>CM071958.1:6052500-6232500 GCA_036784905.1 Acrossocheilus fasciatus
ATCGGCCGTGTTTTCTCATTATTCTGATGAAGTTTGAAGCAAATCGGGTAAAAATAAGATGCTGAAAATGAAATTGACACATTTCCTGCTGCCAGTTGGTGGCGCTATAACTTTTACTCATAATAGTCACATCTATTCGATCGGCATCATATAACCAACAAACCCCTGAAGTTTGATCAAAATCAGACAATGCATGTGGATGTTATTAGACATTTCGTGTCTCTCATTTCTCGCCATAATTCATCACCTCGCCACGGGCAAACCGTTCGAGATATCAAAAATCCCTCCGCAATTTAGCATCCCCAATGTCTTGAGATCATGTTCACCGAGTTTGGTGGCAATCGTATGGAAGTCCTCAGAGGAGTATATCAAATTCCAGAGCATGCGCTTTTCAAACAGCCCTAAATAGCCGACTTCCTGTTGGGCGGAGCCTATGACATAGAGTAGGAAAGTTGTTCGGCTCAATGAGATCTATATGTGTACCGAGTTTCATATGAATACGTTTAAGTATGTGTGAGATAGCCATCAAGATATCTGGCCGTTTTGTAGGGGGCGACGTAGAGCCCCTGTGCCACGCCCGGGTTCCAGCCTGGGCGACGTCCTAATGGCCGCGGATTCCAACGTGTGTGCAAATTTTCAAGAGTTTTTGAGCATGTTAAGGCCCCCAAAAACCCCCGGAAGGTTGAAAAAAAAAATAAAAATAAAAAAAAAAAAAAAAATAATAATCCTTAGGAAAACAATAGGGCCTCCGCCATTCTGGCTTGGGCCCTAAATATAGCTGCAAGCAGCGATGGCGGGCCCAAGCCGTCAGCGCAACCGCCACGCCGGTGGCATCAGGAAAACTGTGCCCAGCGGGCACATGCATTACAGTAAACCTCTGGCAGTTTGGATTTGAGGGATACAGCAATGAAAGGGTTAATCCAAACTATCAAGACTGTGAAAGATACACACATACACACACGCATACAAGCAACTATATATAACATTTGGGTAACACTTTCAATAAGGTTTCCGTTATTAACATTAACTATATTAATTAATATGAACAATAAATATATAGCTGTTTAAAAATGTTAGTCTCTCTCTATTCTCTCTCTCTCTCACAAACTCACACATAAAAACAAATATGAAAAGCTTTTTTAACACTTTTCAATAAGTTTTTATTTTTTAACATTATATAAGTTAACATGAACAATAATTATATAATATTTATTAATGTTAATTAATGTTAAGTTTAAAATGTATTAATACATTATTAAAATTTAAAGTTGTGTCTCAACATTAGTTTATGTTCTGTGAATTAACATAAAATTAATATTTTTAATGTTAGTATTAACCAAAATTAAATGAAATTAATAAATGATTTTAAAATATATTGTTCCTTTTTAGTTCATGTTAATTAATGTAATAACTCATGTTAACCAAAGAGACCTTAAAGTAAATTGTTACCAATATTTTTTATATTATATAGCTATTTAAAAAAAGTATATGATTATATATATATATATATATATATATATATGTATATGTGTGTGTGTGTGTGTGTGTGTGTGTGTGTGTGTGTATCTAAAAGAATATGGACAGTACAGAACATTTCAGCTGATTCTATGCATTATTTTTCATTCTGAGAGACATACAGGCAGCTCAGCCAATTTTTGAAAATTAAGGTCATGCCTCCATCTGGTGGTCATTCTTGGTATTACACGCTTGGTATTAACTTACATTATATAAGATTAATAAATGATTTTAAATTATATTGTTCCTTTTTAGTTCATGTAAATTAATGTAATAACTTATGTTAACCAAAGAGACCTTAAGGTAAATTGTTACAAATACTTTTAATATTCTATAAGTATTAAAAAAAAAAAATAAAAAATAAAAAAATAAAAATATAAATATATATATATATATATATATATATATATATATATATATATATATATATATATATATATATATATATATATATGTGTGTGTGTGTGTGTGTGTGTGTGTGTGTGTGTGTGTGTGTGTGTGTGTGTGTGTGTGTAAAGAATACTGAGAATACAGAGCATTTCAGCTGATTATATGCATTCTTTTACATTCTGATACACAGAGAGGCAGCTCTTCAAAAATAAGGTCATGCCTCCATCTTGTGTTCATTCTTGGTATTACACTCTTCACCTTTAAAACAATTTCAGTGATAGTTTTAATTGTTTTGTGGCCCCTGAGGATGATACATTTATGAAACTAAGCATGTTTCCTCAGAATGACCTGTTATATTTATGTAAAATGTTTTGAAGTGTTTGAAAAGTGCACTTTAAAGATATAAGAAAATTACTGCTATTTGTTTTACTGTTACTTTAATAAATCACCATTACCACACCGTTCGAGATATCCTAAATCCGTCCGCAATTTAAAATCTTCAGTATATTGGCATCATGTTGACAAAGTTTGGTGTGAACTACTTGTTTCTGCTCGGAGGAGTATGAATTTGTTTACAGCCTGTTTTCTCAAAAAACAAACATTCAAATAAAAATAGCCGACTTCCTGTTGGTCGTAGCTAATGACTGTAAATTAGAAAGTTGTCCGGCTTAATAAGAACAATTTATGTACCGAGTTTGGTGTCTGTAGCTAAAACTAACCCCCCCACTTTTGACAAAAGGTGGCGCTATAGAGTGCCTCTTCCACGCCCGTTTATGAGCTTTTTCTGGTGTCTAACTATTATTAATACAGATATGTGTATTGAGTTTCATGGAATTCTAAGCATGTTATCTGCCTCAAAATAATCTGAAAAGAATATTCAACTTTGACATATTACCACGGCAACAATATTTTAGATATCAATATTCCCTTCACAGTTTCACATCGGCCATGTTTTCTCATTATTCTGATGAAGTTTGAAGCAAATCGGGTAAAAATAAGATGCTGAAAATGAAATTGACACATTTCCTGCTGCCAGTTGGTGGCGCTATAACTTTTACTCTTAATAGTCACATCTATTCGATCGGCATCATACAACCAACAAACCCCTGAAGTTTGATCAAAATCAGACAATGTATGTGGATGTTATTAGACATTTCCTGTCTCTCATTTCTCGCCATAATTCATCGCCTCGCCACGGGCAAACCGTTCGAGATATCAAAAATCCCTCCGCAATTTAGCATCCCCAATGTCTTGAGATCATGTTCACCGAGTTTGGTGGCAATCGTATGGAAGTCCTCAGAGGAGTATATCAAATTCCAGAGCATGCGCTTTTCAAACAGCCCTAAATAGCCGACTTCCTGTTGGGCGGAGCCTATGACATAGAGTAGGAAAGTTGTTCGGCTCAATGAGATCTATATGTGTACCGAGTTTCATATGAATACGTTTAAGTATGTGTGAGATAGCCATCAAGATATCTGACCGTTTTGTAGGGGGCGACGTAGAGCCCCTGTGCCACGCCCGGGTTCCAGCCTGGGCGACGTCCTAATGGCCGCGGATTCCAACGTGTATGCCAATTTTCAAGAGTTTTTGAGCACGTTAAGGCCCCCAAAAAACCCAAAAAGGCTAAAAAAAAAATAAAAATAAAAAAAATAAAAAAAATAATAATCCTTAGGAAAACAATAGGGCCTCCGCCATTCTGGCTTGGGCCCTAAATATAGCTGCAAGCAGCGATGGCGGGCCCAAGCCGTCAGCGCAACCGCCACGCCGGTGGCATCAGGAAAACTGTGCCCAGCGGGCACGTGCATTACAGTAAACCTCTGGCAGTTTGGATTTGAGGGATACAGCAATGAAAGGGTTAATCCAAACTATCAAGGCTGTGAAAGATACACACACACACACACACACACAAACATACACGCAACTATATATAACAATTGGGTAACACTTTCAATAAGGTTTCAGTTATTAACATTAACTATATTAATTAATATGAACAATAAATATATAGCTGTTTAAAAATGTTAGTCTCCCTCTATTCTCTCTCTCTCTCACAAACTCACACATAAAAACAAATATGAAAAGCTTTTTTAACACTTTTCAATAAGTTTTTATTTTTTAACATTATATAAGTTAACATGAACAATAATTATATAATATTTATTAATGTTAATTAATGTTAAGTTTAAAATGTATTAATACATTATTAAAATTTAAAGTTGTGTCTCAACATTAGTTTATGTTCTGTGAATTAACATAAAATTAATATTTTTAATGTTAGTATTAACCAAAATTAAATGAAATTAATAAATGATTTTAAAATATATTGTTCCTTTTTAGTTCATGTTAATTAATGTAATAACTCATGTTAACCAAAGAGACCTTAAAGTAAATTGTTACCAATATTTTTTATATTATATACCTATTTAAAAAAAGTATATGATTATATATATATATATATATATATGTATATGTGTGTGTGTGTGTGTGTGTGTGTGTGTGTATCTAAAAGAATATGGACAGTACAGAATATTTCAGCTGATTCTATGCATTATTTTTCATTCTGAGAGACATACAGGCAGCTCAGCCAATTTTTGAAAATTAAGGTCATGCCTGCATCTGGTGGTCATTCTTGGTATTACACGCTTGGTATTAACTAACATGAAATAAGATTAATAAATGATTTTAAATTATATTGTTCCTTTTTAGTTCATGTAAATTAATGTAATAACTTATGTTAACCAAAGAGACCTTAAGGTAAATTGTTACAAATACTTTTAATATTCTATAAGTATTTAAAAAAAAAAAAAAAAATATATATATATATATATATATATATATATATATATGTGTGTGTGTGTGTGTGTGTGTGTGTGTGTGTGTGTGTGTGTGTGTGTGTGTAAAGAATACTGAGAATACAGAGCATTTCAGCTGATTATATTTATTCTTTTTTATTCTGATACACAGAGAAGCAGCTCTTGAAAAATAAGGTCATGCCTCCATCTGGTGTTCATTCTTGATATTACATGCTTGGTATTAACTAACATTAAATAAGATTAATAAATGATTTTAAATTAAATTGTTCTTCCTTTTTAGTTCATGTTAATTAATGTAATAACTTATGTTAACCAAAGAGACCTTAATGTAAATTTTTACAAATACTTTTAATATTCTATAAGTATTAAAAAAATAATAATATGTGTATATATATATATATATATATATATATATATATATATATATATGTGTGTGTGTGTGTGTGTGTGTGTGTGTGTGTGTATATATATATAAGAACACTGACAGTACAGAACATTTCAGCTGGCTCTATGCAGTATTTTTCATTCTGATAGACAGAGAGGCAGCTCATGAAAAATAAGGTCATGCCTCCATCTGGTGGTCATTCTTGGTATTACACACTTGGTATTAACTTACATTATATAAGATTAAAAAATTATTTTAAATTATATTGTTCCTTTTTAGTTCATTTTAATTAATGTAATAACTTATGTTAACCAAGGAGACCTTAATGTAAATTGTTAAAAATACTTTTAATATTCTATAAGTATAAAAAAAAAAAAAAAACATATGTATATATATATATATATATATATATGTGTGTGTGTGTGTGTGTGTGTAAAGAATACTGAGAATACAGAGCATTTCAGCTGATTATATGCATTCTTTTACATTCTGATACACAGAGAGGCAGCTCTTCAAAAATAAGGTCATGCCTCCATCTTGTGTTCATTCTTGGTATTACACTCTTCACCTTTAAAACAATTTCAGTGATAGTTTTAATTGTTTTGTGGCCCCTGAGGATGATACATTTATGAAACTAAGCATGTTTCCTCAGAATGACCTGTTATATTTATGTAAAATGTTTTGAAGTGTTTGAAAAGTGCACTTTAAAGATATAAGAAAATTACTGCTATTTGTTTTACTGTTACTTTAATAAATCACCATTACCACACCGTTCGAGATATCCTAAATCCGTCCGCAATTTAAAATCTTCAGTATATTGGCATCATGTTGACAAAGTTTGGTGTGAACTACTTGTTTCTGCTTGGAGGAGTATGAATTTATTTACAGCCTGTTTTCTCAAAAAACAAATATTCAAAGAAAAATTGTTTTGTGGCCCCTGAGCATGATATATTTTTGAAACTAAGCATGTTTCCTCAGAATGATTTGTTATATTTATGTAAAAAGTTTTGAAGTGTTTGGAAAGTGCACTTTAAAGATATAAGAAAATTACTGCTATTTATTTTTACTGTTACTTTAATAAATCACCATTGCCACACCGTTCGAGATATCCTAAATCCGTCCGCAATTTAAAATCTTCAGTATATTGGCATCATGTTGACAAAGTTTGGTGTGAACTACTTGTTTCTGCTCGGAGGAGTATGAATTTGTTTACAGCCTGTTTTCTCCAAAAACAAACATTCAAATAAAAATAGCCGACTTCCTGTAGGTCGTAGCTAATGACTGTAAATTAGAAAGTTGTCCGGCTTAATAAGAACAATTTATGTACCGAGTTTGGTGTCTGTAGCTAAAACTAACCCCCCCACTTTTGACAAAAGGTGGCGCTATAGAGTGCCTCTTCCACGCCCGTTTATGAGCTTTTTCTGGTGTCTAACTATTATTAATACAGATATGTGTATTGAGTTTCATGGAATTCTAAGCATGTTATCTGCCTCAAAATAATCTGAAAAGAATATAAAACTTTGACAAATTACCACGGCAACAATATTTTAGATATCAATATTCCCTTCACAGTTTCACATCGGCCGTGTTTTCTCATTATTCTGATGAAGTTTGAAGCAAATCGGGTAAAAATAAGATGCTGAAAATGAAATTGACACATTTCCTGCTGCCAGTTGGTGGCGCTATAACTTTGACTCATAATAGTCACATCTATTCGATCGGCATCGTACAACCAACAAACCCCTGAAGTTTGATCAAAATCAGACAATGTATGTGGATGTTATTAGACATTTCGTGTCTCTCATTTTTCGCCATAATTCATCACCTCGCCACGGGCAAACCGTTCGAGATATCAAAAATCCCTCCGCAATTTAGCATCCCCAATGTCTTGAGATCATGTTCACCGAGTTTGGTGGCAATCGTATGGAAGCCCTCAGAGGAGTATATCAAATTCCAGAGCATGCGCTTTTCAAACAGCCCTAAATAGCCGACTTCCTGTTGGGCGGAGCCTATGACATAGAGTAGGAAAGTTGTTCGGCTCAATGAGATCTATATGTGTACCGAGTTTCATATGAATACGTTTAAGTATGTGTGAGATAGCCATCAAGATATCTGGCCGTTTTGTAGGGGGCGATGTAGAGCCCCTGTGCCACGCCCGGGTCCCAGCCTTGGCGGCGTCCTAATGGCCGCGGATTCCAACGTGTGTGCAAATTTTCAAGAGTTTTTGAGCATGTTAAGGCCCCCAAAAACCCCTGGAAGGTTGAAAAAAAAAAAAAAAAAAAAAAAAAAAAAAAAATAAAAAAAAAATATAGCTGCAAGCAGCGATGGCGGGCCCAAGCCGTCAGCGCAACCGCCACGCCGGTGGCATCAGGAAAACTGTGCCCAGCGGGCACATGCATTACAGTAAACCTCTGGCAGTTTGGATTTGAGGGATACAGCAATGAAAGGGTTAATCCAAACTATCAAGACTGTGAAAGATACACACATACACACACGCATACAAGCAACTATATATAACATTTGGGTAACACTTTCAATAAGGTTTCCGTTATTAACATTAACTATATTAATTAATATGAACAATAAATATATAGCTGTTTAAAAATGTTAGTCTCTCTCTATTCTCTCTCTCTCTCACAAACTCACACATAAAAACAAATATGAAAAGCTTTTTTAACACTTTTCAATAAGTTTTTATTTTTTAACATTATATAAGTTAACATGAACAATAATTATATAATATTTATTAATGTTAATTAATGTTAAGTTTAAAATGTATTAATACATTATTAAAATTTAAAGTTGTGTCTCAACATTAGTTTATGTTCTGTGAATTAACATAAAATTAATATTTTTAATGTTAGTATTAACCAAAATTAAATGAAATTAATAAATGATTTTAAAATATATTGTTCCTTTTTAGTTCATGTTAATTAATGTAATAACTCATGTTAACCAAAGAGACCTTAAAGTAAATTGTTACCAATATTTTTTATATTATATACCTATTTAAAAAAAGTATATGATTATATATATATATATATATATATATATATATATATATATATATATATATATATATATGTATGTGTGTGTGTGTGTGTGTGTGTGTGTATCTAAAAGAATATGGACAGTACAGAACATTTCAGCTGATTCTATGCATTATTTTTCATTCTGAGAGACATACAGGCAGCTCAGCCAATTTTTGAAAATTAAGGTCATGCCTCCATCTGGTGGTCATTCTTGGTATTACACGCTTGGTATTAACTAACATGAAATAAGATTAATAAATGATTTTAAATTATATTGTTCCTTTTTAGTTCATGTAAATTAATGTAATAACTTATGTTAACCAAAGAGACCTTAAGGTAAATTGTTACAAATACTTTTAATATTCTATAAGTATTTAAAAAAAAGAAAAAAAAAAAAAAGAAATATATATATATATATATATATATATATATATATATATATATATATATATGTGTGTGTGTGTGTATATATATATATATGTGTGTGTGTGTGTGTGTGTGTGTGTGTGTGTGTGTGTATATAAGAACACTGACAGTACAGAACATTTCAGCTGGCTCTATGCAGTATTTTTCATTCTGATAGACAGAGAGGCAGCACATGAAAAATAAGGTCATGCCTCCATCTGGTGGTCATTCTTGGTATTACACACTTGGTATTAACTTACATTATATAAGATTAAAAAATTATTTTAAATTATATTGTTCCTTTTTAGTTCATTTTAATTAATGTAATAATTTATGTTAACCAAAGAGACCTTAATGTAAATTGTTAAAAATACTTTTAATATTCTATAAGTATAAAAAAAAACATATATATATATATATATATATATATATATATGTGTGTGTGTGTGTGTGTGTGTGTGTGTGTGTGTGTGTGTGTGTGTGTAAAGAATACTGAGAATACAGAGCATTTCAGCTGATTATATGCATTCTTTTACATTCTGATACACAGAGAGGCAGCTCTTCAAAAATAAGGTCATGCCTCCATCTTGTGTTCATTCTTGGTATTACACTCTTCACCTTTAAAACAATTTCAGTGATAGTTTTAATTGTTTTGTGGCCCCTGAGGATGATACATTTATGAAACTAAGCATGTTTCCTCAGAATGACCTGTTATATTTATGTAAAATGTTTTGAAGTGTTTGAAAAGTGCACTTTAAAGATATAAGAAAATTACTGCTATTTGTTTTACTGTTACTTTAATAAATCACCATTACCACACCGTTCGAGATATCCTAAATCCGTCCGCAATTTAAAATCTTCAGTATATTGGCATCATGTTGACAAAGTTTGGTGTGAACTACTTGTTTCTGCTTGGAGGAGTATGAATTTATTTACAGCCTGTTTTCTCAAAAAACAAATATTCAAAGAAAAATTGTTTTGTGGCCCCTGAGCATGATATATTTTTGAAACTAAGCATGTTTCCTCAGAATGATTTGTTATATTTATGTAAAAAGTTTTGAAGTGTTTGGAAAGTGCACTTTAAAGATATAAGAAAATTACTGCTATTTTTTTTTACTGTTACTTTAATAAATCACCATTGCCACACCGTTCGAGATATCCTAAATCCGTCCGCAATTTAAAATCTTCAGTATATTGGCATCATGTTGACAAAGTTTGGTGTGAACTACTTATTTCTGCTCGGAGGAGTATGAATTTGTTTACAGCCTGTTTTCTCCAAAAACAAACATTCAAATAAAAATAGCCGACTTCCTGTAGGTCGTAGCTAATGACTGTAAATTAGAAAGTTGTCCGGCTTAATAAGAACAATTTATGTACCGAGTTTGGTGTCTGTAGCTAAAACTAACCCCCCCACTTTTGACAAAAGGTGGCGCTATAGAGTGCCTCTTCCACGCCCGTTTATGAGCTTTTTCTGGTGTCTAACTATTATTAATACAGATATGTGTATTGAGTTTCATGGAATTCTAAGCATGTTATCTGCCTCAAAATAATCTGAAAAGAATATAAAACTTTGACAAATTACCACGGCAACAATATTTTAGATATCAATATTCCCTTCACAGTTTCACATCGGCCGTGTTTTCTCATTATTCTGATGAAGTTTGAAGCAAATCGGGTAAAAATAAGATGCTGAAAATGAAATTGACACATTTCCTGCTGCCAGTTGGTGGCGCTATAACTTTGACTCATAATAGTCACATCTATTCGATCGGCATCGTACAACCAACAAACCCCTGAAGTTTGATCAAAATCAGACAATGTATGTGGATGTTATTAGACATTTCGTGTCTCTCATTTTTCGCCATAATTCATCACCTCGCCACGGGCAAACCGTTCGAGATATCAAAAATCCCTCCGCAATTTAGCATCCCCAATGTCTTGAGATCATGTTCACCGAGTTTGGTGGCAATCGTATGGAAGTCCTCAGAGGAGTATATCAAATTCCAGAGCATGCGCTTTTCAAACAGCCCTAAATAGCCAACTTCCTGTTGGGCGGAGCCTATGACATAGAGTAGGAAAGTTGTTCGGCTCAATGAGATCTATATGTGTACCGAGTTTCATATGAATACGTTTAAGTATGTGTGAGATAGCCATCAAGATATCTGACCGTCTTGTAGGGGGCGACGTAGAGCCCCTGTGCCACGCCCGGGTCCCAGCCTGGGCGACGTCCTAATGGCCGCGGATTCCAACGTGTGTGCAAATTTTCAAGAGTTTTTGAGCATGTTAAGGCCCCCAAAAACCCCTGGAAGGTTGAAAAAAAAAATAAAAATAAAAAAAAAAAAAAAAAAAAAAAAAAAAATAATAATCCTTAGAAAAACAAGAGGGCCCTGCGCCATAGCGGCTTGGACCCTAATAATAATCCTTAGGAAAACAATAGGGCCTCCGCCATTCTGGCTTGGGCCCTAACTATATAAGTGCTGGTTAGACTTTTTGTCAAGGCCGATTTTCGTGGTGAAGACTACTCGCTGTTATTTTGTTATTTGCTTATGAGTTATTTGTTTTTTAATAAAACAAAACCAATGTTTTGGTGATTCGTTAACTTTTTTAAACAAGTCTCTGAGTCATTAATTAACAATAATAACCTGTTATCTGAACCTGAATATATCACAACCAAGCCTCAAGAGGCACGGACTTGACTGAGCTGAGACGGTCACCGGCGGGAAAGCATCCAAGACGTCTAATACCATCCATCCTGATAAGAGGTAATTATGTATTCGCTGTTTACAAGGCACTTATGGATGAGTAAGATATGAATTATGAGTCTTAGGGTCTTTTAACCGGTATACAAGCACAACAGTGTACAAGTCGTTAAGGCCACTTAATATAAAGTGGAACCCAATTTTTGAATGGGTGCTGCAACACATTTCATCCATCTCTTACAGACACAAATAAAACAACGGTTTTTGTAGATCAGTTTCTTTAAAACACAAAACTGTGTAAACTAGGCACTGTAGATTCCTATTCTTTAAAAACTTCACATATGAAGAATCATTTCCATCAATATGATATACTGCATGCTGGAGAAATTCTCAGGTAGAAAGACACTGCTTAGTGTAGGTAATAAAATGCACAAAAAAGGGACTTGAAACAAAGATCAACTGAAAAAGGACTTGAAACAAAGATCAACAGCCTCAAGTAACGAGTCCATTTAAATGGCATGGCCTGAAACAATGGCGAAGGTCTGGGATGTCGTTGTCTTGTCCTGGTCTCTGCATTTTGCAATGTTCCACCATGTTGGTCCCCTCCTGTTAATTAAACAACACTTAGTCTTGCAACATAACTAACAAGTTAAATGTATTTTATGGACATCATATATAAACATATACAGTCAAGCATTTTCAGAATCCCCCTTTCAAAATCTGCAAAATGTTAATTATTTTACCAAAATAAGAGGAATCATACAAAATGCATGTTGTTTTTTTTATTTAGTACTGACCTGAATAAGATATTTCACATAAAAGATATTTACATAGTCCACAAGAGAAAATAATAGTTGAATTTATAAAAATGACCACATTCAAAAGTTTGCATCCTCTTGATTCTTAATACTGTGTTGTTACCTGAATGATCCACAGCTGTGTTTTTTGTTCAGTGATAGTTGTTCATGAGTCCCTTGTTTGTCCTGAACAGTTAAACGGCCTGCTGTCCATGCAGTAAGAGCCGGGGGGGTGAAAATGTTTTGAATTTGAAGATCAGGGTAAATTTAACTATTACTAGGGCAGTACTAAATGAAAAAATATGATATTTAGGCAAAATAAGAAAATACACATCTCCATTCTGTTCAAAAGTTTTCGCCCCCGGCTCTTAATGCATGGTTTCTCCTTCTGAAGCATCAGTGAGCATTTGAACCTTATGTATTAGTTGCATACGAGTTCCTCAGTTGTCCTCAGTGTGAAAAGATGGATCTCAAAATCATACAGTCATTGTTGGAAAGGGTTCAAATACACAAAAATGCTGGAAAACCAAATAATTTGTGGAACCTGAAGGATTTTTCTGAAGAACAGCAATCAGTTTAGCTGTTCAGAACAAACAAGGGACTCGTGAACAACTATCACTAAACAAAAAACACAGCTGTGGATAATTCAGGTAACAACACAGTATTAAGAATCAAGGTGATGTAAACTTTTGAACTTTTATCACAAGAATAAATTAAATTTTAAAATATACTCAAATAGAAAACAGTTACAAGAGACTTATTTAAAAAAAAACATTAAAAATCTGGTAGTGTGTATATATATCCACCTCTATTAGAGTAGAAAAAGTAAGACCTGAAAACCTCTCCGCCTTTCTTGTATATTGATGGGGGAAGCAGAGTGAGTAGGACTTTGAAAGCACTCTCCCCTTTAGCATCTAAACAATAAGAATAATACAGTGCAAACTATGAAACTGATCTCATAATCAAAATCACACATTGACACACTTTTTCCTGTGAAAATTTCTTCATTCCTTTAAATAGCTTGGCTGTAACTGCACCTGTGCGTCTGTATTCACTATTAACTATGACTTTTGTGTTTTAACGTTGTTGCAGTGCAGTGTTTCCCACAGGATTTTGTGACCTATGACGTCACATATTAATTTGCATATTCATGAGGTAATTGCGTCAAGTTTGCGTTCAGACAAGTTTTGGCACTTCAGATCTGTTCAACTCTATGAACTGTCACATACTGTAATACAACTGAATTCTCAATACAGCTGTTCACATTATATTGTCTGTTGTCATACATAAAACAAGTATAAATTGTAAACACAACCCATTAATACTACGTTAACCAGGAATCACTCTCACTATACTCCTTAAATCCTGATTTATAATAGCAAAATCTAACTTACACTAAAAAGCAACTATACTCGGTGGTTTTGTTTTGTCTCATTCAGCGCACAATAGTAACAAACTATGAGCATATTAACAGACAAATTATGATCATATTTAAAAGTCCAAACAGTCGATAGGCCTAAGCGACAGGTGCTTGGAAACGCTGTTTTGTAAATGATTTATTGCCGCTCACTGCACAGAACAGACGCCGAGAGAGGCGACACTACGCCGGGAGAGTCAGACCTCGGCAGACGGAGCACTGGAGACATCTTGTGGCACCACAAATCAACGTATGGGAAACACTGTAGTGATTAAGTTTAGGTATGGGGTAGGATTCAGGGATGCAGAATATGCTCATGCAAAATTAACAGCCGTTATACAACGCAGTAAAGATAGTTTGCGGTTCGATATTCAGATTTCTTTTGGCTATAAATACGCGGTGCGCTGTCATAGACACGCAAATAATACAGAATGACATTCTCCATGATTTGTGAATTCAGTTGACAGTGTCCTCCGGGCCGAAATCGGGTTTTTTTTTCGTAGGGATCCTTAATTTTATAATGGCTATAGCTCCAAAAATTGGACACTTGGAAGACTGAAACCGGTGTCATCTTCACCAGCTTGATCTGTGATTTTTTCACATAAAAGCTTTTGTCCACAGACCCCTTGGTAAGTCCACTATAAGGAAAGTGAAAGATAGGCGTTCTTCATGTTTAAACGTCTACTGCCAATAAACACGCAGACGGCTGAAATAAAAAAATATTGTTTTTAGCTAGAGTTCGATTTGTGAAAACTTTCACAATTGCATTTTATCGCGTGGCAGTGTTTCTCTTTGCTCTTGCCCCTTTTCTTGTATAACAATGTTATATGGCGCTATTGAATAACGGGTCATAATGCTAAAAATATATAGTCTAAATGTTTTTTAGCCAAAAACATATATGAAATAAAAAAATTTAATTTAAAAAATATATTAATTATATATAATATATTTAATATATATTTATTATTATATATTTGATGTATGTATTATTTACCTAAATATAGGTAAATATATGTTATTTAAGGCAATATAGCAATTTTTCCTATTTAAATGTATTTAAAATGTAAAAATATATTTTCAAAGATATACAAATTTGGGTCAGCTGACCCTCCTCTGAGTCATGTACATCACTATTGTGATCTGTGAAAACTTTCACAGTTCAGTACGGGTCAGCTGACCCTTCCCTGGGTCACTAACATCACTATTCTGATCTGTGAAAACTTTCTGGGGTAAGTACGGGTCAGCTGACCCTACCCTGGGTCACTAACATCACTATTCTGATCTGTGAAAACTGTGAAAACTTTCTTAGGTAAGTACGGGTCAGCTGACCCTTCCCTGGGTCACTGACATCACTATTCTGATCTGTGAAAACTTTCTGAGGTAAGTACGGGTCAGCTGACCCTACCCTGGGTCACTAACATCACTATTCTGATCTGTGAAAACTGTGAAAACTTTCTTAGGTAAGTACGGGTCAGCTGACCCTTCCCTGGGTCACTAACATCACTATTCTGATCTGTGAAAACTGTCACATTTCAGCAAGGGTCAGCTGACCCGTACCTACCTCTGAAAGTTTTCACAGTTTTCACAGATCAGAATAGTGATGTTAGTGACCCAGGGTAGGGTCAGCTGACCCGTACTTACCTAAGAAAGTTTTCACAGATCAGAATAGTGATGTCAGTGACCCAGGGAAGGGTCAGCTGACCCGTACTGAACTGTGAAAGTTTTCACAGATCACAATAGTGATGTACATGACTCAGAGGAGGGTCAGCTGACCCAAATTTGTATATCTTTGAAAATATATTTTCACATTTTAAATACATTTAAATAAGAAAAATTGCTATATTGCCTTAAATAACATATATTTACCTATATTTAGGTAAATAATACATACATCAAATATATAATAATAAATATATATTAAATATATTATATATAATTAATATATTTTTTAAATTAAAAAAATATATATTTACTTAAATATATTTTCTACCAATACGTCTTGGGCCATTTTTTTTTTTTGTATATTTTTCAAAATGTATTTTAAATACAGAAATATATATTTTTAAAAGCATTTGACAGTCCAACAAAATGCATTTTCCTGCCCCTAAAAAACCCATTTAGAAATATGCTTTGGTATGTAAAGGTTGAAACTAAATATATTTATTTTATTAACAAAATATTTTTCATTGAGCTTCATTGTTTGCAACATATATTTCATATATGTTTTTGGCTAAAAAGCATTTAGACTATATATTTTTAGCATTATGACCCGTTATTCAATAGCGCCATATAACATTGTTATACAAGAAAAGGGGCAAGAGCAAAGAGAAACACTGCCACGCGATAAAATGCAATTGTGAAAGTTTTCACAAATCGAACTCTAGCTAAAAACAATAATTTTTTATTTCAGCCGTCTGCGTGTTTATTGGCAGTAGACGTTTAAACATGAAGAACGCCTATCTTTCACTTTCCTTATAGTGGACTTACCAAGGGGTCTGTGGACAAAAGCTTTTATGTGAAAAAATTCACAGATCAAGCTGGTGAAGATGACACCGGTTTCAGTCTTCCAAGTGTCCAATTTTTGGAGCTATAGCCATTATAAAATTAAGGATCCCTACGAAAAAAAAAACCCGATTTCGGCCCGGAGGACACTGTCAACTGAATTCACAGTACGAAACGGTCTTGCAAAACATTACAAACACATACAGTTACACACACATAGAGCTGGGAATCGATTCCAAAAAGAATCGATTCTTCGATTCCGAGGCGTTGGGAATCGATCCCATCAAGAGGAATCGACTCCTCATTCAGAGCTTTTTTCAGTTGAACAAAGTTTATCTATGGGTGCCTCTCAAATGGAAGGCTGCATCCTACGAAGGCTGCACACATTTAAATTCACGAAAATAAACTGAAAGGAAACGAGTCGGTACTAAGATCAACAGAATTTGAGGATTCAAATTCTTCAGATTCAAAAGCACCCGTTTGAGAAGCACCATTCGCCTCCCTCATGCTCGATAAAAGCCGTAATTACAGTTGTGAGATAAAAGATTATTTTTTATATATAAAATATCTATTTCATTATTTCATTTTTATGCATTACCCTTCGCCTCATGCTCGCTAAAAGTGATTAGAAGTCTGACTCGTTTCCACGAAAATGTTCTTTCGGATAGTTTTAATGAACCAGTTCAAAAAAAAAAAAAAAAAGATTCAGGGGTTGCGGTGGAACTGGATTATGTTGTCCACAATTTTGAGCGCTGCACGGCAGAATAGATCATGACCTGATTGAGGATCTTATTTCCATCTAAAATACTATTTTTTTTATTTCTATCAGCCAATAATTCTAAAAGAAAACGTCACAAGCATAGATCAGTGACCGAGAGCGCATCTGATTGACAGATAAACCAGTGTTATTGTTGTTCTGGTTAGTTTGTTTCAATGTATAGTTTGTTAATTTTGTTCAAAGCATACAGTCAACGTAAACGTCATCATTCAGCTGAAGTGTGCACATTTATTTTAGACACTTCATGTCTTTTTCAATTCATGCGGTATGCATGTCCCTGACTCCCTGCTGAGCAGTGAGCTATGACTAATTTCAAGGGTAAAGCAGACAAAATTACTATTTAAAAATCAATCATAGCTATTGAAATTTATCGTCATTTTTTACAAAGCTTCATATTATAAGAAGGATACTTTCTATGACCTTTATATCCTGCAGTAATGGCGAGATTAGATTCCTTCGATCTAAAAAAAAAACAAGAATCAAAAAAGAGTCGAAAACAGAGGAATCGATTCTCGGAATCGAATCCCATCGATTCCAGAACCAGGAATCGGAATCGGACTCGATTCCAAAAAATTCGGAATCTTACAGCCCTACACAGACAGTAACTGAACTTACCCCTGTATTTCTGACGTAACGTTAGATCATACCATTTCCGCGAGGCGTTAAGGGACATATATAAAACAGTGCGCTCTTACCACAACTCATTAAAAATAGAGGTAAATAATCATGCCATCATATTAACTTACCTTATAATATTTCTTGCTGCGATGTGCGTGACTGTCTGACGACGAGACGAGTGAAGAATCCAGAAAGTTAGGAAAAATAGCTAAATAAACCAGTTGGGTCAAAATAACCAACCCAGCGGTTGATTTGACCCAGCACAAACAACTCAACTGTGTGTTTACATTACCTCAAACAACCCAGAATTATGACCCAGCACAATTAACCCAAGAATGTGTTTACAGAAATAACCCAGCACTTTTTAGAGTGTACAGTCAGGGTTTCATCTGCATAGTTAAACACATCTAAAGACTACCATTAAAAGCCAAACTTTTGTCATGCACTGATCTACTTACCATTAAAGGTGGCAGTGCATGCATGCAGAAGTATAATGGAAAACAAAGTAGCTTTGACCCCCATGAGTACTGATCAAGGGTCACTTCCTAACTGTAGATGAATCTCTGCGCAGACACTGCTTCTTCACTCTCTGAGTGCTCAGTCTCTTCTCAGTCCATTTATATAAGGTGACATCACTGGAACCACCCTCCACTGAGCCCAGGTTCATTCATGCTACAACCTACAGAGCGAATGAAAAATCGCTCCAGCACACACTTGTTCACAGGCTGCATGCATGTTTTATTTTTTAAACTTGTTTTATTTGTCTTCACATTTATGCACATTTTAAGTACAGCAGAAAGTTACACGTATCAGCATTGCAACAGAATGCATATTTACATATTACAACAGAAATCATGACAATACAAACTTTAGAAACACATTCATTTTTGAGATACAAACTAAATGCATTTAAATTTTGTGTTAAAAATACAATGTGTTCAAGCTTCAAAGGCACAATATGAATATAATTAAATATATGCTATAGGTATATATATATATATATATATATATATATATATATATATATATATGCACAGACACAAATAAACATATCATTCCAGTTATTTAAAACTGGCACTTGAATACAGTTGAGTGAACCCGTAAAACAGCAATTATTTGTGCATTATGCATTTATAAATGAATCTTTAGAACAAAAAATCACCATCAGTTCACCTGAATGCAAGTCTGAGTGTACTCACAGCTCAGCTTGGAGGATTTTGTTTGACTGTTTGTGTTTGATGGTGTGGTTGTGCTTTTGTCTTCCTCCACCAGATCAGAGAGCTGCTGTCTGTATTGAGATGAGCCGTAGTAGTACAACAGAGGGTCTAGAAAAACACTTGCGCTCCCCCAGGGCCGGATTTACACACAGGCACATGCCTATGATCGCTCGTCCAGGTGGGGCCCAAACACAATGAAAAGATATATAATATTTTTGTTACATGGGATATATACAACAGTAAAAGAACCAAAACCCCAGAAGACATTGAGCAAATAAATATAACAAACAATAGGGTAAAAATTACAAATTATTTCCATGTCTTCCACCTTTTGATGTATAGTCAGCTGCAAATATGGCTTGACCCCAAAAAAATTCTAACAAAAGGTTTCTCAGTGATTTATCAGATACATACTAAAAGTTTACCAAAGTTTCACTCCAAGAAAGGCCCCATTTTCAAAATGGTGGCCGTCAGGTCCTTAAAATAATCATTACTCCTTTGTATTCATCCTAGACCAGGAATACTGGTGCCTGATACATGTTTTGGCCATGTAATATTCTAATTAGCATATTTGCATGATAGATAAGTGATTACAAGTACAATTATATATTAAAGCAATTGGTTACAAGCATATTTATGCGAACAATATGTACAATTTCACTTAAGTAATTGCATATTTCTCCTTTCTCATATGGTTTCTGTGGTTCATAACCATTCTTTTGATTCCAATAAAGAATAAATTAATTAGAACTGTGGTACTGTAAAATTAGTCAAAACAGGTCTGCCACGTGAAGGCTCAGTACCGCTAACGCCTTTTATTTTTTTGTTTTATTTTTTTAGATATATTTTTTATAATGTGTTTTTTTTTTTTGCCTTTTGTTTTTTATATATTTTTAATACTTTTCTTATTTATACACATCTTTTTCTATTTTATTCAGTTGTTTCCTCTTATTCTGGTATATTTTTATACTTTTTTTTTGCACTGTGACCTTCACTAGATTTACCATTAGTCGTCACACTCTTCTTCCCATAGAGGTTGATTATACTGATTCTCACAATTCCCAACTTGACATGGTCCACAAGCAGGCATGCATGGTAGTCCATATGTCCTGCAACTGCACCGTTGTGTTGGTCAGCAGGTCGTTGTGCAATTACAGTGGATCATCGGTAGCAGTCTTACTGGTCCTAACTGGCAGGAACCGGTTGTCCACCAGTTTCCATCCCCAATCCACTGTGTTCATGTCACCTTCCTTTCCAATCCACACCATGATCTGGAAGTAAACTCTTTGACAGTGGTATTTAGTTGAGGACTCAGTTGGAGGCAGACGTTCTGGGGTAACAAATGATTTGGCTGTAACGATTTTCTTGCTAAAAAGTTTGTAGCGCAAAGAGGCAAGTGAATCAGTACTCTTTCCGCCAAACAACACTGCCATTGCCTTGGTCCTATGGTCCTCTATGACATTCCTTGCTTGATGTGGGAGCAAAAACACATTTGCACAGGACTGGATGGTTTACATCTCTGGTTCACCCCAAACATAACCTTACAGTAATCTCACAAAATCATGTATTCCATAAATATTGGCTAGGTAAAATAATAAAGGATATTTTAAGGGCTTCCTGCCCATCTTGGACACCATCTTGAAATATTACACCTTTCTAGTGGTCAAACTTTGGTAAACTTTTAATATGTTATTAAGGACACCTAATACTACAAAAAACAGCTGAGAAACCTTTTGTTCGAATTTTTTTAGGGTTAGGTGTTTTTTTTTTTCATATATGCAGCCGCCTAGTACGGAAATCATGCTTTCTTTCTCGCGCTCGCTCTCACAGACGCACTCATAGTACAGAAACGCACTCGCTCACACACACACAGACGCGGACAGAAACTTGTTGTCAGAGCTGTGGCTGACCCGCAAATTTATCAATATCAATTCAGTTTTGCAGCTGAAAAGCTACATGACATTTCTCAGTAGCGAGGTTCTTGAAGCAGTTCAACTTAAAGATTTGCTAGATGCTGCTGCTGCTGAGAGACGCACAGATGCAGGTATTCACACGCGCTTAATATCTCTCTCTCTCCCTCTCTCTCTTTCTAATAACTGCATTTTAGCCTACATATCAATGGTTTAAGCCTCTGTTATTGTAACGAAGCCAATGAGACGAGAGGCGAGCGGATCCAAGTGCAATGCTTTTATTAATAAACGTGGTCGAAATACAGGCAGGGTCGAACAACTGGCAAACAGGTATATAGAGGGCTAGACAAGAGAGGTAAACCAAAACGTGAGCAATAATCCAGGCAGGGGCGAACAGAGTCCAAACGGAAAGATGAAGTTTTTTCCAATATACACAGGCAGGAGTCAGGGCACAGTAATAAAACATTCAGGGCTTCAGCCCTTTTAGCCTACCCCTTCGCCCGCCCCTGTTTGGAACCATTATTAAACCCACAGAGCCCATGGGAGAAGATGCTGTTGTCAGAAAGCTCAGAAAGAGAAAATGATTTGTGTTTAAAAAAAATAAAAAATCCTGATCACTTCTTCAGTATGACATCAAGAACAAGAAATGAATAATAGATAACAATATTAATATTTTTGTAATCACATAAGTGGTAATTGTTGGATGATGTAGTGTATACAGTATGTACATTAACAAAAATAACTCCAAAGTTAAGTTTAGGTTTAACTATAGTTAGGTTTATAGTCAAATTGAGAAAAATGAACAATTTGGGAAGCAATCTGGCATAAGAGAAATAATTCAATTCTATCAACAAGTGTTGTCCATTTTTTCCCTGGAAATGCAAAACAAAAACACACACTATGACAAGAAAAAGCAAACAATTACACATTTTCATGTCTTTTTCACATATGTAAACATTCACAATATGAGATGGAAAGTATGTGCATCCCTAAATTACTGATTTCTATCCTGCAGACACTGAGATGTGATTAGAGGTGTTTGTCAGAGATGTGCTGCACTAGAACAAAAACACAAATATAATGAGGGCATGATGCATGTGATCAGCAGGCCTTTGAGGAAGTCAGCAGACTCTTCTGAGATACCAAATGTGTTCAAGACATATGTAGTTTCATTGTATATTTCTACATTCTGATGAGTGATGTTGAAAAGTTTTTCAATAATTTGTATTTCTTTATACGCATTGTAAGCATTAGAAATGCTTGTGACAAAACCTGTAACAAAAACAGAAAACCATCAGTGAAAGTTCTCGTGAGGCACATTATATAAAAAGTTTTGATGAAGGCTTTAAGTGAAACAAACAACAAAGACAATCAAAGGCTAGACATATGAATAAACACTGCCACGTAAAGAATTTATGTATCACAGTTTCTCTGTTGAAGTGTAAAATGGAAATTCTGTCTATATTTACTCACTTTCATATGGTAAAAAAACAAACATACAAAACATAATTCTTTTATTCATCTTCATATTTTCAGATCCAAAAAGCTCATAAAGGTGTCGTAAAACCAATACATATGACTTGATATATGGATCCAAGTATTGTGAAAAGATATGTTCCCTGTATATGATGAACAGACTTCATTTTTGTATCCGTAATTTAGGAGTGGGCTTTCATTGGAGGGACAGAATCTCCTAAGCTTGTTTCACAGCAAGTCCTTTAGGTTTGTAACAACATGACCACCTCTACCTTGTGACTCTGAAATGACTATAACAGACATCTGCCTTGAGGACTTGTTGTCATCAATTGGCTCATCAGTCTGTTCAAAGCTGCTTACAGAGCTCTCTGCAACCAAACAGACCAAAACACACAAAACAGTGAAAACACACAAACTATCAAAGGGAATTGGGTCCCATTTGCAATACCTCTGGTGATCCTGAACCCAGTTCATCAGACATCTGCGTTGAAAACTCGTCGCCATCAATTGGCTGATCAGTCTGTTCAAAGCTGCTTACAGAGCTTTCTGCAACCAAACAGCCCAAAACACCATCAGTGAAAACACACATGCTATTAAAGAGAATTGGATCTCATTAGGCTAAATCATTTCCTGTGAGCACAATTAGCAGCCCAAATTATAGCAGTTGGATCTCTGTTAATTTCATGCAGATTCTTTAATGACTCTGAGGAAAAACAGAAAACAAACTCCTAAGACATGCAGGCTCATATAAACTTTGCTGAGTGTCCAGTGTTCATGGTAAATGACCATATGATGTGACCTAAATGCAATGAAGGCTCTTTATGTAAAATATAACGTCAGAAAGTGGCATAACAGTAACACTTTACATTAATTTGTGGATTTCATTCCATTGTAAATAATTAAACTGAACTGAGCATACATAAAAAGTTAAAATAGCATGCAGTACTTGTCGATGGTGGAACATTTCAAAGGGATAGTTCACCCAAAAAATAAAAATCTGAATATATTTTTAAGAATATTGGTAATCAGACAGTTTTGGCTACTGTTGACTTCCATTGTATTGGGAAAAAAATATGACATTTCTCAAAATATCTTCTTTTATTTTTTGCAGGAGACAAAGTCATACGTATTTGGAATGACATGAGGGTGAGTAAATTATGAAATCAATTTAATTTTTTGGTAAACTATCCTTTAAGAAGAGTTTAACCTTGTTGTTCCAAGACATACAACACCTCACTGAATTTACATTTCTGTTTAAATTTGTTTACACTTGTGTTTGCAGAACCACACCTATATTAACCTGTGTACATAAAAAAAGTACTGTTTTCTTGTTTTTACTGTGGTAATATGGTATTTGAAATTAATATGGTAGTTGGAGTGCCATAAAAATACCATAGTAAAATAAAAAAATGAAGCCAATTTAGAATAAAGTAAAAAAAAAAAAATGCCATAGTAATTGAAAATCATGCCATAGTATATGAAAAAGAAGCCAATTTAACGGAAAACAATCTTTCTTTAAGATGTCACACAATTTAAACCAGCAATCTACACAAAACAAGCTTCCTTACACACACAATAAGATACAGTCAAGGTTCCATCTGCATAGTTAAAAACTATCAAAAGACAGCAATTAATAGTCAAACTTCTGTCATGCACAACTGCACTGATCTACTTACCGTTAAAGGTGGCAGTGCATGCATGCAGAACTATAATGCAAAACAAGATAGCTTTGACCACAATGAGTACTGATCAGGGGTCACTTCCTAACTGTAGATGAATCTCTGCTTCTTCACTCTCTGAGTGCTCCGTCTCTTCTGAGAGGAGAAGCTCGTATTTATATATAGTGACATCACTGGATCTTCCACCCAAGTAATAATTTCCTATCTTAATTTTATATGACGGGGTTGAGTTGTTAAGCTTGACAGTACCCTCCCTGACTATAACATGCCTCAAAAATATGAATAAAAAGTATGATACCACTAACCATTTTCTGCACCACTATTAAAGAGACCTGAATGAAGTCACATATGAGTGGAGACTAAATTATTATGGGCGAAGAATGGTTAGTGTGATGGGGTTGAGTTCAGACTGAGAAACATAACTTTGAAGTATGTTTTTTTTTATCAACTATTTTGCATTTTTTTTAGAAAAATATTTTTTACAAGAAAGGAACACAAGTAAATGCTTTATATTGTTTCCAAAAATCACAGACACTATGCACATTTTGTTAATACTTTTCTAAATACAAACTCAGGGACATTACAAAATGCTTGGTTCAAGATAGATATAAGACATTATTTTATGCTAAAAATATAAAAATGCAATAATTATTTTTATGAATTATAACGGGCATCCCAAAGTTTTGTGAAAAGCTTCTAACCATTCATTTTGGTGAACCACCACTTTAGAAACTCTGGGGGACTGAAATATTACCGAATCCCAGGAATGACCCAGAAATTAACCTTCCTATTGATATTTGACTCCTTCGTTTTGGTTGTTGTTGTTTTTTTTTGTAATGTCATTTTTCTAACTTTATTAAATGTATGTCATCTTTTGTGCCAAAACATTTTTATAAAAAAAATAACTAAACAATAAATTCAATTAAAATAATAAGATATAACAATAACAATCAGGAAGAATAAGTTTCCAGTCAATGAAATTAGCATCAACAATTCACCTTTGCATGGCGCAGAAGAACACAAATATGGCATTAAGGAATATTTACAGAATTAAAAATTTTATGAGATTAATGTTTTAAATGTACACATTTCAATGAATTAAATGACTCAATTTATACTTTAAAAATGCAACAGAAACTGCCAGTAGGTGGCAGCAAGTCACTGTCTTTGTCACTGAATCATTCATTCAATCGATTCGTTCGAACAGCAGATTCATTTCGGAACGAAGCATGTGACTCTCTTTATGAACGGGTCATTGAATCATTGACTCACTAGATTTGTTCAAAAGCAAAGATTCATTCATAAACGAAACAGCGCTGTGTCAAAGACTTGCGCAGAGGCTCAGCTGTGACTTTGTTTTTTAACTATATTTTTGTTGACGAAATAGAGCAAAATAGACAACGGTGTTCCTAAAATGTAAGTCACTTAATACTAACATTTGTATAAAATCAAAAATGTATAAACTGTTGTATAAATTCAATTTCACATTTGCAAACTCTCTTTAATCATTAAAAAGCTGTTACCCTCCGTTCATCGCTATCTCACAAACTTCCATTTTACTGAATGAAGCTCTCTACACTGCACACTGAATATGTTATTTACATCGACTCTACACTTTGTTTGTTACAATGAATGACACCAACTGCTGTCTGCCTTCACGGTCTGTGCTGTGAGGAGCAGGACGCGCAGCGATAAAGAAGCATTTCTATTGGCTGCAGTCTGCAGATATTAAATGGCAAAAGATGGCATTGCGCAGCGAACCATAAACACAGCGCTACGTTTATATGCAGAACTGGGATCGCTTTCGTACTCTTTTGAATGGATAAAATATAGAAATCACTTTAATTTCCAAATAAACCTAACCCGTTGGAAATGAAACGCCGTCCCCCATCGAAATCCCCCCCCCCCCCCATTTCCACCCCTGGTTGTATATACATATGCAAAGACGAATATAAAAAAACACAATTCCAGTCATTTAAATATGGCACTTGAATACAGTCGAGTGAACCTGTAAAACAGCGATTATCTGTGCAATAAAGGCTATGCGTTTATGAATGTACAAAATCACCATCAAGTCACACCTGAATGCGAGCCTGAGTGTACTCGCAGCTCAGGAGGATTTTGTTTGACTGTTTTTGTTTGATGGTGTGGTTATGCTTTTTGTCTTCCTCCACAGAGCGGATCTGCTTTCTGCATTGAGATGAGCCATAGTAGCACAGCAGAGGGTCCGGAAAAACACAGCCGTCAGGTAATATTTCCCCTTCTCATCACTGTTTCTGGTGGCTAAATAAACACAGTGGTACCATTGGTTCAGGGACGGATTAACGCACGGGCCTACCGGGAATGTGCCCAGGGCACTGGACCAGAGGGGGTCCCAGCCTAAATACCGCTACTCCCGTAACGCGATTTCAAACGTGCCTCCTCAGGTTTTTGAGGCAAGTGGATTTTGAATGCAGCTTCCAAAACACAAAAATAGCCGAGTATTTTTTTTTTTTTAAATATTTGATAAATGATCACACCGGTGTGATTAGATCGTTCAGTGCGGCACATCATCAGCTGCTAAATTCAAATCTGCGCTCACTCAATTTCGCTGGCTGGCACTGAGCCAGAGACAGCCGCGTTTGTAGCTACAGCACTGCGCATTATAACCACACATGATTCTGTCGAGCTTATGAGTACAATGGCCAATAAGAGGCGTTCAAAACTTTTATTCGGTGTGAGCGCTCCCTGAATTAATTCTGCTCTCTGCCGATTTCTCTCATTAGAAACAACTCAGAGGATACAGGGGTGACTATAATACCTTTAAATAGGCTGCACCCTGCTAGCACATAACAAAAAGTGTATTTTTTTCTATAATCACGAAAACTGACTTAAGTCCGTGACAGACAGAAATCAAAAGATCCCTCATTTGTACTTAAGTATGACCTGTCCTGGATACAGATTTGTGGAAACAATGGACTACAACTCTAATCTACTAGAAAAAATGATTTCAGAAGAGATCAGAATAAATCAAATATAACAATTTATTATTAGTCAGGTAAAGTTGTATCATGCCAATTATATAATGAAACAATTAGAAGCCAATTTAGAAAGGATAATGCAATTGTGAATCACATTGTAACCGTGTGGCAACCCTGCTCCTGCACATAGATACTGTGGCTATATGGGAAATAGCCAAGTGACCTACACAGGAGACAAACAAATTTAACATAGTCACACATGTAACAGTTATCCTAATTTAACACAAGACACATGGTCTAAAATGCATAGCAAAGCATTCAGATGTTTTAGAGAATAAACTTAACTAGCCTATGTGCACATGTAGTAGCACAGACAACTATATAGTGTGCTCTATGGGCACAATGTGTTTAAAACAATTACATTTTTCAGTCATACCTGACAGAAGAGACAGCTGACACTATGGTGGTGACCAGAGCAGAGGCAAGAAGAAGTAGAGGCAGAAGAGGATAAGAACAGGCATGCATACAGCTGTGTGTGATACAGTATGTCATAGCAGGTGAGGCCTACATCCATTATCCTGAATGTTTGTGTTATGGAGAGAAGTGGCACTGTACCAGCGAGTGCAAGCAGCCAGAGTAATGTGCATGTAGCTTTCCTTGCACAATGGGAAACACCACGGCCAGCAGCCTGTCCACACTCATGCACATCATCAGAAGTATGGAGCACTAGCATAGCCAGAAATTTTTAAGTGGGTGGGCCTACATAAAACTGGGTGGGCCAGGTGTGTATATGAAAACTGCATGTCAAATTGCCAACAAAAAATAGAGCACCAAGGTTCATTACACAGTACTTCTAAAGCATGCATTAACATTAGTAATTTGTTATAATAATGTTCATTTCAAAATGTACTAATAAGACATTATTAAAACTAAAAGATGTATCTGTTAACATTTGCCTGAGCTGGTTAACAAAGATGAATAAACATGGTAACAAACGTATTGCTAATTTTAGTCAATGCATTAACTAACGTTAACTAAAGGAAGTTTATTAAAAAGCATTACCTCAGTCTGAAACAACGGGGCTTCGCTGATGATTTCATAATCAAACGTCCCTGTCAGTTCACGCACATCGAGGACCGCAGAAATGTGCACAGCTGCAAATTATGCAGTTTGCTGTGGAGACCAGGATCTAGCATAATGTTTATGTGTTTCTTTCCACAAAGGATGCATCTGTTTAGCAGATCAAACGCTGTACCTATGCTAATATGATGTTTCAAACACGCTTGGTTCAGAAGTTTCTGATCGATAATTCCAGCACCCTCAGCCCAGATAGCACACGTACGTCTGCAAGATGTCTGTTAAAGATCTCTTGATCTGGAAAGCATCTGCAGTCTACAAACGTCTGACAGACGTCTGTAAGATGTCAGTTTTACATACATTCTAAATCATAAACATCTTAAAGACATCTAATAGACGTCTATTTGACATCTAAAAGGAGACGTCCTATAGATGTATTGCAGATGAGCAAACACTCTAAAAAATACGTCTTGCAGATGTAAATGCAGACGTCAAATAGACGTCTCCTAGATGTACGTGTGCTATCAGGGAGGTGGTCTGTCGGGTTTCATTTGTAGACTGTCCGGATTTATTGCTAAGACTTTTACATTTTAAAAGAATTTACCTGATTTATGTTTGATTCACTAGGCTATTTTCAAATTTAACTTCACAAACGCGCACATTTTACTATTATATCAGTACGTCTTAAACATAGGTCGTAAACATAACATTGTGGGTGGGACTAACAGAAACGGATGAATCATCATTTTGACAAGCGTATGATGCACCTATATAGGAAGAGGGAAAACGACCTGTAATTGACCATGAAAACAAGCGTTTAATATTGTTAATAAATAAAGTTGCAGTGAAATAAGACGTTTATTAGTATCCTTTAATAAAATACCCAGATAGCACACGTACGTCTGCAAGATGTCTGTTAAAGATCTGTTGATCTGGAAAGCATCTGCTGTCTATAAACGTCTGACAGACGTCTGTAAGATGTCAGTTTTACATACATTCTGAATCATAAACATCTTAAAGACATCTAATAGACGTCTATTTGACATCTAAAAGGAGACGTCCTATAGACGTCTTGCAGATGAGCAAACAGCCTAAAAAATACGTCTTGCAGATGTAAATGCAGACGTCAAATAGACGTCTCAGAGATGTACGTGTGCTACATCTCTTGTGCTAAGTCTCCTTTTAGATGTCAAATAGACGTCTATTAGATGTCTTTAAGATGTTTATGATTCAGAATGTATGTAAAACTGACATCTTACAGACGTCTGTCAGACGTTTATAGACAGCAGATGCTTTCCAGATCAACAGATCTTTAACAGACATCTTGCAGACGTACGTGTGCTATCTGGGAAGCGACTGGTATGGAGTAGTGGTCGACCGATATATCGCCAAGGCCTTTATATCAGCCGATATTTGACATTTTTCAAATACGTTTTTCCTGTTTGGCCGATGCGTTCGAGGCGGGACGTTTATTTTGACGGCGCGCCAAACTTTTATTTCGACAACGCTGAGAAGAGCAACGCCTGAGCACACAGCGCACATTCTCCCTCTTGTTTGCTGTCGTCGTTCACAGTTCTGTCTAATACGGATAGGAGTCTGTCTAAAAATCAGTTAGAACGGTTAAGCAAAGGAATTAAAATGCATACAAAAAGTATTATAACGACTGCTTGTATATTACTAGTAATAGAAAGGCAAACATTAATACTTTCTTGTTTGCCGTCAGCATTCAGCAAATATGCATTTATATCATTTAAACAATTTTTTGAATGACTAATGAACAAGTCTTGCAAACTTAGTCAAATCTAGTGATGTTACGTTCTGTGCCGAGGCGGAGCGTATGTCGAGAAATCCCGGCAGCTTTCGGTGAAGCACGTATCACTTTAGAGCAATGACGTCACTGATGACGTCCGAAGCACTTGTCCTGACGGGTTCAGGAAGCGGTTCGAATCTTGTGAATTCACAGTCCTCCATCCTGTTAAATCCAGCCACTTTCCAGTTTTAGACTAATGAAAGACTTGATTCACACACATTCAGACAGTGTAAACATACTTTCGATTGCAAATGAGGATTTCATGTTGTTTCACGCGAACCGCGGCAGTGCGCATAGTCTGATCCAGACTTTGGCTCCGGTCCAGAAACGCGATCTCATGGAGCGGATCATATGCGCAAGTCTACGGTGGCCGAGAGAGCTCAATATGCTGCAACTTCAGAAAACACATGCAAATGGAAAAAGCACCAGCAAATCAAGAAAACATCTTCATTGATTTAACAGCAGGGGCCTGTACCATGACTCTGGTTTAGCTGGCTAGCCAGGTAAGTTTCAGTTTAGGAACTCTGGGTTTTAGGTACCATGAAAGTGGTTCATTGCCATGGTAACTTATGCTCCACCGCTAACCTGCTCAGGGGCAGGCTATGTTCTGGCGTAGAGAGCTCAAACCGAAATTTGACCAATCAGCTTCAAGCAAGCAAAGTGACACATGTCTGACGCAATAAAGCCACTCCTCCAGTTTCCCCTACCCTACAGGACTGATTTTTAGAGATGATTATTTTTTAAATTATTTTATATTATTTATATAATTATTATACCCTTAATCCATTACACAAGCCAGCTTAGTTTAATAGTAATTATTAAGCTTTTATTATAAATTAATATAAACGTAGATAATATGCAATATAAATAAGTTTTGGAATCAAAAGCTTTAAACATGACTACGAATGAGCTTAGATTTGAAGACACTTAGAAGTGTTTTTCTACCTATAAATGTTATCAACTCTATAAATTAACTTTACAACTTTTACTTGCACTTATATGGTAAGATGTACTCTTTAAGTATATGGTAACCCTGAGTTTGTTCAGCCACCATCATGGTACAGGCCCCAGGTGCTGCAAATGCTCACAACACAAACAAATAAATAATTTTGTTTGCAGCGCGTTTCTTTGTTTGGTTGTGTTGTGAGTATTTGCAGTGTGTTTCTTTATTTGGTTGTGTTGTGAGCATTTGCAGCACATGTGTTGTAAAACTGATTAAGTTGTTTTCTTAATTTGCAGATGTTCTTTCTATTTGCAGCACGTTGAGCTCTCTCAGCCACCGTACGAGTCGGCATATATTAAACACTTTTAAAAGTACACAGCCTCAGCATGATTATGATCACTATTTTGTTTTACTAAGAGTTTCATATTGAATCTAGGGGGTAATCTATTAGACTGTTGCTATCCAATGGCTTTACCGAGCTCAACGGCTCTGGCCCAAGCAGATATAAACAAAACGCTATTGGCTATTTTAAAAAGGGGGCGGGGCTGCTCGATATGTCCTGCCCTGTCTTCCTGTTTCAGTTGAAATTACGTCACCACATAGAATAACGCTGTGTGTTTCAAGGAGGGGACCTTTAACTGGCACAACATACAGTACATCAGGTCATCTGTAATGCATTGGTTCTCAACTGGTTTGGCCTTGGGACCCACATTTTCCCATGGCCATCAAGCCATGTGTGAAGTGAAGAAATAAACTAAAAAAAAACAAGGACTTGGCAACCCTGCATCCAGCACGAGCTGCAGGAGTCAGATTTGACTGATTACGGCACAGGTTTAGAGTATGGACAGATGACTGACAAGATGGTGGAGGATTTGCTGCTCAACAGATCCTGAGCTAATTGACAAATATCTTGTATTGTAAGATGTGCTCTCTTTACACAGAGTGCATGTGAAAGTGAGCACTCATTCAAAAGTGATTGCAGATGTTGCTGGATGGCCGTTTGGACAGTGTGTTTGAGCACAAGGTTAAATCTCTTTACAGCACCATTAGCTGCTGGATAGTAGAGAGAGGAACGATGGTGACGGATATTCCGTTTTTCCAGAAAAGCAGTGAAGGCAGCAGATGTAAACTGAACACCGTTGTCAGTAACTATGCTCAATGGATTGCCATAGCGACTGAATACCGATGACAGAAACTAAACCACAGAGTTCATAGTGACGGTGTGAGTAAAGGAGACCTCAGGCCATTTGCTGTAATAATCGGTCAATGTAATAGCAAACCTGCAATCAGATCCAATGGTCTGACTATATCCACAGCTACTTTCTGCCATGGTCCATCTGGCAGCGGCACCGGCTGAAGAGGAGCAGGATGTGACTTCACAGTTTTCTCATTGAGTTGACATACATGACAGGAATGGGCAGCATCGTGAACTTGAGCGTCCATCCCTGGCCACCAGTAGAGATCACGGAGGCACTGTTTAGTTCTCACCTCCCCTTGGTGTCCTTCGTGTGCTATGGAGACCAGTGTAGAACTTGAGCCATCAATTCACAACAACTTCTCTATACAGCTAGGTTCGTAAACCATAACTCCCTCCATGACGGCCAGGAACCTTGGAGTTGTGATCGATGATCAGTTAAGCTTCACAGACCATATTGCTACAACGGCCCGGTCCTGCAGATTTGCCTTATATAACATTAGGAAGATTAGACCCTTCCTGTCGGAGCATGCTGCACAGCTCCTTGTCCAAGCTCTTGTTCTCTCCAGACTGGACTACTGCAATGTTCTCTTGGTGGGCCTTCCCACATCTACTATCAAGCCTCTGCAACTGATCCAGAATGCAGCAGCCAGAGTGGTCTTTAATGAACCAAAGAAAGCTCATGTTACCCCTCTCTTCATCAGGTTACACTGGCTACCAATAGCCGCTCGCATCAAATTCAAGGCACTGATGTTTGCCTACAAGACAACAACTAGCACTGCACCAATACATCTAAACTCACTTGTTCAAACTTACGCACCCTCCAGAAGCTTGCGGTCTGCAAGTGAACGACGCCTTGTGGTGCCATCCCAAAGAGGTACCAAATCTCTCTCACGGACCTTTTCCTAGACTGTGCCCAGCTGGTGGAATGACCTCCCGATCTTAATTCGAACAGCTGAGTCTTTAGCCATTTTCAAAAATCATCTAAAGACGCATCTTTTTCGCCAGCGCCTGACCAACTAGTACTAACACTTTCCTATTACATCTATTTATTTATTTATAAAAAAAACAAACAAAAAAAAAACCCCAAAAAAACCTAGCAATATGTACTGTGCTGTGCTAACTGAAACTCGTCATGGCACTTGTATACTGCTGCACTCTCGATGGTCTATCTGCTTCTATTGTTCTCATATTGTACGTCGCTTTGGATAAAAGCGTCTGCCAAATGTTTAAATGTAAATGTAAATGTAGAGCGAAGAGCAACAGGTGCAATCAGTCGTGAGTCTTCAACCTCCAATCCCTTGGGTGAAGGAGGCCAACCATTAGAAATCTGCGTACGAAGTTTGGTTAGTGCAGGACAAGAAGCACATGCAGCATCAACATCAGCAGCGGACAGAGAATTACAGGTGAGCAGTGAGCTATGACTAATTTCAAGGGTAAAGCAGACAAAATTACTATTTAAAAATCAATCATAGCTATAGAAATTGATCGTCATTTTTTACAAATAAAGCATCATATTATGAGAAGGATACTTTCTATGACCTTTATATCCTGCAGTCATGGCGAGATTGGGTTCCTTCGATCTAAAAAAACAAGAATCGAAAACAACAGAGGAAACGACTCTCGGAATCGAATCCCATCGATTCCAGAACCAGTAATCCGATTCCAAAAATTTCAGAATCTTACAGCCCTAGTAAACAGTACTGCTTGTCAAAATGGACTTAAAAAAACAACTTGCTGAAAAGAGAGCTTATTTTGACAGGGCAAAAAAGGTGTTTATTAAAAGCTATAAAAAAAATTCTGTGGGGAATTTTAAGCTTTTTTTTTTTTTTATAAAGCTTTTTTTATTTTTTGGTTGTTGTAAATTTATGCTATATATAAATTTATAAATGTATTTATGCTCTCAAGTCACCCCCGAGGTTTGCACAGAAGAAGGTCAAACAAACTTTTTTGAATGAATTGTTCTTAATTTTCTGTTTGCTTTTTTTATTTGATCAAAAGAAATGGACAATAAATGGACTGGAATATCCAACTTTATTTTCAAAGATATGGACATTGCATTTTATTATCAATCTCTTCAAGAAACAAACGCGTCAAAACCAAGGATCTAACAATGCATGCCTACAGTAATGATCTAACGTCATATGATGTTACAAATTGCTTCTGGAGGTCTGGAAACTTTACCTGGCTCTGCTACGGAAAAGTATATGGATATGGTTCCATACAACACCCCATCCTAAAAGGAATCATTTTCTGTTGTTTTGTAGGCCTCTGTCATAAAAGCAAACTTGCATCTGTAACCAAACAAACATTAAGTTTTGATGCTATTACCAGAAAAATAAAGGCAACTGTGACACATTCGCTATAAGAGGTCTTGAAGGGCATGTTTATAACTCCAGTCAAATCACAGAAGCACTGTTAGAACCTGTCTATTGTAAATGAGCAACTGCAGGGTTTTTTTTTTCTTAATCTGCCTGCATAAATAAAAAAAACTGAATTAGCCTGTTTCACCCCAATTTTCATGGTGCTATATTGAGTCATATGATGTGAATTCAAGCAGATTAGCAAGCCAAAAAGCACTTTTAATTACTGATGTACTTACCACATGTACAGTGCCCTCCGCTAATATTGGCACCCTAGATAAATATGAGCAAAGGCGGCTGTGAAAATAAATCTGCATTGTTTAGCCTTTTGATCTTTCACTCAACAAATTCACAAAATTCTAACCTATCGTTGAAGTAAAACAATTGAAAGTGGGGAGAAAATCTCATGATGAAATAAATGTTTTTCTCCAATGAATGCTGGCCACAATTATTGGCACCCCTAGAAATTCTTATGAGTAAAATATCTCTGAAGTATATTCCCATTCATATTTACATTTTTTAGCACACCAGGGTGACTAGGAGCATGGAATTGTCCAGCCATGACTTCCTGTTCCACAGGATTATAAATATGAGGAACACAAAGGCCAAATTCCCTTATTCATCCATCATGAGGAGTAAAATCTAAGAATATAGGTTATAGAATAGAATCTGATGTGTAGAACAAGATTGTTGAGCATCACAAAATAGAAAGTGGTTAAAGCATTGAAAATCCCCATTTCCACCATCAGGGTAATAATTAAGAGGTTCCAATCAACTAAAGATGTTAAACATCTGCCTGGAAGAGGACGTGTCTATATCATCCTAGTCTCGCATAGCCAGACCTTCAGACTGACGGCTGAAGGTCTGGAATAGATGGCAGCTTTCATTGGCCAAGGCCGCCCATGATGCCGTTTGACTGACATGTCAAACAACCAATCACAGTTCGTTTCCTTCAGCATCACGTTTTAGGGCTTGGAAATGTCGCCACAATAACAGACCGGTGTGTGAAACTCTCTGATGTATTTTAAAGATTCTATGCCGCGAACTTAAAATATTTCACATACTTTTGAAAATAAATTCTCTTCACTCATCCAAAAACAAACTCCATCATATTCAGTTGTCAGACACGACTGGAACTTCAAATGGCACTGGCTTCTATGGTCAGGTTTTTTTTTTTTTTTTTTGGCAGCAAACCCACCAGATGAGTTTACTACAAACAGGGATAAAAAGTACCCCATGTTCAAGGTTAAATATACTGCTGTATTTTTAATGTTGTGGGCCTGTTTTTCTGCCAGAAGTCCTGAACATCTTGTTCAGATGCATGGCATCATGGATTCAATCAACTACCAACAGATAAAAAATCAAAACCTGACTGACTCTGTTAGAAATCTTATAATGGGCCATGTTTGGATCTTCCACCAGGAACACAATCCAAAACAAACATCAAAATAAACACAAAAATGGGTCACTGAGCACAAAATGAATCTTTTACCATGACTGTCCCTGTCCTCTGACCTGAACCCTATAGAAAATGAGTGGGTGAAATGAAGAGAAGAAGTACTAACACGGAGCTGTGAATCTGAAGGATCTGGAGAGATTCTGTATGAATAAAAAGGTCTCTGATCTCTCATCAGGTGTTCTCCAAACTCTTCAGACATTATAGGAGAAAACTCAGAGCTGTCACCCTGGGAAAAGGATGTTGGAATAATTGTGGCCAACATGAACTAGAGAAAGCATTTATCTCACAATGACATCCCCATCCGACCCCCCCCCCCCCCCCATTTGTTTTACTTCTATGATAGGTGTGTCTCCTCTTTATCAAATTATCTTGTGGTCTAAGTGATCAACTGTATTTGAAATGACTCTATAATCTGATTTTAGTTACCATGATCCTCCATTACACAAGAGTAGAAAATGACTGTCCATTTGCGTGTGTGAGTGATTGTACAGTATAAGCTCAGCTGTCCCAGAATCCCCTGCCCAGTTTGAGCAAGTAAGCTTATGTTTTACAAATGTGAATGTATTGCATGCAGGCAGGGTAGGTGATTTGGTTCAAAAACATTTTTTGTTATGCTGGTTGAAAGTCTCGTTGCATCCCGATAGCAATCACTAATTTAAGTGGTCTAACAGTGCTGCATTCAATCCTCCACTAATGTCATCTCTCATCATGGTGCTGGTTAGCCTCTGCTCTGCCTGAGCGCATTCAAGTGTTTTGGAGGAAGTGTGGCTTTGGAGAGTGATTTGCAGGGAGGGTGGGATCTTATGCTTTCAAAGCTACCTTGCTATTGCTAGCCTCTCCGAAATTGCCTACCCTACATTAAATGTAGGGTTGTACCCTACATTTAATGAATCTTGTGTACCAACAAGATTCATTTACTACAGCTTCTGTGAATCATGTTAAGAAATAGGCCTAAAAATAAATAATCATAGGCTTCGGATAGAAATAGTACCAGTTTACTGAAGTAATTACAGGTTGACATTTGATAACATGCATTTAATATATGTGTTTACTAACAAAATATTTTTTACTCTTGTCCAATATTTTCTTTTTTCCCTCCACAAAGAAATCTTTACATGGACTCTTGCGACTCTTGATATTTCACACTACAATGTGGAAAAAATCAACAACTAATTTCTTTGAAAATATTCTGGCTTTCCCTCATTTTACATATCAATTCTTTTCCAGTATTCTGCAACGTTACTGAAGAATGACAGTGTGAACTACAATCACAGAATCCAGACATTTACACACAGACATTTTAACAGTACCATAGCAAAAACAACCTGCTGAATTCTATGAGACAAAGAGAGTGTAAAAAATATGACATGGGACGTTAACAAATGGGGTAAAATCAAATGTTAAAACATTAAATGTAAAACAATATCTAAATGTTGCAAAAAACATCTATGACTAGACAACTTTTACTTCCCCTTTTGCTTTTGAACAGAAACTTCACAAGCATAAGCATTTTAGCAATTGATGCAGGATGTAAATTTAGAATAATACATATAATATTATACTGAAAATTCCAATTATACAAACCACATATCTGATCAGTTTTTTTTAGATAGATATAGATATAAACTTTATTGTCAGACAAAGTCTGAATTTTTTCTTGTGTAATAGTATGTTTTTTTGCACACTAAATATTTACAAACAAAACATAATTCACAATATACATAGACACAGCAAATACAATAGAATTTAAAAAAAAAACACATAATTCCTGGAGTTTTCATTTTATATGTACTGTATTCAGTGCTAGGACAGCTTGATATAGAGTGTTCGGATTTCACTCGATTAAATCTTGGGACCTTGTATCGACGATTAGATGGTAGAAGCACAAATTCATTATACAACACATGACTAGGGTTAGAAACAATATTCTTGGTTAACCTTAAGAGGTTCTTACGATAAGAAAGTTCATATAACTTTTTTAAGAGGCTGTCCTATCAACCGATTTTAATTTGGTTCCTCAACTTTGTTTTTAGCCTAACAGACAAACTCATGTACCAAACTGAATTGCAATACTGTAAGACACTCATAATTACTTATCTAAAGAATAATACAAGAATATGTTTTGTTACTCCAAGACCTGAGATGACAAAGAAAATAAGTTCTCCTGTTTGTCTTTTTACACAAACTCTCAATAGGATCTTTCGACAATACCTTATTATCTATTGTTACACCTAAATACTAATTCTCTGCTACAGGTCTAAAGTTTTCATTATGCATGCCTACGGGCTTTGTATATACAGATGTTGACCCAAATTCAATTTCACACAGTTTCAAGCTTTACGGCAAGCCGGGTTTTAATGAGAGATGTGGATTTTGTCTGTGTGTTAGTTGGTGAGTTTGTTTGCAGTGCCTTTCCCCTCCTCAACACAGAGCGGATCTTCTGTCTGCATTGAGACGAGCCGTAATAGTACAGAAGAGGGTCCAGAAAAACACTTGCGCTCCCCAAACACACAGCCAACAGGTAAGCCGCATATGATGAATCTCCCTCACCGCTGTTGAATCCAGTAGCTAAAAGAAAACAGTGGTACAATAGGATGCCATTGGTTGGTGCAAAGCACACCACAAACTCAGCCAGCACAGCGATACCCATAATCACTGCCCTCCTTCTGTTGTCTGAAGATGAGGATGATGTTGTAGCTAAGAGATTAGACTTTACATGGAGCACATATATGATGGTGGAGTAGCTCACTAAGGTTATGATAAGTGGCACAAAGTAGTAGACACAGGAGAGGATGGAGAACTGGTACATGTACTGCTGATCTGTAGGGTCAGCATGGATGAGTGCATCATGGCAAGTGACACCCACATCCTTAATCTTGAATGTTTGTCTCATTGAGAGAAGTGGCACCGTACCAGTGAGCGCCAGCAGCCAGGCTAATGTGCATATGAGTGTAGCTTTCCTTGCACTCCTCCAGGTCAGAGAGGTGATGGGGAACACCACAGCCAGCAGCCTGTCCACACTCATGCACATCATCAGCAGTATGGAGCAGTACATGTAGCAGTAGTAAGCTGCACTGAGCACACGACACGCCGCCTCACCGAACACCCAATCTGAAGCGTTCAGCTGGTAGTGGATCTTCAGAGGCAGCAGCAGGGTGAAGAGCAGGTCCACACACGCCAGGTGAGACATGTAGATCACTGCTGGTTTCTTCTCTCGGATCCTACAGGTGAACGTCACCAAGGCCAAAGCGTTCAGAGGCAAACTAATGAGGATGATGATGATGTAGAACGAGGGCATGAGGCGTGTGACCAGCAGGCCTTTAAGGAAGTCAACAGACTCTTTTGAGATGGACATTGAGGAACAGCTGAGATTTGCTTGGTCCAGAGTAGAATTATAGTCTGTTATAATAGCAAAACTGCCTACAATTATGTCTGTAGATAAGCATACAAAAGCACAACACCATTAGTGGGAGTCATCAGGGCATTTCTAAAAGCACAACACCATTAGTGAGAGTTATCAGAGCATTTCTAGACTTACATCAAAACTGGAGCACAGATACCCAATGAAAAAAAAATCCCCATATTTTGATGTTATGAATATATGGATATAATGTGTCTTTTTCCCTGCAAATCAGAATCTGCATACAGGAGCTGCTTCATCGTTGACAAACGATAGATGAAATTAGCAAGTTTTGTTTCCTACAATAGACTGTAGGTACAACACTCTGGCAATTCATAACTACTTTACATTTTGTAGAATTGGTAGTGAATTTGTGTACATCTCATTTGTGCACTTTAGTATTAAGTAGGGCTGGGTTTTGACACATATTTCACGATTCGATTCCATTTGATTCTCATTCACAAGCTTGCGATTCGATTCGATTACCAATTCGATTCTGTTTCGATTATTTTGGATATATATCAGGTACAGTACTACATGCCAAATTTTCTCAAAGAAATAAAAAATCTTTCAACTAATGCTGTAAAATATACATGAACATACTACTACAATATTGAAGTTTAAAACTGACTGATTGTGCTGAAACTGGTATTAAAGCGGAGGAGATGATCAGTTCACGTGCGCCTCACGCTGCCGCGTCTGTTGAACTGAGGCGCTCCAGCGATCTGTCACTCCACATTAAACAGCGCCAAAACGGCATTTATTGTTTGAACACTGCAATATAATGGACATAATTTGAAATCTGAATCTTTTTCATATTAAGAGTACCAAAGCACAATGCTTATTGTGGTAAATGGGATGAACTGAATGGAATTGAAAACAGGCTAGAATAATCGATTCTTGGGATTTAAGAATAGATATCGTTCCGTAAAAATGAGAATTGATTAATATCGAGATATCGATATTTTTTACCCAGCCCTAGTATTAAGTCTTTGGCCCACTGATGAGTTTTTGGGTTTAGGACCTTTATGCTTACTTCTTTTCTAAAAATCATTTTTATACAAATCGCATCAAATAATTTCACGCAAATCGCCATGTAGCCTAAATACGCTCCTCATCCGGTACTCTTTTGGTTTTCCGTTTATTACAGTATCCCATTACTATTTCTTTGTTGACAGTTAATTGTCTGCATAAATCAAACTGAAACAAACCTTTTTGCAATCCCTTTTGACAAATTAGATCAAAATATTACACTGCATTCCAAATTATTATGCAAGTGATATATCAGTAGGATTTTGGTCAAATAAAGAGTCAGATTTTTGTTTGTGGTGTTTTTCACATCTTTTTAGTTAACTGGTATCAATCTCAGAAGGGTTTGTTCAATAGTTTACCAGTTCTTTTTAGGTAAATGGAAACCCTACTTAAAGAGGTTGTTCCACATTATTAAGCAAGTCACAGTTCTTATGAAATACGGTGATGAAGAAAGATCTTTCTGAAGATGAAAATTATGAAACAATGCAATGTCTTGTGAAAGGCATCAAAACAAACAATATTTCACGCACGGTGGCTGTAGAAATACATTTTCAAACTGTTTAGCACCATGGTGTTCATGCAGCAATCATAGTGTGTTGTCCTGCATGAAAATCCTTTTATTTCCAAGAGCACTATTCTTCATTTTATACCACAGCAGAATATGGTCAGTTATGAACTCCACATATCTTGCAGAAGTCAATTTTACACCCTAAAATGACCTTACATCTCACTTCCCAATATTCCAACCCAAATCATCACCCACCGCCTCCTTGCTGATGTTGCAGTCTCATTGGAGTAAGATGGCCATTCATCAGAAATCCATTTATCTGGAGCATCCATTGTACTGCAGCATTTGTAAGTGAATAAAACTATTTAAAAACAAGTCTTCGTGTGTTTCTACAGCCACCGTGCAGGTTTCTCTTTGTGAGGTTTGGTTAGCAGTGACTGAAACGCAGCTTTATACACAACTGCCCATCTGCATGAAGAGGATCTTGAGACTCCAGTAGATTCAAACACCAAACACCTTTTGCAGCTGGTATTACAATACAGTTCATTTGTTTGACAAAAACTTTCCTTAATAAATCTTTATCTGACCAAGATCTTCTGTGCTCTAAGTCACTCACAAATCTTTTGATAGTTCAATCATTTCTATTTGCTTTTCATGAAATGAAAATGCAAAATGCCTATCGCAAGACATTGCATTGTTTCATACTTTTCATCTTCAGAAAGATCTTTCTTCATCACCGTATTTCATAAGAACTGTGACTTGCTTAATAATGTGGAACAAACTCTTTAAGTAGGGTTTCCATTTACCTAAAAAGAACTGGCAAACTATTGAACAAACCTGTCTGAGATTGATACCAGTTTACTAAAAACATGTAAAAAACAACACAAACAAAAATCTGACTCTTTATTGTACCGAAATCCTACTGATATATCACTTGCATAATAATTTGGAATGCAGTTTAATTAAATAATCTGCCAAGTTATATTGAACAGTTCAGGGCTTTGGCAAAACTAATGTTTTGTATGTCTTTTAAGAGTTAATTTTCTGCCATTCCAGAATTTGCATGATGATGACAGTGATACAAGATTCTACATGTTAGAGCAACAGGCAGTGACACATCTCAAACATAATGCTTGGAATAATTTGTTTATGCACAGCAATAGAGATATCTTATTAGTTGTTCAGGGAAAGGCCAGAGATCAGTTAAATATTTTTGCTTTATGTAATCTATGGAAAAATTACTAATTGTGATCAAACAGCTCCTTTAAAAAATATATATACATAGCGTGGATAAAGAGGTACAAAACTTAATGTCTGGGAAACGCTGCTCTGCACTGCTTCATTCATTGTTTTGACAGACACTGCAAATCACACAGCAGAGAGCGCTGAGGAACTCATTGCCTTGTGTGGTTTGTCTAATAGCCTATTGCCTTACATGGGTGCATGCAACATCTTTTATCTTCTTGAATATTCGTCTTGTTTTGACGTAAACACGTGTTTTTTTTTTTTTTTGTTTGTTTTTTAATGCACCCGGTAGTATCACAGTGGTGCAGATACAGTAGCCTGGTTTTAAGGTATAGCCTATATACACCACTTCGGGTTCGGAATAAATAAGATAAAATTGTGGGGGGAAAAACATTGTGAATTGTAAAAACAAATTCAAACAAATTAAACTTCCTGACGTTCAAATTATAGATACAATTAAGCTTCAATCTCACACATAGGCGGCGCTAGGGAGGGGCTAGCAGGTGCTCCAGCCCCCCCAAGAAAAACCAAAGCACCCCCATAGCACCCCCATAAAAATGAAATTAAATAAAAACATTTGCGTAACTCGTAACTACTGCAGTGCAATAGGCTACAACGTGACTTGATTTGCAGTCGCACATAATGTCAGCATTTTATTTTAAAAATGGATCGGTTCAATTGTGCCAAGTAGTCCTGCCCCCGACTAAAGATTTTTCTAGTCACCTAGTCGCACATTTATATTAAATTGATTTGTATAATAACCTAAACCATCCTTTAATATAGGCATTTAGGCGTATTATAGCCTATTCCGCGCTCAAGCGCACGCATAAAGCTTGCAGCAAAGCACCCTAAAGTAATGATTATGAATGCATCGGGAAAAAGAAGACATTTCAATTATTTATTAAGCTCCGTGCACATTTTACTTTCACTTTCAAATTTGCGGCAATTCGGCATCAAGCAGTTGTGTTTTCAGTTCATTTGAGTTTTACCACTTTCCTTTGCTTAAATAGCTTGTAAAAGCACCGTGCGCATTTTACTTTCACTTTTAAATTAGCAGTAAATTCGGCATCAACAAGCAACAACAAAATGCAACCTAGAACATATAGCCTAACTTTTATTAACAAAACGAATAAAAACACGCCATGCTATAGGTCTATGCCTAATATAAAATAACAAATTACTTACAAATTTTAAATAGGTAGCCTATACAAAACTGAAAACCAGTAAAGATTGAGTAACAAATAATTATAAAAACGCAGAATTAGCAAAACGGTTAAGAAAGTTTGGAAGCACGGACTGCATACACCTTGATGTAAAATAATGGGAAGGAAAAATCACACAGTTTAAATAAGATAAAAATCAGCAAATACTGTGGAACCAAATAAATGAGAAACGAATGTTACAAAAAAAAAAAAAAATCTTCCAATATCACCTTAGGTGATAAAACAGGCGCTTTTACATTTCGTTTTGAAACTCTTCTGCCATCGTCTTATCTGTCTCACCTCACTCTTCTCGACTCACTCTCCTCACGTGATAAATTAAATCTGATCTGTGACGCGTGACAGTCGTTCGTTCGGTGTGCTGCATTGAGCAGCCGCGTTTAGTTCTAATTGTTGTCTGTTCTCTAAACTGAACTAAAGTATTTTTGTAACTATTTAAAAAATCTAAATGACGGTGAGGGACGGTGCTTAACACCAGTATCACCGCCAACACCGTTGCAGCAAGCCTAATGCACAGATACTAGATAATCAGAATTTTTTTTTTTTTTTTAATAGGTTTTCAAGATTTCTGCAAATGTATTTTTTATGTCTGTGAACTGGTTCATTGTTGTGAGCGCTCCATTCACGGAGACTGTATGAGATGACAGAAAGCACATCCAAAAATGACAGGAGTATTTTAAGCTCATTACTCAGGAAAAATAAAAAATAAAATAAAATATTGCGCGAACGCACCCAGTACTCCCACTCCTCATAAACATTTGAAATGCGCCTATATAGCGATTTTATTATTCATGTAAAAAAATAAGAATAACAACATGTTTTAGTCAAATTTACTATTAATTGCCCAGCTCCCCCAGTCATTGATCTAGCACCCCCTCAGCACCTGCGTTCAAAATTCTCTGGCGCCGCCCCTGATCTCACAGTTACACATCAACAACACATCAAAGTTATAATTTTTATGCATATTCTGATGTAGGCTTACCTTCAAATACACACTCCATGTACGTGCCATTACAACTAAAATTAAGTTGGGTTTCATGGGTTTTAATTTCCATGACGATCAGCTGTCTACTTCTAACTGCAGATTATTCTTACTGCAAATTCTCTGGTGAGATAGAAACATCCGCACTGTGGAGTGGTGACGTCTGATTTGTAAACCAATCCTTCATTTGAATCTTTTCACCGAATCAGACGAACTGGTTAAGCTGAGTCGTTGGGGCTGATGTCCGAACCAAATACAGTTTTCAGTTCAACGCTCTGATCAACCAAGTCATAGACAATCAGCTGACTGATATGACAGCATGTCACACACATGACCAGGGGCGGCGCCAGAGAATTTTGAACGCAGGTGCTGACGGGGGGGCTAGATCAATGACAGGGGGAGCTGAGCAATTAACAGTATATATGACCAAAGCATGTTGTTATTATTATTTTTTATATGAATAATAAAATCGCTATATAGGCGCATTTCAAATGTTTGAGGAGTGGGAATATTATTGCACTTAGCCTACTGTATGACATGGGGGCGTTCGCGCAATAATTTTATTTATTTATTTATTTTTCCTGAGGAATGAGCTTAAAATACTCCTGTCATTTTTGGATGTGCTTTCTGTCATCTCATGCAGTCTCCGTTAATGGAGCTCTCACAACAATGAACCAGTTCACAGACATAACAAATAAATTTGCAGAAATCTTGAAAACTTACAAAAAAAAAAAAAAGACACACAAACAAACAAAAAACAAATCTTTTCTGATTATGTAGTATAGGTGCATTATAGGCTTGCTGCAACGGTGTTGGCGGTGATACCAGTGTTAAGCACAGTCATTTAGATTTTTTTTAATTGTAATAAAAATACTTTAGTTCAGAAGCGGTCAGTGGAATCTTTCTGCATCCACCTAAGCCCCGCCCACAGAAAAACTTCACACTGTTTACTAACAGAAAAAGGGTCTATATAAGGCAATCTTTCCCTTTGTTGTGTTTTTGTAGTGCTGTCATGCAAGATATGTCCACATGTTTTAACTTGAGCACTTCAGTATTTTGTATGCATGTGCTGCTGTCATATTTTCTAATGTTGCACCAATTTTTACATATGTTTAAATATGTTGTATATATTTTCAAAGACTGCGGTCTAAATATTTTTCATGTGTTTCCATTTTCTCTTGTTTTAGGACTATTCTGGAGAAGATGAGCCTGCTGGGGAAGGATTTAAAAATACAAAGTAATCAAGTTAATAGACAGATTTTTGCTAATTTGTTTTCTAATTTGTTTATTTGCTCTGCTTAGGATTGCAAATGTCCTGGGCCAGGTGAGGGAGTGAGTGGAAGCTGGTGAAGCTATTACTCAGGGAGGACATCCAATTCCAGAGAGAGAGACAGAGGAGCGAAGAGCACAGGAGAGCAGGGAGAGCTTATTTACACTTCTCTCAAGAAGCGAAAACAGTGGAAAAAATGGGTACATAAATATCTTTTTTATTTTTAATGTCACATTGTGAATTAAACAACCTAATTTCTGCAGTTTATTTATGTGATGCATGTTAAAAACAAAATGGTAAGTTGTTGGTATACGTTATTCATTTTTGTAATTTATTTTGTAGATGAGCCTGAGTACATTTTGTATTTTTTGTTATGCATATTCACATGTGTAAATAAAAGGGTAATTATGTACATTGTTCATTTTTAATGCAGCTTACAAAACCTTCTTCTATACGTTTATTTTTTTTTTGTCCTGTAAATAAATTTTTACACATTAAAACAAATTGTTCTATAAATTACTGAAAGTACTATTTACAACTATTTACAACATAGGTTTAACATCAGAAAAACAACATCAATTTTAAGCCCAGCACTGCCTCCATGTGTTCTGGGGTCTTCGGGAGGTGAATCTCTTGGTGAATGGCCAGCACCTCCTCAGCGACTCAGGACAATGCGGTGGACAGTGGAACGAGGCATGTCCAACACTCTGGAGACCACTCTGTATGATGCACCACTGGCCAGACAGAAGAGAAACACCAAGGTCTGGATTGTGGCACCCCATCCGTGCCATCGTTCACTTCTCTGAAAAGAGAAAAGAGAAATTGTTTAGAGTTTTGCATGAATATTACTGCTGCACTACTGTGTAGCCTATGTTGCATTTCACTTCTGAATATGTTCAAGATTGTTCAATTTAAAGTTGCCTACTGTTGGGTAGTTTAATCTACAACAATGCATCATGTTGTAAAATACCATATTGTTGTAGTGTTGCTGTCCTGTGAGGAAAAAAAGAAAGAAAATTTTGTATTTTACATTTGTACGAGAATACTTAATGAATGTACTTCCTTACAGTCCACCACTGATTATTCTGAAAATAACAACATCTATTGTCAGAATATTAACAAATTGTTGCAAACTATATCAGAGGCTGTATCTGAAGGACTCGGACCGGCCAAAGAGCACTGTTCAGCTGTGACAGCTGCCGCTGAACAATGCCCTATTTTTATTTAATTATTTATTTATTTATGTATTTTTACAGTTTTATTTTTATGCTTGACTAAAAAGTCCGGGTTGCAAACCTGTCTATATGATCACCATGGTCAAGACAATAAACTATATAATATCGCACCTTTGTAAGATATCAGTCAGCATTTTAACTGCTGTGTGTAACGGGGTCAATGAGATGTGAGGCGTGCGGATCCATTTGCAAAGCTTTATTAGTCAGAGACATGGTCATAACAGGCAGGGTCACACAGATGGCAAACAGGTATATAGAGGGCAAGGCAGAAGAGTACTCAAGTGAACGGGCATGGTCTCAGATCGGCGAACAATATCCAGAGGGCTAGATGAGAGGGGTAATCCAGGTACACGAGCAATAATCCGGGCAGGGGCAAACCGAGTCCGAGACAGCAGGCAAAGGGTTAAACCAAGATACAACGGCAGGAATCAGAACACGAGGAAACAGGCAAGGCAAGACTAAGACGACTAAGTGGGCTCCGTAGAGTAGCTATCACTGGGGGAGCGATAAACGCTAGACAATACGGGAACTAAACAAACACAGAATGGCTTGGTAAAGCGGCTATGGCTAGAAGGATAAATGCAGAACCAAACATAGAGCTAAACATAAACACAGAATGGCTCGGTAAAGCAGCTATCGCTAGGAGAAGGATAAGTGCAGAACCAAACACAGAGCTAAACAAACACAGAGCTAAGCATAAACACAGAAGGGCTCGGTAAAGCAGCTATGGCTAGGAGAGGGATATAGCCTATATGCACAGAGGCGGACAGTAACTAAGTACATTTACTTGAGTATTGTACTGAAGTACACTTTTTGAGTATCTGTACTTTACTTGAGTATTATTTTTTCTGGAAACTTATGACTTTAACTTCACTACATTTGAAAGACAAATATTGTACTTTTCAATCCACTACATTTCTATCAAGGTCATTGAAGTAGAAAGTCGTTACTTTGAAAGTCAGTGGGTGATTTTTTTTCTTCTCTAAAACGTGACTCTTTTTTTCAGACGGTTTATCAGTAATCACTCTTGTAGGGCTATATGAAGTGATTTCCCAGCATGTTTTAACACTGACCAGTTGCAAATGTGATATTTATTTACAACAATTCAATAAGAAGAAGTGAATATAGTGGTATATAGTAGACACAATATTTTCAAATTTTGCTAAACTGTGTAAGTGAAAATATTACCTATAAAGCCACTGAAGAACTGTTGTGCGTCTCCTAATAAAACACAGGTGTTGGACTTGAAGCAGCACTGTACAGACTGTTCTGTGTGTGACTTCAAGGTACTGCGAGAGAGATTAGACACCATTTTTAACATTTTTGTTTTGATGTCAAATAATCTTGCTGTTTTGCTCTTTTGTTATAGCAGCGTAGCTGTTGTAAAGTTATACAGCTACAGTTGTGTTGCTGGGTTTTAAAGCAGGTTTGATTTTTTTGTTTTTCTTCCGTATCACTCTGTATTTACAGAAATTTCACTGTCCACTCTGTTTTAATGTGGATGAATGGCAACACATAGATGCGTGCACACTGTCAGAGCTGTGTGAATCCTGCTTTTGTGGTGGTGGGTGGTGTTAAATATATATATATATATTTTTTCCCCATAGTTTTTTAACATTCCAAAAACTCTTTATTCCAAGGATACTACAAGCTATCGCTGTATTCAGTAAGTGTAATGTATTGCAAGTTGCTTCAGACATATTGCAAGTTTTACATACAAAAATAATAAAACATTGACATAAAAAAGGAAATTTACTTTTGGTACTTAAGTAAAAGTTACAGAAGTATTTGCTTTTAAAAGTACTTAAGTAAAAATCTGTCTTAACAACTTTCACTTGTAATGGAGTAATATTTGACCAGCAGTATCTGTACTTTCACTCAAGTAATGGAGTTGTGTACTTCCTCCGCCTCTGCAGAACTAAACACAGAGCTAAACAGAAACACAGAATGGCTTGGTAAGGCAGCAAACATTTGGAGAGTGCAAGAGTCCATGTGATGAGTGAGTGACCTCTGGTGGTGAATGAACGGAAGACCATAACCCGGATTCGGGACACTGTCTGTCTGTCTGTGTGTGTGTGTGTGTGTGTGTGTGTGTGTGTGTGTGTGTGTGTGTGTGTGTGTGTGTTTGGGTTAGGTTTTGTGTTTTTCATATGTATCATTACATTATTCAAGTAAGCTCCAAGCCAATACCTGCATTTAAAGTTGTAATCCGGCAATTAAGGACTAAGCAAACCAGTGTAACTTGGCCTCGGTCTTGGCTAATCACTGTCTCCTCCATTATGACATAAAACATAAAATCAAAAATGAGCAATTCTGGCACCCTGCGGAGCGGCAATCAGGAACAACTGGTGGCGCAATTAGGAAATCCTGCGGAGCGTCTCGTGCACGTCGGAAGGTCCTTCGTGCACTTCGGAGGCGTGGCCTTCCAAGTCCGTGGACTTCGAAGTGTGTGCACTTAACTTTGGGACACGATTATTATCACTGTTTCTGTGAAATATATAACATAAATATATCACAAGCGTCAGATAATAATTTAACTAAATAATAGGCTATTACAAGTTTTGTCCCTCTGTGAGGCACAACATGTAAAGAACAATACACGTCCTTATACATGCTTCAGATAATAATTGTTTTTAATCACAATATTTGTAACTGCGTGACATATGACATAGGCCTAAATTTTCTGTCTTGACAAATAATTTTGTCATAACTGGTTTAAGGAGGAATGAATTTATGAATGAACAAAATCAAAAAACTTGTGTCAAACTTTAAAGCTTTGGTCTGGTCAGCAAATGCAGCAAATATAAAAGGGTCTCATACAACAGTAACAACATTTTTTGGTATATATTTCTTCCAGTCAGTCTTACATGCAACATAACTGAATATGGTTGAAATGAGCGGCTTACAACTGATGTCCAGATCTGAGAATAGTTATTCATGGAATGGGGAAGTTATGCTTATCTGTACATCAGATAAATATAATGCAACCGAAAAAAAACATGACTAGGCAAACGTATCTCTACTGTAAGACAAGATTTTAGCATTTCAGTTTTGCCACTGGGACCTGACAAAAGTAATATATACAGTAGGTACTTCAGTGTTACCATATGATATAGGGAAGACCAGGGCAAGTTCTTACACTTTTTACTCCAATCAAAATTTTATTTCCAGAACTTAATAATAATAAAACTAGCCACCATTTGACAACTAGTCACCATTTTGCAAATATATAAATTCAGTTATCTTATTAAAATATAATAATCTAAGAAAATCTGGACAAATTATTTACATATATTATCCATGTGCACGTATTATATCATATTTCATATGCAGAGATATTTACACATTTAAGCTGTCGATTAAAACTGGCAATTTAATACAGTGGAGTGAACCTGTAAAGCAAAAGAGGTTATATCCTGAATACAGAGATGGAAAAAGTCTGATGATATATACAGATAATGTGTCTATATAATGAATACAGTAACTGCAGCTTAACTTTTTGCCTTCAGAATTACAAAATAGTCAATATCATGCTTTTTGTTACACACACTTGGATTGACTGTTTATATATATATTTTGACTGCTAGCTCTTTTCACAAATAGGTTATAAAATAGAGCCTGAAGCTAATTTCTAAACAAATATTTACTGAAAGTAGGTGCTTAATTTTTAGAAAATGCTGATTGTGCTAATTATATCAGAAAATGTAAAGATAACAACATGATCTGTTTTATTATCTTTTTTTTTGTACAAAATATAGTCTAAAGCTCTTATTTGTATAATTTTGTAATTGTCTTGCAATCAAAATTGAAAGTGCATCAAGTAAATGTTTCAAAATAGCATTTTTAAGTGTCTACAATATTCTGTTCTGTTTTAGACATATTTACTGTCACTTAACTCAAATGTTTTCAGCCCAAAATCTCATGACATTCTCTAAAAATGTGACCTGAACGATGTAAAATGCTTTCAGTAACGCTGTGTTTCTTACACACGTTCAGTCACAAACAGGAAATGGAGTCTCTTAAGTAGTAAATAGGTTGGGTCAATTTGACCTAGTAACATGCTGGATTTTTTAAAGTAACAGCATGGAAGGGATATTCATCCTGCTTTAGCACGAATCAGGATTTGTGGCCAGAAAGAGATGATTTTGAATTCAGTCTTCTGTCAATGGCATAATATAAGAGTATGCAATAGTTTAAATTTCATCAGCTCTTTTTCGAAACAATTCACATCTTAATGCGTGCCTGACTGTACTCACAGCTCACATAAGAGGATTTTGTCTGACTGTTTGACTTTGATAAGGTGGTTTTCCCCCATCTCCACCAAAACACAGAGCTGATCTTCTGTCTGCATTGAGACGAGCCGTAATAGTACAGAAGAGGGTCCAGAAAAACACTTGCGCTCCCCAAACACACAGCCAACAGGTAAGCTGCATATGATGAATCTCCCTCACTGCTGTTGAATCCAGTACCTAAAAGAATACAGTGGTACAATAGGATGCCATTGGTTGGTGCAAAGCACACCACAAACACCATCAGCACAGCGATAGCCATAATCGCAGCTCTCCTTCGCTTTTCTGAGAACGATGATGATTTCACAAATTGATTAGACTTGGTACGGAGCACATATATGATGGTGGAGTAGCTCACTAAGGTGACAATAAGTGGTACAAAGTAGTAGACACAGGAGAGGATGGAGAACTGGTACATGTACTGCTGATCTGTAGGGTCAGCATGGATGAGTGCATCATGGCAAGTGACACCCACATCCTTAATCTTGAATGTTTGTCTCATTGAGAGAAGTGGCACCGTACCAGTGAGCGCCAGCAGCCAGGCTAATGTGCATATGAGTGTAGCTTTCCTTGCACTCCTCCAGGTCAGAGAGGTGATGGGGAACACCACAGCCAGCAGCCTGTCCACACTCATGCACATCATCAGCAGTATGGAGCAGTACATGTAGCAGTAGTAAGCTGCACTGAGCACACGACACGCCGCCTCACCGAACACCCAATCTGAAGCGTTCAGGTGGTAGTGGATCTTCAGAGGCAGCAGCAGGGTGAAGAGCAGGTCCACACACGCCAGGTGAGACATGTAGATCACTGCTGGTTTCTTCTCTCGGATCCTACAGGTGAATGTCACCAAGGCCAAAGCGTTCAGAGGCAAACTAATGAGGAGGATGAAGATGTAGAACGAGGGCATGATGCGTGTGGCCAGTGGGCTTTTAAGGAAGTCAACAGCCTCCTCTGAGATCTTGAGTATCAGGATTGTAGTCCGGTTGCATTTTGCTGTATTCGGATCAGTGATGTTACATGGATGTGCTCCTTTATTAGATCCGAATGCTTGTTGGCGTATCTCTATAACCCGACATACAAAAACACAACAGCATCAATGGCACCTCTCATAACAACACTAGACATAAGACTGATAGGCCTTGATGAAGATGTTTAAGACGTTCACACCAAGAATGATATAACTATCATTCGCATCAACAGATTGTTTATCAAAGCATGCATAATCTTTGTTCATTAAAGCAGTATTCTAACTGGCTGTCAATATTTTTATCATTCATAAGCTGGAAGAAATCATTCTGAAAGTACTGATGTCCTTCCTCTGTGTTGTTATTGATAAAGTGTGAATTTTATTCTCATAGAATTAGAATGAGTTTTAACTTATCATTATTGTTCTTGGTGTGAACGGGCCTTAAATTAAAGCCTCAGAGTCCAAAACAAACACAAGGCCATTTCATTTAGTGTATAATTACTGTTAGCAGTCTGTCTGCTGGATATTGTGCATACCTTTACGAGTTTTATTTGGCATTAAAGAAGAGTCGGGCAATGTCTCATAATCCATACTGTATTCAATCGGCTCATCCGTCTGGGTTTCATAGACACGCAGAACAGCAAAACTGCGGCCAGCGGGGGCTGTAACCAAAGACACAAACATCAGTGATAGCTCTCATAACACTGCCAGATAAGGAAAGGCGAATGCGACACATTTGCCTTGATAAAGCCTTAAGCTAATCTTAGCCAAAGACAAAACACTGGGTCAGTGAGCAACATATTTTGCATATTGGTGCCTGCGTATTTTAACTTAACTTAAAACTGGATATTTCATTAAGTGCTATCCTGTTAATATGTACCAAAACATGATTTTTAACCATAAAATGTACTGATAAACACTATACAGATGATAAAGCCATCAAAGACCGCACCAGACACAAAAATAATGCAATAATGTACGCCCTAATGTACATAATATATGAAAACAAAATTATTTATATAAAATGCAATCATTTGATGTGTACTGTAGTGACTTCTGGGAATGTCCTTTTACTGTTTTTCATGTAAATTATAAAGTACTTCATAGTTTTTATGTGCAAAAAAAGAAAAAATATTTAACAGTATTTTACAGTAAATGTATAATGCGATGTTAAACCATCAGTGTTTCACGTTTATATGGTAAATTACAAATAACCTATTTATTTATTTTATTATTTATTTTATTTTATTTTTTCCCCACAGTAAAGTATTTTTTCTGTTTAAATAAATAAATCATACATATTTTTGTATATTGTTAGGCCTACATTTCATGGTAATATTCATAAATGTAATGTTTATATAGATTTATTTTTTTTAGTTTTTTTTTTTTTTTTTGTGTGTGTGTGTGCATTTTTCATTCTTTGGTCATTACTTCATGTCCAGTGTAAGGAAGATGATCTCTGATAACTATACCTTTTTTGGGTTTCTCATGATGATCTTCTGGATAAACCAGCTGAACAGTTGTCGTATTTCCAGCTAAACTGCCATCAGCACTAACTGTAATCAAACACACAAAATAAATACCAGTAAATTCTAGCTACTAGACAAATACAGGAAAACAACCATTTCTTACAGCTTAATAATACTAATAATACTTTGAGCCAAAACAAACACAGGGACATTTCCTCTCTGTCAGAGCCTTCGGCAATATAGGCTAAGGATTATTTGAGTATAAACATATGACAAGTTATATTTTGAAAGCCATGTTGGTTGGTACTAGTAGCTGTTTCTAACTTATCTAAAATGGTAATTTAGCTGGTCATTTTTCATGTTTTCATGTTCTTGATAATTTTCTTAGTTTTATTCATATTCTGAAGCAGGGACTTTATAGGCTAGGCTATAGGCTATGTATCTATCTATCTAAAATTAGACTTGTGACAGATTGGCAATCTGTCTGAGTGGTTTCCATATCTAGGAAAACATAGGATTGATAATTGATGGATAAAAATAAAAAAACATTTATTTCAAACAGAAATAATACTTTTACAGTAGGCTATTACTATTTTTTATCGCACTTTTAATAATTGACGTTAAATGTTGCATTGCTGAAGAGAAGGACTACTTTCTTTATATATTCTTTTTATTTATTTAGAGAAAAAGAGAGAGCGTAACAATCAATAATTAGCCTAACAATAATGAAGTCACTTTCAGTCATTCTAAGTGAAGCGCATCATGGAAAAACACCAGCAGTCACATCCCTTCTGAAAATCATAATCTCAGTTTCTTCACGAATGAATAAACTTACCGTTAAAGATGGCAGTGCATGTGTGGGCATTCAGGATTAAAAACAGGATCGTTTTGATTTCCATAACAAGGCCTGTTTCTGTTCCTTGTTTCTAAAACAAAAAGTGCGAAGTTGAATTTTAGTTCGAAAGAAAAACAAACTCTTCTAACTGAAGAAAGAAGCGGTTGTTTTGAGAATCAAACTGGCGCGCGTCGCGGTGAGAACTGTACTGCTCGTGCGGTGTGGCGCGAGCGAGGATGTGCGTTACAATGTGATGACATCATGAGCCCTGCGTCCCAGAGCTGCTGTTATAAAACCCAGACGTTGTGTCTGACTGTCCCACAGATAGCCTAGGCTACGTCTGTGTGGTTAAAATGCGAAGCAGATAGATAGATAGATAGATGATAGATAGATAGATGATAGATAGATAGATAGATAGATAGATAGATAGATAGATAGATAGATAGATAGATAGATAGATAGATAGATAGATAGATAGATAGATAGAATGTTATTTCTTAATTTATTACATAATTTCCTGACCTGTTCTACCCTCCTGATTTTAGTTAGTCTGACTGCTGTGTTTAAATCTGATCAAAAATGTATTTGAATGAATCTGATTTTGCTTGTGCTGCTCCATACATGAATACCAGAATGTCCTAGAAAAACAGGAGTTGCGTATTTGCTTATTCTTTTGAGACTAGACCACCGACTGATTAAAATAACACACACACACACACACACACACACACACACACACACACACACACACACACACACACACACACACCACACCACACCACACACACACACACACACACACACACACACACACACACACACACACACACACACACACACACACACACACACACACACACACACACACACACACACACACACCCCACCCCACACACACACACACACAGACAGCCTAAGCTCAGTGGCCATTTCCGGTTTATATACAGAAAACCAGTGCTGGACAGGAAAATATGTGAATAGGGGGAAATGGGGGAGATCAGAATCTAACTGCTGTGCTATTCCAGTCAACTAGCTTTTTTTAAAAAAAAAAAAAAAACAGTGCTTCATTTCTGACAGTAACCATGCTTACAGACTGAATGAGATGTACTTCATGCTCTTTGGACAGGTTGCTGAAATGCTGAGAGGTTGGGGTTTTACATCCAGTGGGTGAACTCAGGTCATTTGGGCTGCTTTTTGACATTGAGCTGACTTTGAAATGTGGCTCAATTTAGATTCACCCTATGTCTCTGCAAATGTGGTTTGTAGCTGTATAACTGTATGACTGCCAGTTGACATGTAGTTGCAAAGTTACTTGCTGTTAGTAGAATGTCTAAAGTGGACTATCGAAATAAAGTGTTACTAGGTATTTTAATGGAGCATATTCATAATAGCAACACTGTGAATTCAAATAGAATGTTTTTACTCAAAAAGATTTGAATGAATAGAGAAAATGTCTGAAACACACACCCAACAGAGACACATCCACTTGAGATGTTTATTTGAAACGGCCATCTGTTTTATGTCTTACTTTACTGCCTATGTACAGTTTACAAAGCTTTTCCCCCCGTCACACTAGGCTAATCTTGCTGAAGTGCATGTTTATGAAAATATTATAATCTTTATTCTAATTGAATTCCAATAGTAATATTTTATTTTATTTTAAGCTTGATACTCAGTTCTGAGGTGTTTTTACTGCGTACATAAGAGGGCAGTGTGACTCTACATCAAGATGAAAAAAATTCTAAAGACAATTGCATTATAATAGAACAAAAAGATAGTTACATTTATAATTGAGTGTGTTTGTTTCTCTGATTATTCACTAATGATTTTTTCCCCCTAGACGTGTCTATAAGTAGCCTATGAAGTAAGCGTGAGGAAGGATTACTGTATGTTTGCATTTGGAAACTTGGGGAAGAATAGGTATTCCAATGCATTTTTCTTTTTTTTCCACATCATGAAATTAGTAGTAGTTTTAAAACGTTTAAAATAATTCTAGTGTAATGCCACTTCCTGGTCACTAGGTGTCAGTAAGTCCAAACGACTAACGCAACTTAAAAACATTACTGGGTGCACTTTTTTTTAACACAAGCTCTTGTATTTATCGTACATCGTGTAGGCCTAATACTAATTTAACTGGAAGCATATATTTTTTTCTTCTTCTTTGTTAATCAATCGTTTTTCTGCACGATTCCTGACTCTTGACTTTAGCTGAGAGACTGAGCAGACTCGAGCTGTCAAATTAATTATGCATCACATTCCATTAGTCATAATGAATTATAGAGCAAGCCATATTCAGTGATTCACTGAGCAATAAAAATGAAACTGGAACCAGTTGAAAAGTCATAAATGAGTCATAAATGAGATAGCCTACTCTGCGTTATGAAATATTAATAGACTATTAGGGCTGTCAATTAAACATGTTCATTTAGTGCATTTTTTTTAGATTTAAAACAATTGATAGGTGAATACATCATATCATGTGTAGCAATGGTAGTAATTCATTACATTCATTTGCCTAGATAATGCCAGTGTATTATCTTAATTTTTAATCAAACAAAATAGGTAATCAATTGCAATTTCTTTGAATTTAATGTAACTAAATCAATATGTAAATAAAAAAATAATAATTTAATTAACAGCCCTAATTAAAATATTTTTTGGTTTAATTTACTACTTTTCTGTTTCTTCAGCTAATTCTGAAAACAATATTATTGTTGATTTTTAAAATGGTCATATTAAATAACTGTTAGATAAGGTAAATGTGTTATATTTGTTTTGTATTACTTTAAATATATTTATGCTTTTTTGCAATCCTAATGGCAATCCCAGTAGTATATATAACCAAATCGAATCCTAACCTTTTACTCTAACCTGTGTAGCTTTGATCTCTTTGTTTTCTGAATATCATTCAGAATCTCTTTGTTGTAAACATATGACACCAGCACAAGTGACGCACAGATGTACAGGAAGCGCATGCATCCTGACATTTCTAACACACTCAGTCCTTCTGATGTTGCTCAGACATTCAGTCTCCTCAAACACATGGAACTCACAGTAACGATGAAATATAAAGTGACGTGTTTGCATGTGTGTGGGAGAGCGTGAACTCACACATGCATGGAAGGGTTGTGTGTGTTTGATCACAAGTGTAAAGCCAATCAGTGACATAATTTGTGGCTTAATTTATTAACTTTAAAGACATTGTCATGAGTGCAACTGGCGTTCACTGAGTCCATTTGCATGTTTAATGCGATGGCTTTAAAGAAATAAGCACACAAATGTTTGTCCATGACAGTAAACAAGTCTTGAAAGTGTACTGTTTATGTCATCTTTGATGAGATGTTTTAATCTCAGCAATCTGTAATTATTATCTTTCCTTAATAGTTTCCTGTGAAGTCATGCAACTGGCGGTAATTCTCTCCAATCTCTATATCGGAAACAACTGCAATTCAGTGCCGGCAGAACATTTCACTGGCAATAATTAGCTGCCAAGGTCAGAGTGTTAAAACCATCCATTAGAAAACAAGCTAGTATTCACTTACTATTAACCTATCAACCTGCTGCCCCCAAACACCGGGACTCCGAGAGCCAATTAGAGTGAATTTCTGTTCCTTCTGGGCCATTCTTTATAACATCATAATGACCGCTTCCTGTGATCTGCTTTCTGCCTGTAATCTTCAATTTCCTAAACTCTTTAGTTTAGCCATTTGTGCCAGACAGTCTATTTTCTATCATTTTATTTGAAAAAGTTACTGCTGGATTTTCAAGCAATCCTATTTTCACACTGTAACCACAATAATGAATATATATATATATATACTCTATATATAATATATGAATTTAACTTTTATTAAGCAGGGATGCATTGAATTGATCAAAAGTAACAGTGAAGTAATGTATGTTTCCATTTCAAATAAATGTTGTTCTTTTGAATTTTAGATTCATCAAAATATCCTGAAAAAAATATCATAGTTAAGATAAAAATATTAAACAGTACTGTTTTCAACATAATAAAATAATAATAAGAAAAGTTTCAGAAAATCAGCATATTAGAATGATTTCTGAAGGATCATGTGACACTGAAGACTGGAGTAATGATGCTGAAAATTCAGCTTTGCATCACAGAAATAAATTAGATTTTAAAATATATTCAGAAAGAAAACAGTTATTTTAAATTGCAATAATATTTCAACTGTATTTTTTACACAAATCAATGGTGAGCATAATAGACTTTTTTCTTACCAACCCCGAACTTTATTTTATTTTTTAACTAAGCAAAATGTTTCATAAAATGAAATTTTTTCTGCCATGTAACATGCAGATTGCATGATAAAGCTTGTATTTGTCTGATGGGCAGTAGGAATGTTTGTGAATCATGTTGGGGGAAAAAAAAATCATTGTTTTTTTCACTTCTGTTTGGTTCCACTAGTGGCGCATAAACAACACACTTCATCTCTAAGTAGAGCTAGGTTTCCAATAAGAGCGTGCGGACGAGTTAGGAAGAGGAAGGGAGGTGATCTGTTCTTGCTACTGATATTAATTATAATGATCTCATTCAATAAACATCTCCCAATTAGCCAGAGCACATGCACACAACACATGTTTTTTCTTTCTTTTAAAACTATCTGTCTAGTGGAGTGTGGAATGGAAGATTGGTAAAGAAAGTGTGATGCTCAATAGACAATTATGTTAAATATGTGACCCTGGACCACAAAATTAGTCTTAAGTCGCTGGGGTATATTTGTAGCAATAGTCAAAAATACATTGCATGGGTCAAAATTATCCATTTTTCTTTTATGCCAAAAATCACAAGGATATTAAGTAAAGTTTATGTTCCATGAAGATATTTTGTAAATTTCTTACCGTAAATATATCAAAACTTAATTTTTGATTAGTAATATGCATTGCTAAGAACATCATTTGGAACACTTTAAAGGCGATTTTCTCAATATTTAGATTTTTTTGCACCCTCAGATTCCAGATTTTCAAATAGTTGTATCTCAGACAAATATTGTCCGATCCTAACAAACCATACATCAATGGAAAGCTTATTTATTAAGCTTTCGGATGATGTATAAATCTCAATTTTGAAAAATTGACACTTAAGACTGGTTTTGTGGTCCAGGGTCACATATGTATGTATTGTTACGTCCAAGGACGTATTTAATGTGTTTTGTAATTGTGCATGGAGGTATTGGATGTGTTTTTGCTTGCTTTCTTTTTATCTCTTTTTCTCTCTCATCATGAGATAGGAATTCCAATCAGCTGTGTTCAATCAGTGAGGCCTGCAGTGATTGGATGACGATGGGATAGGAAGTGGATAAGAAGTGGTGGATCTATGGAGGAAGAGAGAGACTTTCTTTTACCAGGGCTACGCTTCCTCCTGGTTGCCCAGACTCATTTGTTGTTTGATTTTGGTTGATTTTTATTTCTGAGTAAGTGAACTCAGGATCTTGTGTTACTCTTAAGGAGAAAGAGAACTGAGGTTGTTAAGAATTGTTTGATTATTATTGTTTTATGTTAACTGGGCTTAATAGTAACTTTTTTTTTTTAAATTTATTTGCTTTGTTACTGGCTGCTCAACCCTAGATGGGAAGTATGTAACAGTATATAGAATATACAACATTCCCGGCACCACAATCAAAGATAAAACCGTAATAGTGTTACCACATGGTTATTATAAAACGGCATGTTTCAGCAGCGCTCCAATGTTAGAAAATCACTAATTGGTTTCTTCTTTAGCTTATCAGAGACACTTAGACACAGCAGTTCAGCAGAAATGGGTTTTGACTGCCAAATGTCACCAATGCAGTGTGTGTGTGTGTGTGTGTGTGTGTGTGTGTGTGTGTGTGTGTGTGTGTGTGTGTGTGTGTGTGTGTGTGTGTGTTGTGCAGTTGATCTCTGAGGAATGTCTCTTGACATTAAAGTCTCTGTTTTGGCCATTTCAGCAATATACAAACTCCAATCTGAAAGCAACTTTATGCTCTCTATCTATCTATCTATCTATCTATCTATCTATCTATCTATCTATCTATCTATCTATCTATCTATCTATCTATCTATCTATCTATCTATCTATCTATCTATCTATCTATCTATCTATCTATCTATCTATCTATCTATCTATCTATCTATCTATCTATCTATCTATCTATCTATCTATCTATCTATCTTCCTTCTCTGGTTTTCACACATCAAACATACTTGAGTTTCTGTTTTTCCTTAAATGATGTGTTTGTTGATTAATATTTATAAATGAAAAAAGCGTAAATTAAATCTTTTCATCATATAAAGCAATCAAGCCTTTTCAGAAAATATCAACTAAATGAATCAATTAATATGGATTACTTTTATGATCTCTTTGACAGTGCTGGGAAGGTTCTTTTGGAAATGTAATAGGATGCAGATTACAAGTAACCCTATTTAAAATGTAATAAGTAGTGTAACTATTTCAATTACTTTATTAAAGTAATGTAACTGATTACATTTGATTACATTTTTTATTACTTTTCTAAATTTATAATGAATGTTTTCAACTGTTTATCAGTTAATCAGCTCTCAGACAGCTTGTAGCCTAAAGCTTCCAGTGGTAACACGGATTGATTTATTCAACATGTAGCTTTTTACAGAAAATATTCTGACGTAACACCCTTTTCACATTTTCATAAGTAACTGTAATTTAATTACACATATTTTTTCTCAGTAACTGTAATGGATTACAGTTACAGTAACTAGTTACTTCCCAACACTGCTCTTTGATCTTTTTGAAGCGTCAAAGTGGTAGTTGCACAGACTGTCAATGGAGGGATAGAAATGGCTCAGATTTCATTATATTCATGTGTGTTCCAAAGATGAACAAAAGTCTTAGGCCCTGTTTACACTAGTGCGTTTTCGTTTTAAAACAGCGTTTTAGAATGAAAACGATCCTCGTCTACACTGGCGTTTCAGCTGCGTTTCAGAAACGATCTCCGTCTACACTACACAACCGAAAACACATGTCAGGCGGACGCGTCTGCATGCTTGGAGCGGTCTAATGGGGAATCAACCCATACATGGGTTCAAGAATGGACATTATGTTATTGTTTACACGATAGTCAAGGATACGCAGGGCAGCCACGCCATCGTTTTCAAAAGTCTCCGCTTTGGTCCATTTACACTCAAATGGAACCCCTTTAGTTTTCAAACTAAAACGGGGTGTGCAGCGTTTTCAAAAGTGTCCGTTTTCGACCTTGAAAATGCCGGAGTAGTGTAAACGATAGGCGTAACCGTAGCAAAAGTAATGCGTTTTAAAACAAAATGCACTTGTGTAAACGAGGCATTAGTTTGGAACTTGTTTGGAGGGTGAGTAAATAATGACAGAATTTTCTTTTTTGGGGTGCACTATCCCTTTAAGACTATGCAAAATTGAAACATGCCACTTTTAATAGTGCAGGTTCAGCACAGCTGAACAGCTTTGTTCTGTTTACACATTCATAATCAGGTTGATCCAAATGTTTGCTTTTCTTTTCGTAACAGTCTTGAGTCATTTTCCCAATCCACTGTAATGATTTTCATCCATTGCTGCATGGAAATAAATCTTCCACCTGCAGGAAACATGGTCTGTCGTCCAAAAGCGTGTCTCAAACACAGCACATCCTAGTGGGTGTAACTGCTATGACAGTTTGCCAGCATTTACAGTGTAACGCCATGACAACCATTCTAAGATTTTGTTTATATTCCATCACTCTTGGGTGCAATTGTTTCCTTCTGAAACATTTTCCACAGCACTAACCACAGATGAGTCTGTTTTTCTTTAACCCCTTAACTGTGGCCCTGTCCCAAATGGCACACTTCATGCACACTTGCAGACTTACAGTACATTGGCTGCCATGTATGTATGTCCATTAAGTCCACGAGACCATAGGGCATCCTATTTGTCATTTTAGCTTTAGGATAGATGCTTGTGAGTGCACATGAGCAGCATTACGGCATGAAAGTATGGACTCAGCAAAGACTGCAAAAGGTTTAGGGTATGATTTGGGAAAGGGCCATTGTAAATTTGATCATCATTATTTGCAAATTTTAACGTTCATTTTGTGATAAAACCAATACAATTGTGACAAGAAAATTAATCAATTCAATGAAGTTTGGGTGTAACCCCGTGGTTATTTCTGGTATAGCACCTAAACAAAATTTTACAGGAACCTCGATTTTTGTGATATTAACTTCAAATTTGGAACATAACTTATTTAAACATATGGCCTTGATTTATAGCAAATTTGGATTCCGAAATATTTAATAAAACTCTTACTTTATATAAAATATAAACTTTTTAGTACAGTGCTAACTTTTTAATTCTTTCATTTTTTTGAAATGCTTTCAATTCAGCAATAATCTGGTGATTGTCCAGCGTTCATGAATTTCAACAATTTAAGTTTGGATGCTTTTTCAGGTTTATGTTCAAAAGTGGGGGTGACAGTTAAGAGGCTAAATCACTAAGCTCATCCTGACAAATAGTTTAAAATCTGATTAGATTTTCTGATTAGATGATTCTTTAACTCTGTTGAGTTGTCTGTACATTCCTCAGTAATCCAGGGGTTAAAAGTCAAGTCTATAGGTTAATGGGACTGGCACGCGCTCTGTTTCCTCCTTTGTGTGTATCTCTGGGAGAATAACTCTGACCTTTTTATTCCTTTGAAGACTGGAAAATTTGAGGAGAATTCACTGGAAGAATGAGTGGGAGAGAAACATAGTGGGGGTGGAATGTCAGTTGCGTCCCATGAACCAGTTTATGCACAGTTTTCTGGACAGCTATTTCTGCATTATTCTAATAAACCGTGCAAAGGTCAGTGATGCTCTCAGAAGCAGACGGAGATCATAAATAGCTTTTATTAACAGCATTAATATGTGTTGCTAAGACAAGCATATCTATTATTTTTGCTTTTGAGACACAGATGGAATAAAAAATAATGAAAAAATCTTAACAGGATTTTTAAACAAAATGTCCTTTATTAAGCAATGGAATATATTAAAGTTAGCATAAACTGCATATGCCCAACAATATGTAAAATTAACATGATAAATGTAAAATAGGAAAATTGGCAATTTTGAAAAAGCATAAACAATAACAGTATGATTAATGTAGCCTTGGTCAGTTTTGTTATTGTTAACTAAAAATAAAACGAATAAAATCTCTAATAAAATAAAACTGAAATAAATATAAACATCTGATGAAAAGCAAACTGAAATAAAGTTCAAGTAAAATTACTACATTTAAAATTGAAATAAAAATACATTCGCCACACTGTAAAAAAAAAAATGTTAAGTTGGCTCAACTTTTTTTTTTTTTTTTTTTTTTACAGTGCATAGTCAGTGGTGGAAATGGCCAGAATTCACTGGGGGGGGGGGGGGGGGGGGGTAATAATGGTGATTTTAGATGACCTTTCAGATGTATTTAATTATAAAGATACATTGTGTGTGAATTTGCACATATTACTTTGCAAAAACCTTTGCAGTTAGTTTTTAATATTACATTCTTGAGGACTCTTGAGGACTTGAGGACACTAGTGCTCCTACTTTAAAAAAATAAAAAAATAAAAAATAGGAACAGACCTTCTGATCAATGACAGGAGGGTCATTCCTGGGGTTTGGTAACATTTCAACTTAGAATATGCATGTTTTTCAGCTACATGTGATTCAACTTCTAAATACCCCATCATTAGGCACATATCAAACCTCCAAAAAATATTCATCATATTTTAATATATCATAATATCATATTCAAAATATCATATTTTCCCACCTCAGGCATTAAATACCTTTTATTATTTTCAGTTTTTTTTTCCAGCTTCTTTTTTTTCTCAACCCCATAAAGGGATTGGTTTAAAAAGGATTTTACACAGAAATCGTTATAAAACAAACATCTACCTACTGCTCTTGTGTCCCTGATAACAATTTAATGATAACAAATGAAACATTTATCATCATTTTCACATTTTTATAGGACTGAAGCTAAAAATACACAAATTGTGTGTCTACAGTCTCTTTATTTTTGTAAAAAATATTTTTTATTTAAAATTTTAACTAAAACCACAATTGTATTGTTTTAGCCCTTAACATGTCAGATGGTAATCAGCAAGAAATTCTTTTGTTCTTAATTGTCTTCCCTATATTTTTCTAAAAATATTAATGTGACAAGGTGTGATGGGGTTGTAGACTGTAACTCATTTGAAGGGATACAATGCCTTAAAATAAAATTTTTGATTTTCTTTCTCTCTCATATTGTCCCCTTGTTTCTGGATCTACATATCTGCATGGCCAACATTGTCTTTCTGCTGCAAATGTGGGCGCAATTTCTGATGTATGATGCTTGTGAACGTTTAAGTGGACATATTACGTCAAAAATTATATTTAAAACAAAAATATGAGTTGTCATGATTTTGGAGTATATATATTTACTGAAACCATGACTATTTTATATTTTTTTCATTAAAATTATTAATAAATGAAGCAAGTAACTCAACCCTGTCACAAGTTTACAACCCTGTAACAATGAGAAATACATATATTTGTGATGGGGTTTAGTGTGACGGGGTTGTGGTTTTTCACACAAAATGGCCACTGCTGCTCATGTAGCATTGGAGAGTAGACCATATATGGCAGCAATAAAAACAAAACAAAACAAAACATTGTATATACTTATGAATTAAAGTAAAATGTTGAAAAAGAATAATTTTCCATCTTAATTTTATATGACGGGGTTGAGTTGTTAAACTTGACAGTACCCTCCCTGACTATAACATGCCTCAAAAATATGAAAAAAAAGTATGATACCACTAACCATTTTCTGCACCACTATAACAGAGACCTGAATGAAGTCACATATGAGTGGAGACTAAATTATTATGGGCGAAGAATGGTTAGTGTGACGGTTCAGACTGAGAGACATAACTTTAAAGTCAGTTTTTTTATCAAATATTTTGCATTTTTTTGGAAAAATATTTTTTACAAGAAGGGAACACAAGTAAATGCTTACATTGTTGCCAAAAATAACAGACCCTATGCGCATTTTGTTAATAATTTTCTAAATACAAACTCAGGGACATTACAAAATGCTTGGTTCAAGATAGATGTAAGACATTATTTTATGCTAAAAATATAAAAATGCAGTAATAATTTTTATTAATTATAACGGGCATCCCAAAGTTTTGTGAAAAGCTTCTAACAATTCATTTTGGTGAACCACCACTTTAGAAACTCTGGGGGACTGAAATATTACCAAATCACAGGAATGACCCAGAAATTAACCTTACTATTGATATTTGACTCCTTCAAGTTTTTTATTTTTTTTTATTTTTTTTTTAAACCTTTGTAATGCCATTTTTCTAACTTTATTAAATGTATGTCATCTTTTGTTGGCAAAAAATGTAGATTCATAAACCTTTATCACAAAATTTTAACTAAACAATGAAATAAATTAAAATAATAAGATATAACAATAATAATCAGGAAGAATAAGTTTCCAGTCAATGAAATCAGCATCAACAATTCATCTTTGCATGGCGCAGAAGAACAAAAAAGTGGCATTAATATTTACAGAATTTAAGAAATTTTTGACAAGACTCAGAGGTGGCATTAATGCATCTCATAATAACAATGTTATGAGATTAATGTTCTAAATATAGAAATTTCAATGAATTAAATGACTCAATTTATACTTTAAAAATGCAACAGAAACTGCCAGTAGGTGGCAGCAAGTCACTGTCTTTGTCACTGAATCATTCATTCAATCGATTCGTTCGAACAGCAGATTCATTTCGGAACGAAGCATGTGACTCTCTTTATGAACGGGTCATTGAATCATTGACTCACTAGATTTGTTCAAAAGCAAAGATTCATTCATAAACGAAACAGCGCTGTGTCAAAGACTTGCGCAGAGGCTCAGCTGTGACTTTGTTTTTTAACTATATTTTTGTTGACGAAATAGAGCAAAATAGACAACAGTGTTCCTAAAATGTAAGTCACTTAATACTAACATTTGTATAAAATCATAAATGTACAAACAGTTGTATAAATTCAATGTCACATTTGCAAACTCTCTATAATCATTAAAAAGCTGTTACCCTCCGTTCATCGCTATCTCACAAACTTCCATTTTACTGAATGAAGCTCTCTACACTGCACACTGAATATGTTATTTACATATACTTTGTTTGTTACTATGAATGGCATTTCTATTGGCTGCAGTCTGCAGATATTAAATGGCAAAAGACTGCATTGCGCAGCGAACCATAAACACAGCGCTACATTTATATGCAGAACTGGGATTGTAGTCTTTTGAATGGATACAATATAGAAATCACTTTAATTTCCAAATAAAGCTACACTGTAAAAAGTTGACTTAACTTAAAAAAATTGAGGAAACCCGTTGCCTTAAAATTAAGTAAATAATAATAATAATTTAAAAAAAAGTTAAGCGAACTTGATAATTCACTTAACTTATTTTTTTAATTATCATTTACTTAAAAATTTTAACGCAACGGGTTTCCTCAATTTTTTTAAAGTTAAGTCAACTTATCACTTTTTACAGTGCAGCCAGTTGGAAATGAAATTATAAAAGTAGCAACTAATCCAAAAAATTATAAATATTTACATACATATATGTATGTATTGTACATGCTATAATTATTAACAGAACAGATACATATAATTTTTTATGTGCACGTTTTATGCACTGTGCACAATCTAGTATTCAAAGCAGAGCTCTCGATGACAGGTGTCTTCTACAGCAGACCCTGAGAAGCATCTGGTTTGTCTGGCTAGAGCAAAAGCACTTAACCTCCGTCTGCCCCTGGAGGACGAACCCTGCCATAAATGCACTGTAAGTCACTTTAGATAAGAGCGTGGCTGTCTTTTGTGGTCTGTACAGTAGTACCCTCTCTCTTTTGATCATAAATACACACTTTGATCTTACACTAAGGTTGATGGCCTTGTGGAAAAACAGGTATGTTCCACATTCTTCAAAGTATTCAAGTATAGCAGCTAAAATGTATCCTGCAGTATGTGCGTGTGTGGGTGAAGCGTATGCCAGACCGATGTTTGTGCTCAGTTAGCTTGGCTGATGTAGATGCTCATGCCTTCCCAGCATGCTGTCTGTCTGGAGGGCATCAGGTGAATGACCTGTGACTTCAGAATCAGCAGGGCTATGAGTTAATGACCATCATCACCTGATCCTTATTTCTCTTTCACGCACACAAAGAAAATAGCTGGTCATGTGTCTTTAAAAACCTGTCAAATTTACAGTTAAAACAGGCTGTGTTTGCTGAACTTTACTGTAAAAAATAAATAAATAGTTTCAACATTTTAGGTTTTACATATTAAACTTCAAATCAAATTTCATCACAGGTAGTTTTGCACAAACTGAGGGAAATACTAATATGTGACCCTGGACCACAAAACTTATTATGGTTTATAATATATGTGTCAATTTTTCAAAAATGAGATTTATACAACATCTGAAAGCGGAATAAATAAGCTTTCCATTGATGTATGGTTTGTTAGGATAGGACAATATTTGGTCGAGATACAACTATTTGAAAATCTGGAATCTGAGGGTGCAAAAAAAATCTAAATATTGAGAAAATCGCCTTTAAAGTTGTCCAAATGAAGTTCTTAGCCATGCATATTACTAATCAAAAATGAAGTTTTGATATATATATATATGGTAAGAAATTTACTAAATATCTTCATGGAACATGATCTTTACTTAATATCCTAATGATTTTTGGCATAAAAGAAAAATCAATCATTTTGACCCATACAATATATTTTTGGCTATTGCTACAAATATACCCCAGCGACTTAAGACTGGTTTTGTGGTCCAGGGTCACATATGTATAAGGTGCACACAAATACAACCATATAGTGAAACACATGACACGATTAATGCAATAAACATTCCTTCAACAACATAAAATAATAACACTAATGTACATAATTGATAAGAAAACACTAAGAAGAAACATGAAAACTCCATCAAATTTTAAGTAGCGTTTATATCAGTTTACAGTTATTCACTGTAAATTATAAGTTAAGTCTTTTTCACTTCTGAAAAGTGTACATTTAACAGTATTTTATAGAAAAATTACATGGAATTTAAATGTATTAATTACATTAAATGTCGTTATTACAGTTTTTCATTGTATGCAGTAAGGGAACTTACTAGAACCAATTAACAGGTTTTTAGTATACAGAGTTTAACAGGTAAAATTATAATCATTTTACAAAAAGAACAACATTATTTCTGAATGTCTTCTGATATATTCAGAAAACATTTTTTTTTTCTTTTTTTTTTCACGAATATTAAAGGAACATTCCATTTTATTAAAGGAACATTCCATTTTGAATGTTTTCTGAACGTTCTAAAACAAGTAGTAACATATAAAAAACATCCAGCTAAAATGTTTCAGAAAAAATGTTCCATGAATGATGTATAAATAACATTCTAAGAACATTATTAAGGCGAGACACTGGAAGTGAATAGGGTAAAATAAAACAAAAAACTAATAGTTATCGCCTTACTTACCCAGCTGATTGATTACATTGATAATTGCAAACTTTTTTGTATTTTGCATTTTTCTAAAATGTTAGGTTTAGATGTGCAAATGAGTCTTTATTTAATGAAATATGTAGGGTTTTGATTATCTATAATTCAGAAAATGCTTAGAACGGAAAGGAAACACTATAATTTCACAATTTTTGGGGGATTAAAATGTTGTATATAATCAAGCAAATTATATATGAACAAATCCATCTGTAAAAACCTTCAGGATATAGACAGGAATAAAACTTTAAGTTTGGTGTGTGTAAGTGCTACTGAAGTATAGATTTACGGCTCAGTGTAGGAGGAAAAAAAACTCATTTTGAGAAAACGGCCTTCACAAATCTATATCTATTGTAATTGAAATCTATTGACATAAATAGTGTCTTTTGGATGTTTTCTTTCCACTAGTCTGAAAAAACACTTTATGAAAAACCAAAAAGCCCAAAATCTCAAACTTTGTGTTTTGCCTGCAGTATCTCCCCTTAAAGAACAGACAACGTTGAATATTAATATTATTAATTTAAATGTTAATTAATATTAGCCAAAGTTTTGAGGACGTTTCTTTTTCAGCTGGGTTGTGGATTGCTTGAACTTTTAAGTCCCCATATAGGCTGGTTTTGGATTCAGCTGATTCGGATAATGCATGTCATTTTGTCTCAAAATGCTAATTCTCATTACATATTAATGACTTGCCTGTTAATTTGCATACTTATTAAGAGCACTGTATGCAGTGTACAGCTTACAAAAAAACTGAATTTCTAATTTCAGTATTCTTTCAATCACATATCCAACATTGTGCATTCTGCAATACCCATATCTTTATTTGATGAGATAACTTTTTGCTATTAAAAAGAACGTGAGACACATCAGGCAATAAATACACACTCCAGCTTTCAGAGAAGGAAATTCCCCTCACTACGCTCACTGCACTGGAAATCCCCCCATGTTGCCTTTGAACAATGGAGTATCTCACATTTCTTAAATAAAGCGTCTTTATTTTGGCTGGGACATGCATGTACAATTGATTTGGAGAGCTGGGAAATGACAAATCCTTTTAGTGTGACATGATATACGATTACTGCCCTTCCCAAATCACTATGCGGCTCGCTGCTAATTAATTAGCTTTGTTGACAGAAAGGTTTTCTCCGGGGGATTAGCTAATTGATAGATTGATCTAAAACTCTTTCGACTAGCCAATTACTTTACAAACCTCTACACAAACACATACCTAATGCTCAAACGCCAGCCAAACACACCCATGTCAAAAACAAAAGCCAAGACGGGGCCCAGAATCTGGCATGTGTCTCATGGATGTATGACTGTAGACTAAATAGAGCAAAGTGTTTTTGTGGTTATGTTTTATAACAAATATATCAAGGAAATTTAGACACAGTTCAGTTCTGTATAATTCCAAACATGCTCAACAATGCTCATGACTGATGTTCATTTGAAGGAGGGATTTTTTTTTTTTTTTTATTGTTTGTATATATATATACAATATATATATATATATACTTATTTAGTTATTTACATTGTGTAATAGTATACAGTAATAGTAATATTATAAAATATTATTAGAATTTAAATTAACTGTTTTATATTTTAATATATTTTAAAATATAATTTATTTTTGTGATGCAAAACTGAATTTTCAGCATTGTTACAGATTTTCTGCTCAAGAAACATTTATTATTATTTTCAGTGTTGAATGTGGCAGTGTCTATTAATATTTTTGTGGAAATCATGGATTTTCTATATAATTTGTTGATGAATAGGAAGTTTGTGTATTTGAAATATATATATTTTGCAGCAATGTGAAAGTCTTTACTGTCATTTTCTATATATTTAATGTAATTATTGCATGAAATATATATATATATATATATATATATATATATATATATATATATATATATATAATATTTAATATTTTATTATTAATAATATTTTATATATGTTTTTATTTTATATTTTGGTGGATACTATGCACTAAGCTCCATCAAATAATTATAATAAATAATTTTATGTAATTTATATAATATAATTCTCAATAATGAGTAAATCTCATAATTATATTTTTGCAGTATTAACAATATCAGTAGACAAAGACAATGTTACGAACACTAAAGTAAATGTTGCAACAGACTTAAACCAACTGTATTTCTAAGCACACTGTTGCAGCTATTAGCTGTTGGTTGCAAAGCCAACTGTAATCACCAAACAGTAAAGAGAAGCTGGGCTTCTAAGAGAAAAAATTACATTGATTGAAAATCCCACAATAACAATCAGATCATTTTCATTTGTACTGTATGTCAATAGCACTGGCTAAACACTTTCTGTATGTTGCGTGCCTGCCTAGTTCTACATGTGTTGTGCAGCTTTATGATGGTATGTTTATGTGCACATGTGTGTGTTTCAACCATTGGTCCAGGATCTTCCCTGAAGATCCCTTCATATTAATTAAAAAAAAAAATTGTACATCAAATTGTCAATCAAGTATGTGATTAAGCAGGATGTGATAAAATAGAAAGAGGTTGTTTTTGGGTTCTGTATATGGTAAAAGCAGCAGATGGCCTCCAGGCAATGCAGAAGTGCAGTAACAGGAATCATCTGCAGCGGAAATAACTCACTCTCTCACTCTCATCCGCACACTCCCACTTCTGCGGCTTCTCCTGCAGCCTTTCTGCCTCTCTTATCAAAGATGGTTTGATTCTCTGATTATGAATTCACTGTCCAGGGAAATTAAGTGATGTTGCTACAAAACTTATTATAATTATCAACAAAATTACAATATAACCTGGCTTGCCATTTAGGAGGCTTCTGTTGTAGTCTTTATCAATGTTTCATCAATCTAATTCTCTTGGATGCTGTTTGTGACCTACGACCCACTAAAGGTCTAATTGATTGGTTGGTTGGGCTAATTATGATTACAGGTGATGCAGTTTATGGAAAAGCATAAAAAAATATTTTATGTTATTGTATTTTTTTAAACGGAAGAAAGACTCTTTCCATTGTGCTTATGCAGGATTTGTGGGTCCAGCGAGACTGTTCGGAGCATTTCAAGGGATAGTTCGCCCAAAATGAAAATTCTGTCATTAATTACTAACTCTCATGTCGTTCCAAACCTGTAAGACCATATTCGGAACACAAATTAAGATATTTTTGATGAAAGTCAAAGACTGACACGAAAGAGAAGAAATTGTTGAATAAAGTTGTTTTTTTTAGGTTTCTTTGCACACAAAATGTATTCTCGAAGCTTTATAAAATTAAGGTTGAACCAGTGATGTTACATGGATTATTTTATCAATGTCCTTATATCTTTCTGGGCCTTGAAAATGGTAGTTGCGTTGCTGTCTATGCAGGGTGAGAAAGCTCTCGGATTTCATCAAAAATATCTTAATTTGTGTTCCGAAGGTCTTACGGGTCTGGAACCAAAAAAAATCTTTTTTGGATGAACTTTCCCTTTAAGAATGAAGGGAATGAAGAATGAAGAAACTTTTCTCGGACGAGACCTTTCTGAGCTACGGTGACCAGGAGGGGACATGTTCGGTTTACTTAGTTTTGTCGTAACTCGTGGGAATGTGATAATATATTGTGACCATGAGTTTAATGTGTAAACAAACCTGTGTGACCAATGATCATAGTAACCAGGGATTATCAGAGATGGATTAACTAATATTTCATTTTAATTAAACGATTATATAAATTAGCCATATTGTTTAGTGGTATATCTCTTTAACGCTATTTAAAGAAGGAAATAAACATTAATGTATGTCAAATGCAATAAGATATTGAAATATCTCATGTATTCACCCAGGCAGTGTTTTAATCGAGAAAAACTAGATGTAGTTATAGAATCAACCAGCAGGGGCTAATAATGGGCTTATGCTAAAAAGCAAAACCTTGAGCCCTCTGTTGCTATGCAGGGCTGCCAGCTGAGGAGTGTTTCTTTTGTGTTTACGGGGCACAACCTCTGTCACTGGGGACAACAGCTGGCACACAGGAGGGAAAATGGCCGATGTCCAGACACACACACACCATTTATCTTGCTTAGCAAACATTTTGATTTTGATTAATGATATAAAGTGTCATTTTATGTAAGTTATTACTCATATTTTTTGGTGTCAGCTTCATAAAGCAAAGCCAATGTGCATGTATACTGTGCATTAAAAGCCGGTGACATTTTACATGTTTGTGCATTTGGCAATCGCTCCACAAGCCTGTGTTTATTCAGTTTGAGGGAGAGATAGAGAATGAGTATAAATGTGTGACGCTTAAAAGAGGGTATGCATTGATCTACGGCGTAAAGAGCGCTTTGTTCCCAGTAACAAAGAGCAGAGCGTGACATGAGCTAATTAATCACATAACCTTTAACAAGCCACGGCCTGAGCAAGATTGAAGGAGTGAGATAATGAGTGAGAAATGAAGGACATGGGAATGTGATGGAGAGATAAAAGGAAAGTCAGTGAGAGGGAAAGGGATACAAAAGGAAAGTGTACAGAGACACCACAGTGAAGAAAGTGAGAGTACCAGCTGCATGTTGCCTGGGGCACCCAGTAAACATTAAATAAACAGTTAATAAAACCCATTAAACAGTCGATAAACAGTTAATGAACAGCTCATTAATTGGTGAAGATAAAGCCTTTATATTCTTTGCATTTTTGCTTTCTATGTGTGTGCAGTTTCAAGCTGGCTGGCACAAGTGGCAAGTGGATGTTTCAGTTGTTTTCAATGCAGACACATGCTGAAATGTCTGTGACAATGGTGTGTGTGTGTTTTTCTTTTTCTTTTTTCTTCAAAAATTAAAAAAATGTAAAGAATTAACAATAACAATTGTAAAATTATTATTATTTTTTTTTGCTTTTCTTAATCCTTCCTCATCCCACTGAAATATAAATACATGGTGTTCCTTTCCTTTTAGTTCTGTGGAATATATTTAAATTTCAAATTAAAATTTTAAAAATATTTCAGTAAAAAGACATAATTATAAATGTCATTACTTTTGCAAAAAGTTGCAATTTAGGCTTGATAAAATTGCAGCTGTTTAAGGTTGCAATATTTATTATTATTATTATTATTATTATTATTATTGATATTATTATTATTTATTTATTTTTATATAATTCCTGTCCATGCTACAAATCTTGTGGGATGAAATACACCCTGAAGTTTAATACTAAAGGATAGGGGAAATCAGACCATTTAACATAAAGCTGCACTTCATATAGTTAACAGCTTTGCCTACACTGTAACCCCCCCCCCCCCACCCCCGTAAAATGTACGGTAAAAAAACGGCAGCTGAATTTTACTGTAAAATATACGGTAGCAACATTTTAGGTTTTACGGTTTTAACTTAAATTTACAGTTAAATAAAAAATACCGTAATTTTATTAACTGATATAATGTTAATATACCAACCTATTGAAGTACTGAAATCTGTTTTGTACCTTTGAAATACACTGATAACCACCAAATGTAGGTGGTGATGAGAAAGTCACATGATGAACCAAAGCCCAACACAAGCAACTTTTAAATAATAACATATATAGAAGGTGCACAGTGTCATTCACACAAACACTAAACAGCATCATGGTGAGACTCATAAAACTGAAATATGCTATAAACATTAATTTAACAACATTAGATGTAACATACAACTCTAATAAACATAACTGATAAGAACAAACTAAGAAGAAACCTAGTTATTTCAAAGAAAAAACATCAAATTCAAACAAAATTTGAAACGCTAAGCAGGGAAATCTGGGAATGTAAATATACGTTTTTCCCCTGTAAATTTTACATTCTTTTTCACTTCCAGAAACGGTATTTCACCATGAAATTGTCTGAAATGTCTATTACAGTTTTTCACCGTATATATTAGGGGAACTTACCGTTAACCATTTAACAGGTTTTTACTGTAGCATTTTCACAGTTTTTTACTGTTAAAATCACAGTCATTTTTTACAGTGTATATAATCAATATTTCCTCCATAGTCATATTTCTCCAGGCACATTATTGGTTTGGCTCTTTCTGCAGAGTAATGTGAGGTTAGTTCTGATTTGAATTAGTGCTGGACCACAAAGTTTAACAACTGTCTGTTTCCGATCTAACCTGAGGTTATGGAGTTTGGCTTTAATTGTAATTCTTTGCTACAGATTTTACAGTGAGGTCCTGCATCCCACAACAAACCTGGACAAAAAAAAAAATATATATATATATATAAACAAACAGCTGCTCACATCCCTTCCCATCTCTCACTGCACTGGATCTGGGGATTTCATGGATGAGCTCAAAAGGAGCCAGACATCTGATTGAAATTTTGGAGGGCTTCTTGCCATCATACACTGGTGTTATTCCTTCATCAGCTAATGGATGGCCGGGTGGAGGTGCTGACCAGCGTCTCCGTGAGTAATGATGATAATGCAGCTGAACTGGTTGGTGTGGCATTGTAACAGGTTAACTGAGTCTCATTTTATGACTCTGTATTGAGTGAAAAATTAATATATTAAATGGATGGCAGTTTCCCTAGAGGTCTTAAAAGGTGGCGTGTCACTGACAGAAGGGAGGGGCTAATACGCAGTTTCAATAAAGAGGCAGGGCCATCGTTTTGAACTTTACATTTTTTTTTTAATAAAACATATGTATTTATATACTTTTTTAAAATAAATGTATATATTTAAATTGTAAAAAATATATATATATATTTATTTATTTTATTTCAGTGTACCAGTGTTATCTTTAAAATAAATAAATAAATATTTCATTTGAGAAACTCACTTTTTATTTTATTTATTTATTTATTTTTATTTATTGGTTTGTTTGTGGTTGAGGTGTCCATATGATTTTTTGGGGCCATCTTCTTAAACAATTACAAATAACTTCCAAAAGGTCAGAGCAAAGTATTGTGATTTCGCAAGCAAACACAGTTAATCACTGTTGTGCTCATATGGAGAGAAGAATAACATCTCAGTTCTCAGAGGCCATTTATCTGCGAGCCAATCTGATTATTAAAACAAAGAAAGCTCTGATGTACATCAATAATGATTAACACTGACTGAAAATCTAACACACATGCATGCATTATCCGCTCTCACTCTCAGTCTGTTATCTGCTTCCTACCACAGATCTGAGCCATCCATTTACAAAACTTCATTTAATTGATTTACAATAAAGAAACCATCAAGCCATGTATTTCAAGACACCAAGCCTATTGAGAATTAAGATGGGTGGGAGATTTTAAATAAATGGCATGGAGAACTTATTTAAAGTATTCGAACGACATATTTTGCATTGCAGTGGTGTTGTTTAACATGTTTTTCCTAGCAAAACTGTCTTCTCATTGACTTTAGTTGCTCACCACCATACATGTCCAAATGCCCACCCCAGGAAGGCATCCTTGTAATGGCTCTCATAATTACTGTCTATTAATAATGAAATCTTCCTGAGACAGTAGTGACCCACAACAATGACATATCAGGGAGAGATATCATCTCCACTCACTGTCTGCGGGATGTGTGTGTTTTGCATTCATCTGTGTGTGAGAGAGGTTTGTCCATGTGCAGATCTTTCCTCGCCTCCAGCTCCAGTCGGATAATGAAAGACTTCGTTGTTTTGTTTCTGAGTCTCTCTTATCTGTTTCTGAAGGACAGTGTGAGTGTTTGAGCTGCGAATTCTGCAGAAAAGTATTTGCTGTTGGCTGAATAGCCAAGGTCAGCTGAGAGCTGAAAAACCTTCATATGCCTCTTAAAAATATATTCACATTCTCTCCCACTGGAGACCTGAAGTACTGAGAGAAAAACGACTAATTTTATTTTATTTTATTTTATTTTATTTTATTTTATTTTATTTTATTTTATTTTATTTTATTTTATTTTATTTTATTTTATTTTATTTTATTTTATTTTATTTTATTTTATTTTATTTTATTTTATTTTATTTTATTTTATTTTATTTTATTTTATTTTATTTTATTTTATTTTATTTTAGCACAGTCATTGTTATTGCATGGATATCCTGCTATTCTTCAGACTTCTCTCCTGGGACAAGTCCAAATACAATCTTCCACTGCCATGCTTAAAAACACAATTCAAAGAGCATGGCCTCCTTAAGTTTCTTAATTTAGTGCTGATATTCATAATTTGCTCCAGAGACAGAGAGAACGTGAGAAAAAAGAGAGTCACTTTCTTATTCCCATGAAGGCAAAGAAACGTCGGAAATTGGAGAAAATAATCAGAATTGTTTACTTATTTTGATGATTCTCCCATTTAAGGGCATCCATGAAGAATTGCTGTTATCCTGACAGATCAGCTCCAAACTAAAGCTCCTCATTTCCTTGTGTTTGGCTTGGATTGTGCACATTAAAACACTGAGGATGTTTTCACTCCGAATGAGGAATTCTCTTTAAGATAAATCTGACAGCATCTTCTGCACTAAATATACTAATATATATTATATATACTATATATAATAATAATAATAATAATATATTGTATTGGCTATATATATATATATATATATATATATATATATATATATATATATATATATATATATATATATATATATATATATATATATATATATTCTTTTTATGATTTATGAATTATGATGCCGCTAACATTTGCATGGCGCAATTTCCGATCTGGCAGGCCAGACACCTGAATCAGCTTTATAAAATGCCAAAAAAGCATTACTCTATTGTGGGTTTGAGATTATGCCTAGTTATAATCCTCTTCACTATTATTTGATGAATTACTGCTGTCATGATCAATAAAAATTAACACAAACATCTCTTTTTAATAACATTTTATTTATCACTTGCTATCAGAAAACGTTCTTGACATAAAGCAGTTGTATATGGCTTCAGGAATATAGCCCACAAGTCAAATAGACTGTTTTAATTTATTTTTGTCTTTTTCGTTGTTTGACTGCATTTCAATAATACAGGTTTCAGAAAGCATGAGGGTGAGTAAATGATACAGCCTATTTATTTATTTGACATTTTTTTTAAAACTGAAGTCTGAGAACTTTCATAAATGGTCTCCATTACTTAAATTGCAAGATGAGGATAAACAACACTACTTATTAGGCATCTTACAAAGGTAAGTTTACATTTTAATCTAATATTTTATTTTATTACAGCCTTATTTAAATGAATGGAAAATGATTTAATAGTTTTAGTTACCGATAACACCATCAGTATTGAAATGAATGGGTGCACCAATTGACCTATCGGCAAGCCCCGCCCCCCTTAGTTACTGTTGCACCCTCGGACAAACAAACGGAGTTGCTCACTGTCTTACAATGATGGCTGCAGTGTGAAAACCTTGTCCCACGATGTTTTTGCACAATTTTGGACACAGAAGACCACCAAATGCGAATTAAATATTCCATGGAGGGAAAAAAAAATATTTAAAAATAAATACGGTGGGTAACTCGAAGGAGGGTTTACAGATCACAATGCAAGAAGTCTCATATTACGGTCGGTCATCACGATCGCAGATGACAACATGCTGGATCAATACTCTTCATGTATCGCAGGGTACGATTAAATTAGTGTACATTTAACCAGTTTAATATGGAGAGGCACTGAAATGTAGACCTTTGTTTATGTGTTTTTGACCTACACTGTACAAGACGTGAGAACAGTAGCTAGTTAGGTTGTACGCTAGCATGGACTCACTAACTTTAACGTTAGCTAGTTTTAGCCAGAGATGCCTTGCTAAAGCACAAAATAACATTAACGTTCTGCTTGAGCAGATGGAAGTTGTAACTTAATGAGTGTATGTCAACCAGAAAATGAACGTTTTTGTCTTCATTTGTACTGGGGTTGAATACTTAGGGACATTTTGCTCTGTTTTGTTTGGATTCAGGAAATGCAATAAAATAAATGATATTGCCCATCCTCTCAGGATACCTGGAATCAGTGTTACAAGTAGGCTACCCCAGGCACATCGTTTTTCCATTTTTGAAGCATAGACCCCATAAAACCGATGCGAGCTTCGGATCTTCCAATGTTTCTCTATGGCGCTGAAACCTAAAGATGTCCGAGTTCCGCTCCCCGTGCAACTGATGCTCGACTGCCATTGGCTAGTCTGCGTTCGAGGGGAGGGGCTTACCGATAGGTCAATTCGGTCTTGGTTGAGGATGAACCAGAAACAAGAATCACAAATGTCATTTCTCGAATGTGCCCTTGACCACAGCACTTAACCTCAGGAAGCCCAAGAGGGATTGTTGCTTTTGGCCATTAAATTATTACATATGACACTTTGGTGTCTGTATGTAGAAGCACAGTTGGAGGACTATAGCTAACTAACCCCTGCTACCCCAACCCAAATACCACAGGATGAGATGCTAGATAATGAGAGTGAGTTCCCTCTGTTCTGTCTAATCTGGGGCTCAGTTTTAATCCCTAAACCCTCTGAGGCCTTAACAAATGCACAAACACATATGTGGCCTGAATGTATGTGTCAGCAAAACAAGAGGTCTGGTAGACCACTGTAGTCCAATGAAAAACCAGTTATCATGTTCCTTAATCTGGTTGGACCTGGTTTTTCCAGCACTGTGGGCAACATATTAGCTGATGTTATTTTAGTATACTAATATAAAATTTTAGACTAATATAATTTTAGTTGTTATTTTTTGCTTGTTTTTTTTTAATTTTATTTTTAGAATTCTGTTTTCATTTTAATTTTAGTTGAATTGTTAGTAATTTTGTGTTGTATAAATTTATTTTAAGTTTTAGTTTTGATTTATTTAGTTTTATTTACTTTAGTACTTAAAAAATGTTTTTTATTTATTTTATTTCATTTAATGCTTATTTTACTTCAAGTAATGAAAATGTTTTTATTTTAATTCAACGAAAATAACCCTGCCTAAAAACATCTGTAATGCTACCATGTGTGAATTATTAACAGCAATTGTTAAAACATTCTCACATTATCTTGTTTCTGAGAAACTAGTGTCTTCTCTCCTCCTCAAACTATCCGTAGCTTCAGCCAAAACCATAAAGTGCTTTCAGGCACGTCTCTCATCCGCTGCCTGATTCTCTCTATTGGAAGTTTGATTAATTGCAGATTACAGATTTTAGTTTTGTTCTCCATAACATCACTCCACAGTTATTAAAACGAACTCCTCTTGTGTTCCGCAGAGTTAATCTAAATGATTTACAGACGCGACTACTGCCAAAAACACTGGACTACCACACAGAACCACCCATCAGAGAGAGAAAACCACTCAAAAACAACAAAACACACTAACAAGAACACTAACCATTGCAACAAAGGCCCACAAAACACACCCTTTGAGTTCAGGCCTATAGATCCTCGCAGCAGTATATAACAGTGAATAGCCTCAGGAAATGACTGACGTAGCAGCACTGATCTGTAAAATAACAATGATCATCTGTGTTTGCATTACTGTGATCTCTTGTATATTTATAGATTACCTGTAATAGTATGATGTCCACAGTATATTGGTGCTTGGGTTCCCAGCGTGAACTGCGGCGTGAATAAAATCAAGCAGTAATGTTCTTGTTTATTAAAAATTTGTTAAATATTAAGTAAAAAAAAAAAAAAAAAATTATAAATGCATAGCCAGTTATTTTCTGTAAACACTATTACACCAGGGAGAAAATTAAGCAAATTAGATGCAAGTTTACAGTCAAAGGGAACACTTATCATAATGAAAAACCATTTACACTGTATATGACACTCTTCATTGCCGGCCTTAGTAAAATTCTGAAAGCTAATGCAATATTTCGTAACAGTTTATTGCTAAATATCATAAAGCCTGTCAATTATGAGAAGTTGCAACCCCTTTTACTGCCACAACATGACATTTTTCAGAGTAAAACAACTATAAAAGAAGAAAAAAAAATGAATGGGACTTGATTTTATCCATCGGTTGTTGACTGGATTGTGAAAATAATAATATTAATAATAAAACTCTTATTAGGTTTTTTTTTTCTTTTCAGTTTTAGTCGTAGTAATTTTAGTACTACAACTCAAACTCATTTTATTTCAGCCAATTGGCAAGGCAAGTTTTTTAAGCAGATGTTTTTCATCTAATATTTATGATTCATGAAAAGGAAATTGCTACTGACTTTACTGCTGTAATGTGACATATTTCAGAGTGAGAAAACTATCAAAAGAAAAAAAAAAAAACTGAGTGAGACTTGATTTTATCCATAGGTTGTTGATTGGATTGTGAAAAGTGACATTTTGATTAAAGATTGCAAAGTCAAAAACAAATATAAAAATGCTCGGATGAAGCATTCACAATAAGACCAGTGACATGCATTAAGAGAATAAATGGGGTCAATTTTGATTTCATGGCCTTCGAGGCTTTCTTTAACAAAACCCACACGATCCCACAAACCAGAAACTACTCCCACTTCCATCCCAGAAGTCTTTTTAATCTGTTTAGAAATATATTTCACAATACCAAATGCACATTTAACAAAATCCAATTAGAGTTTATTAAAATCAGACATGCTGCATTGACAGAGTTAAAGAAATCTCTTCCTCTTGGGAAGATTGTGTTTCTAAAACTCAGTCAAAACAAAATAAAAAATATTCTGCTATTTACAGAGGGCACGAGGACAAAAAACTGCTATAAAACAACTTTCTAAAGACCGTTAAACTGTTTATACATGACATATGTATCCGTACCCATGCGTCAGGCTTTCCTCGCACAACCTGGCTGTTATAAACATTCTATACATAACCCTTCCCAGTCATTAAAGAGACTCCCAAACATAATCATAAGCTCCCATTAGCACACAAAGCATTCTTTCTCCATTATGATGTCATGCTTTACCAGTCCGCTGAGGCTATATGGGCCGAAACACTGGAAGACAATTTTCTGGCACATTCTTGATGTGAAAACATATAACAATTTTCCTTCAGAATGCTTGTTATGTTTATAAAATATCATTACAGGTACATGAAACATGAGGTTATGTTATGTTGTTGGTGTGGTTGGCATGACAAGCTTTTATTTGTGTTAAAGAAGAGCAAGTCACGAAACTCTTAACTTAATGGTTTACACATGTCCTAACCAGGAGCGGTGAATAAGACATTTGTCACCAGCAGGATTTCAGACCAGTGAGATTCGCTTGAAATCCTTTCCTTAATATATGTTTTTGTCTAATTTACCTGTTAAAATATCAATCCTTTAAACAAGATCAATTCATTGGAGAAGCAAAATACATTATATTTTAAATATAAATGTATTTTGTCTTACCGCAGCAGATTTCTTTCACTTTTTTAAACTTTTTTTTTACTCTTAAAACAGGTAGAAATGTAAGAGTTACAAGATAAAATACACTTGTATTTAAGATCTAATCCATAAAAAAAATAATCCAGTGATGCTTCTCAAGTAAAGTTATAATGTTTTAAGATTTTTAGATATTTTGACTTTATTAATTTTATATTTAAATGTAATTATTAAAATTTATTATATACAAAAATTGTATTGTTTGATGTTGCTTTATTGCAACATGCCTGGTTAGGACAGTGTAAATTATGTAAACATTTGTAAGGGCTTTTTAATAGAGATTAAAATGATCTCAAAGTTCTAAAAGCTGTAATTGACCCTTCGCAGGGAGTTTGATTGACAGGCGATCTGTCCAATCATTATGCCGAATCTACCATTTCTGTCGGACAAACAAACCGGGTGGAAAAGTAGTTTAATGACTTGAACTTGAAAAATGGTGTGCATTGTTGTCTTTCCACAGTTGAAGCAATATACCTTCTGATGTTCTTTCATGTTTATTTCATGCTATAACTAGTGAAGAGAAAGAGATGATCGGTTCATGTGCCGCTAAAAATGAGGCGCTACATGATGTGTGTGGTGTGAGACCGCCATGGCTTGGGAAGGGTCAATTGTGAACACTTTAGAACCTTTCACATGAGTCGTATTAGAACTTAATTGGATGTTAGGACAAGTGTTATGTGCAAATTCGAAAACCTGTCCTGATACAAGTAGCAAAAAAAAAAAAAAAGGAACGTTATACAAAGTTTTCAATAATCATGCTTTCAGCGGCATGTGGACTGAAGATGAAATTGGTTAACTTTTGTAAGCGTTGTGTAATTGTATGCTAATTCAAAATGTGTCGATATGGGTCAGCCTGTGCAGAACAAGAAGCTGGGAGTAGCTTAATGCATTGGGAATGTTGATGTGAATCATGTGAAAGGGTCTTTAGATTTCGTTCGACAGGATTCTAGATCTGGTAGTGAATTCTAGAGCAGCGGTTATGTAATCCCTTTGTTCTTATATAATATCTAACAAATGTCTATTAAAGTTCATTAGGAGATGATGAACCGTTTCAAAAGAGCATTTGTCAGTGGAACCAATGAGGCAGATACAATCAGGAAGTGGCTTTTGCTTTGAGTAGATAAAATTGATAAAGTCTGATTTTATTTATTTTCTTGCTCTACAAAGTTGATGTTATAGGTGAGCTGGTGTCCATTGTCCCAGGCGTACAGAACCTTCTCTTTCGGGTTGTAATCGACTTGTGTGGTGAACCCGTATTCGTTAATGAACGGTAAACGTGGAGACGCCTCGGCCCCCGTGAGTGTGTCGTACGCGTACGAAACCTCCCCTTCCCGCTGATTGTAAATGTCCACCGCGTACAGGACGCCACATATTATGAAGCAGTTCCCGAACGAATTTCTTCGCAGTCTCGTCCTCCACGTGGTCTCCTTTTTGACGGATAGGTCATTGGGATCTAGTTTACTGACTACAATGACCTCGGCCTGTCCGTAGTCATCGTCAACAGATGGGTAAATGACCCAAAGTCCATTCTCGTCCACGGCGAAGTCAATATCAGAGTGGCCTTTCCACTTCCAAGGTGTGGTGTCTTCGTAGACGACGTCGTGGAGCTGAGACCAGGCGGCTACAAACCGTTGCTTGAGGTCGTATTTGATGATGTTCTTCGTGAAGGCACGGTTATAGTAAAACCCTCCTCTGTACACAACATGACCCGTTCCGATCCAGTTATAAGGCAGCTTGTACAGGTTACTCCAACGGCCTGCCAGGAAAGGAGAGAAAAGTGCATAAAATGCGCACAATAACAAAAGTCCATTTTCTATTGAGTAGGGATTCATAAAGCACAGCTCATGTTCAAACCAAGCAGTTTTCTATTGGATACAGTCACTCAACTTGAACCTGTTGAGAAATCTGCAGGGGCAAATGATTCAGCTTCAAGCAAAACTCCCAGTTGCATAGATTCCTACTGAAACAACTGGATTTTGCATGCCAAAATTTGCAAAACAGCAGTAAATGTGACCTCACCCTAACATAAACCCACAAAACCGAGGAATTTGAAATGTAGAAGGTAGATTTTAAATGCAACATGAAAATAAATAAATAAAAACTTGACTGTAGCTAAAAAAACGAAATTATGCATTAGAAAAATACATTTATTGCCCTAAGGTTATCTTGCCAAGCAAGCCAAAGCTGCCATTGTTGCCCCTTAAAAAATTGAGTGTATGACTCCCCTAGCTCTGTCTTAACAGGAAATATTTTTAGAAGTATATTAATACCAGTCTAAACAGGCACACAAACACACACTAAAATCAACTGTAACATCTTCCAAACTCTTTCTCTTGTTCCAGGGCCAGACTCTCTCTCTCTCACACACACACACACACACACACACACACACACACACGCACCCAGACACAAAAACAAACCGGCTTGTTCTCAAGCACAGACATTAACACCATTCACATTTACAGTTATCCAAAAATCCAAACCTTATCCAAAGAAAATCCCTATCATTGTTTCCTAAAAACAATATGAAGACCTTTTAATTCTAAACACGCAGTGTCCTCTGTGAATTGGTCTGAGTCACACAAAAGGTATTGCCTCAAATGTCTATCATATTGTCTCGAGACAGCTGCATTCAATAAATAACAGCATTAAGTACGAATTATCTTACACACCCTGTTTAAAGTTATCCAAGTTCCGGAACTCCACAAGGTTGTTGCCGTAGTAATAGTTGGTGACATAGATTTTGGAGTCCTTGGCGGCGGGATCCTTCATCCATGCGCCCTCATTCCTACCGTAACTGTGCTGCTTGACCGGCAGATCAACGGAGGCCAGCGTCCCTTCACAGCTTTGCTCTTTAACTGCCAAAAAACATATAATTTGCTCATTTTTATTCAAAGTTTAGTTTTAGTTACATTTACATTTGCATTGTTTCATTCCAGTTTACATTGTTTTCAAACCAATGAAACATCTTTCATTGTAAATATACAATCCGATCTCACAGGAAAACATAACTATTTTAGAAAGTGTTGATTCCATATGAATTTTTAGACATTTTTTTTTAAATATATTTACGAATTATCATAAGATTGTGTTGAAATCTACCGTACCTGCAATGTATGAGTTGTTACTGGTATTGTCCAGCACTAGTGCAATGGTTGGAGCTGGTCGCTCCTCTCTGTATATTGTTCTGCTGGTTGTTGTCACCCTCTGGGTTGTTGTTGTTGTGGGAGGAGTGGTTGTTGTTGTTATTGTCGTGGGTACAGTTGCTGGGGTTGTCTCTGTTACTAAGGTGTCGGGAAATATGGTACTTTCCTCTTCCTCTATCCCTACCTCAAGCAACGTATCCGTTTCATCAGGTCTCTCTTCAAATGAAACATAAAAACAGAGAGATTAACAGTTTCAACATTGATAATAAGAAGAAATGTTTGTTGAGTAGCAAATCAGCATATTAGAATGATTTCTAAAGTATCATGTGACACTGAAGACTGGAGTAATGATACTGAAAATTCAGATAAAGTAAATTACATTCTAAAATATACTCAAATAGAAAACAGTGCTTTTAAATTGTAAAAATATTTTAGAATATTATTGTTGTTGTTTTATTACTGTATGTTTTTGATCAAATAAATGCAGCATTGGGGAGCATAAGAGACTTCTTGCAAAAAAATCTTAATAATTCCAAACTTTTGACCGGTATTGCATATGACTTGACAAATTCTGAAATAATACACAAGAGCCAAGCACAGACCTATTTATTTCCTACATCTGCTCTGTGTGGGTACATAAAGTCTCTGGAAACATTGTAATGCCAATAAAACTTGTTGACATGTCAAAGTTTGAGTTTTAAATCCGTTTCTACACCAATTACTCAACACTTCCAGGACAAGATGACATGCATCTAAAAACAAAGTAGTTATAAGTTGACGTTCGAGAGAGTATTTTGCCAAACTGCTTTCCAAAAATATGAACACACCTGGTTTCTCATGTTTAGCATATAACATGCTCAATCTCACCAGGGTTTGTCATATTTACTGTTGTAGTGCACCTGCTGGGGTGGCACAGGATTGTGGGAAAGCTATATTTACGAGACTGGATTTGATTACTGTACATTAGATCACAGGGTGGGACAACAAAAATAAATTGCATTTAATAGTAAAACTAATTTATGTTTATTAGAACATATTTACTTGACTTAGGCTTGGTCTGCCGGCTTTTGTATTGGCTTTGCATTCCTGTCCGGACAGATCATACTGAATCTCCATCACAGCTCTGTTATACATTATCTTAAACCAGACAAACAAATCCAGCTCAATAGCCAAGACACGCTAACAAAATTAAATAGACCTTAGTCTGAGGAGATGTCATGTTCAATTTGACGTGAACAAAGACAAGGCTTCTGAGGTACAGTTTGTTTTAACTGACGAAACGGTAAAAAAAATTCACAATTTTAGCTGACAATAAACATTTGGTGGATACAAAGCATAGGTTATGAAAATCAAAAGTGACCTAAGATCTAAATACAGATAGAGATCTATTTAGCAAATTTTATGCATTCCCTGGGAATCAAAACCATGACATTGGCATTGCTACAAACATAATTTAATGTTTCGAAAAAGTGCCAAAGAACATTAAATATTAAAGAAATTATAATGATTAAAAATGAAGAGTGTTCCTTACACACTTGTTGACATTTGTCAAGTAAGTCATATAAAAAAAAATGTCATCTATTCTGACTCATGCTGTGTTACAGTACATTCAGTTTGGAAAGTCAAGATTTACAACTTGGAAATATGCGATCAATTTAACCCACACTGGATTTTTAAATTGCTTAAGACACTGATTAAAATAACTGTTTTTGTTTTCGTTTTCCGTGAAATGTTGTAACTTTTTCTCATTTAAGGTCATGAATGTGCATGCAAAGTTTAAACACATAGATGTGTTGGGGTCAGATTGACTCACCATTGGTTTCCATTCAATTCATCAAAACCCAACAATTTGAAAAACAGCAAAGAGTCCAGTAAAAAAAAAAAACCGAACACCTTTATTGTAGCTTGTTAATTGCAAATAAAATCACTTGAGTTAATCACATGACAATCAAACCATTTTTAGCAAACACTTGCAGAGAAGTGCATTAAAACTGTATGTGAACCTCTTTTGATAATTGTACACCAGCAAATCAAAGTTGTCTTAACACAACGTCTCAAGGACTCTAACCACTGTTCTTAATTTGACATTTTATCCCCCTAATCTTGAATATCTTTATATATTGTTAAATATTCAACATCCAACTTTACATGGTATGCAGAATTTGAAGATTGGCACAGTGGCACATTACTTACAACATCTCAAGATTTTGGGTTTTTATCTGCAAACCAAAATTGCAATGTGAGACGTTTCTAAAGTGCTAGTGTATATGGACTAATCTAAGGGCCGTTCGTTTACTGTAATTTATGCTTTAATCAAATTCCTTGTGATCGTATCTAACATGCACTGAAATAGTCAGGACCCAATTTGGGTAGCAGTGATTAGGTTACGCCTATGGATAACACAAGATTAGATCAGACCGCATTACATGCCACTAAAGATGCCATTGATTGGGCTGCCTTCAGAACCATTATTGTATAATTAAAAGAAAAAAATCAGTGCTGCCGCAATCACAAATGACGGTAACCATGGAGCCCGTCAGGCAAGAGGAACCCATCTAGGACTTAAACAGGAAGTGAGGCCGCCTGCCCAAAATGAATGGAAACACTGTTGAATTGGAGACATTTGGCTGGGTTTTGTAGAAACCCTGCAGCCGATATGAATGTCATGCGTGCATCAGAAACTGAAGCTAATTCATTAGTGCATGTTGGCTGTCATTTCAGACTCTAAAGTCACTGGCTCTCTGGCTGGCGTCCTACACTAGTATCCTGTTAATGTGAGTGCTGGATCATCAAATCCCAAGATCCTGAGATCCAGTTTCACTGTGAGATGTTCATTATGTGAGACTTCAGTGTGTGTGTACTCGGCTATAGTTTAGCACCAAAAATATCCCAAAAGAGAGAGAAATCCAACAAATCCTCCCTTTGAGGACATTCAAGGACTTCCTCGATTGGAAAACTGAATCAAAATAACTTGATTTGAAACTGTAGATGCAGTTGTTTTGGTGATCAGGTTAATGAGTAAAGGATTTCAATTGTAAAAAAAGCAAAAAGTTTTATTTTAGGGTTAGAATTAGCACTGGTGATATTTATAATTTGCTTTTTTATAAAAATCAACATACGTCATGGGTATTAAATAGCAAAGTGTGTAATGTGTCATTTCATTTTTCATCAGCTCATCTGGCAGATTTACGTGTGAAAAAGTGTCTCTGTGTTTGTGGGTATTATGATACTATGGAAGCTTATTAATATATATATTTTTTAAATTGTCTCATAATTGCGAGGTAATATCTTACATATGAAGAATTATGAGTTTATATCTTGCAGCTGTAAGTTATAAATGAGTTTACATCTTGCAATACAGACTTTTTTTTCCTTTACATCTCATAATTTCCCCCTTTTTTCTCTGAATTCTAACTTCATATCTCACAGTTCTGTTCTTTCTTTTATTTTCACCACAGAATAAAAAAAAGGCTTTTTATCTCATAATTCAGAGTTTTCTTCTCAGAATTACAGGTTTATGTTTTACACTTCTTTACAGTTTATATAAAAATAAAAATATGAAACTAAGAATTGCAAGAAGAAAATGTCTGAATTGTGAGACAAAAGTTATTTTGGGGTGGAAATAAGCTTCCATATGATACAGACAATTCATTTCACAATGTATTCTGCTCTGAACCGTATACTCACATCTGATTACAAATGGGCAGGTTTGTGTGTGTGTGTGTGTGTGTGTGTGTGTGCACAAGTCCCCATATTAATAATTGTATGCCAGACCAGATCTTTGCCATACTATCAGAAAACTGTTTCACATTTTCAACAGATGAAGTGGTTTATTATGGAAGCATATGTGTAGCAAAATTCAATGTGCAATGTAATATGCAAAATGGCAATGCAATATTCAAAATGGCAATGCAATATTCAAAATGGCAATGTATTTCTGTATTTAAATTTACATTTTCCATTACCCCATATGTGCAAAGTTTGGTGCAGAAGGAAAATGAAAATGAAATTATAGTATTTACATTTGCCATTTCCAACAGTAGTCTTAATATGTAAAGTTCATACCATTTTAACGCTTTATAAGTAGCGAAATTAAAATGAAAATATATAACCCGAATTGATTTGATATGTGTAACATGTCCAAGCAGAAATGGTAGCAAAATGATCATTTAAATGTTATTTGTCCTAAAAGCATTTAGACTAACAGTTAGGACACTTGCGATTGCATTTTCATCACAACTCGTGGGATATGTGTAGCAAAATTCAATGCGGCTTTGAAAATGCATTCCGAGCTAACCACGCCCACCCTCCGTCATTCATTGCGTCAAGGTGGGGATTGGCGGAAGCGTGTTACGTTTAGATCGCTCGAGACATGGCGGCTGGAGATCTGATAATATCGTTGAATTAATGGTACCATTAAATATACCATGTTTTTACTATAGTAAATATAGTTTAACTATATCGTTTGTAATTAAACCACAGTAGCCCCAAATTTAGGCTAGTTGTCTGAGACTCAATAAAATGTACTTTACCATCACAAACCATAAAATGTAATCTACTTTTACTATAATATTCATTTTCATAAATAAACAGAGGTCACAAGTTAACATGGGCACATTTCCTTGATTCAGCCATGTTGTGCAATGTCACGCCGAGAATAAATTCAAAGCTGCTCGGTAGCTCAGTGCGCTCATTACTGGTATCCCCACAGCGCGACTATTTTTAGCGCGTGTTCGAAACCCGTGCCAAACAGACTTTTTTTTTTTTTTTTTTTTTCATTTTTTCTGTAATTCAGCCGCTACGGGCGATCATACCATTGATTTGTAATCATTACAAGAATACCAAAATCGTGTAATGAGCAAGTGTGCGTTTATTAGACAGTTTAATATCACGGCAGTTTGAGCTTGCAGAATTGGCGAATCTGCTGCGGTCGTTCCATCACATCTGGAGCGGAGACCTGAACCAGCAAGTTGATCACCAGATAACACGGAAACCAGTAAAACCGTAACACCGGTCGTCCCACTAGTTCTGCTGATCTCCGTTCACGCTCCACTTCATCTGCCAGTGAATTCAACGATATTATCAGATCTCCAGCCGCCATGTCTCGAGCGATCTAAACGTAACACGCTTCCGCCAATCCCCACCTTGACGCAATGAATGACGGAGGGTGGGCGTGGTTCGCTCGGAATGCATTTTCAAAGCCGCATTGAATTTTGCTACACATATCCCACGAGTTGTGATGAAAATGCAATCGCAAGTGTCCTAACTGTTAGTCTAAATGCATTTAGGACAAATAACATTTAAATGATCATTTTGCTACCATTTCTGCTTGGACATGTTACACATATCAAATCAATTCGGGTTATATATTTTCATTTTAATTTCGCTACTTATAAAGCGTTAAAATGGTATGAACTTTACATATTAAGACTACTGTTGGAAATGGCAAATGTAAATACTATAATTTCATTTTCATTTTCCTTCTGCACCAAACTTTGCACATATGGGGTAATGGAAAATGTAAATTTAAATACAGAAATACATTGCCATTTTGAATATTGCATTGCCATTTTGAATATTGCATTGCCATTTTGCATATTACATTGCACATTGAATTTTGCTACACATATGCTTCCATAGTTTATTGTCTGTTAGTTTATTGTCTATTAGTTTATTGGTTGTGTGGATATGAATGTGTGCACATGTGTTTTGGGTTATGAGAGTGTGTCTGTGCTAATATCGAATTAAGTGTGTGTCTGGACTGGCGTGGATACAAGCAGCTGTGCTTCTATGGGGAACACAAAGGAAACAAGTTTGTCTTTATAAGAATGTGTTTCTGGGTGTGTGACATATCTAAACTTTTGTGGGCAAAACTGGTGAACATCTGTCCCCACAATCTGACTAATACCGCAAATAATTATAATGTATTTAATAAATGTCAAATCCCTTTTGAATAAAGGGGATACGAATTGGCTGTGTCTTACCTTTTTGGTTGCCTGTCTCATCAGTTTTGGTGGCTTTGTAGTATGTGATTCCCCGGATGAGTCCTGGCTGGTTCTGTGATGGTTTGGTTTTACTGGGCAGTTCTGTTTGCTCTGGTTTACCGGGTTTGTTTGGTTTTGCGGTCTCTTTCTTTGGCTTGGCCGGCTTTTCCTTCACTGGCTTTGGTGGAGGTTTCCCTTTTTCTGGTTTCTTTGCTGGAAACTTTGAAGCATCTTTAATATTTGTCCCCAGTGTGTCCTACAAACATAACACATGTCTAGCTCAACAGATGTTAGAGATCTCATCCTAAAAACTCCATGTACACTTACATACTGTATGTAATCATATACGGAGTGTTCATTTTCACTAAGTGCAAATAGCCTGCCTTGTTGGCAGAGGCTATTTACACTAACTCCGCCCACCAACACTACAACAGTGGCGTAGATGTTAAATCGTGTACCGTAGTCTTTTTGACACGATCGACCCGGGTTCAAATCCGCCTTTTGATGAACGTTTTTCTCCCTTTTCAAATCTCATATCACATCGAAATAAATCGAAAATTAATTTTCAATAAAAATGAAGGAAATAAAAAGTTGAAAATAAAGTATCGGGGAGGTGTAGGGTTTAACATTATAATTTACACTTAATACGTTATTGCATACTTTTTTATAATGTATACTACAATACTGAGGTGCAGATAATTTGCAATGAGTAGAATAAACAGTAGAAAATCCTGCTATTTTAACAGAGTAAATATAATCTATAGCTGTTTGCACTTAGTGTAAATAGTATATCGCTACAAAATACTGCTATTTTCACTTAGTATAAATAGAATCCATCGCTATTTGCACTTAGTGTAAATAGCCGCTGCCAATTATATAAGTCTCTCATATTACAAATGCACACAGTATGCATATTTTCTATATACTACCAGAGTAGTAAAAACTTTGATTTCCTGCATAGCAAATTAACTAGAACTTCAATTTTTATCAATTTTATTAATCTATTCAAATGGCTAAAGTCAGAGATGAAAGGTCACGACCCTTACCTGAACTTTGCTTTTAGGGCCCGAGGCGGTGGAGTCTTTCTGCAGCAGCTGAAGGCCCAGATTGGACAGCTCTTTCTTTATGCTCATCATGATGTCAGAATGGTTCTCGTACTGCCGTAGCTGGTTGGTCAGAGTCGCCACACTGTCTCTCACAAAGTCATTCTCCCGAGAGAGGTTCATCTTTATCATCTGGGTGAGATACACAGCTTTAAATCACACAACTACCCCAAATATATTTGTATAAATAAAAGATTTTATGCATCTGCATAAAACTTAAATGGTCATCTTTAATTAAATTATCAATTAAACTTTTTACTTAAATTGTTATGTTGATAATACAATGTAATACACTACCAAGAATCGTGAAAGAAGAATCGTGGGTTGGAAAGAACAGCATTTATTTAATTCATTCTTTAAAGTCTTCATTTTTTTCTTAAACAAAATAATCTTACTAATTCCCAGAAATGCAAAACAGAAGCATTTTCACTAGTGGTCTCAGACTATGTAACTAAGGTATTTGATAATGACCCACATTGTACATGCTGTAAATCTTCCGTGGTGCAGATTTCTAGTCCAGCTTTATCCGATAATGAGCAAAATTTAATTGGAAATAAAAACAGAGTGCATAAGTGTGACTATTACATGACTGTGGTTTTGTCCTTTGGACATTTCCTCTCTCTGTCCTGCTCTTTCTTACACGCACATTATTTTCCCATCCCTCATGCCAAAGTGGAGCAGTATAACGGATAATAACTTCATCCAGAGCATTGTGGGTAGCTACAGAATGTCCTGAGTACAGTTAAATCCAGCCACGGCTCATTAATGTTCACATGTGTATGTTCACATGCACTCAGTACTACCATCACACTCACCTCCTCTAGGTTGTTCATTTGAGACACCACCTTATTGATGTACGAGTGAACTTTAAGGAGGTCCATACTGAAGAGAGTTCCTTCCAGAAGGTCCACCATGGACTGCAGCTGCACACAAAGAAACAGACTTTCAAACATGACTGGAAAATTAGTTTTGGAGGTTAACAAAGCAGCTTGGGTTTCATGAATCTGCAATAATGAACAGTTCTTAAAAATGTTTGCAGTTTCTCATGTCAATGATCAACAATAATGATTACTAATATATTTCTACTTTGGTCAACCAGCTTCACCAGAAAAATGCTTGACCACCGGCTACACTCTTAAAAACATACTGGCATTGATGTTTCCGTGAAGAACCTTTAACATCAAAGGAAACTTTTCATTCCAAAAAGGTTATCTTTAGTGGAAAAATTGTGGAAAGATATCCTTCATTGTAAGATCTGTTCACTGAAAGAGATTGGAAAACCAAAAAAAAAAAAAACTAGTTTGGATTTAAACTGGTTTTTCAATAGCAAAAAGATAAACAGTATCTCCTCATATGCTTATTGTTGACGCGTGCTGCAGAGAGTTCAGTCGTGTAACAGCTTGACTGTGATGGTTATTTACGACTTCATGTGAATTCAACAGATACAGTATGAAGAAACTGCAGCGAGGTCAAAACAGAGCCACATGTTTGGAGCTAAACAGCACAAGATCAGCAAATGTTTGAGGTGGAAATATTAAAACATTGTGCTTAAATACTGCCTAAAGGTTGCTGAATGATTTTGAGGCCTTTGGCAGAACCAAATCTGGCGGGATTGTCATGTGGCTCTGTGTGTGTGTGATGTGGAGATATGGACTGGAATGCTCAGACAGATGGACAAAAAAGAAAAAAGACGGAAAGAGTGAACCAGACAGGAATGATGCAGAGGAAAGAGGACAGGTGCTATAAAAACACACTTGCAAACACGTGTGCCGCATACATGAATTCTGCCGTCCAACATTCTCTAGTGAATAAGTGTGCTGATAACCTCAAAAAGAGCACTTCCTTTCCTGATTCTCTTCAAGTTATGTCACAGTTGTGCATCTGTAGCATTTCAGTAATGTCCAAACACATTACCCAGGTAATACAAATATATTCTAAGAATGTTTTAATAATGTTAGCTGGGTGCTTTGAAAGTACATAGTGATTTTTGCTAAAGTTCAAATTAAGTTATGAAAACATTTCTGAATATACAAAACATCTAGTTGTTGTTGTTGTTTTTTTATGTTTTAAAAAATGTTTTTTTTTTTTTTTCTTGGTTATGTGAACCTTAAGGGAGCATTCCATTTTATTTTCATTTTAGGGGAAAAAAAACATTCCAATGATTTAGGTTATTAAAGGTAACTTTGAAAGAACATTAAAGATTGTTAAAATGCAATGCAAACATGTTCAATAACAGGTTTAAGTAATACAATAGCGCATCATTAATGCAGAATTTGTTTAATAATAATGTTTAAATGAGTCAAGTTGTAATTTTTAGCCTGGATCTGTGACGTTAAAGCTGCAGTCCGTAATTTTTTTGTGTTCAAAATTTACTAAATGTATATAATGTGTATATAATCAGTATTTTCTTGCTTATACCATTTTCAACTTACCGATGTTTATTTTTAAAACAAGAGCAAACAATTTGCAAGTAGGGCATGAAAGAACCTAAACTATGGTTTTCAAGCAAGAATTATGGTAAATTTGAATAAGGGATGTATTTTAAAAGTAAAAAGTACCTTGAGCAGTTCTGGCGCCTGTTTCTTGAGTTTTTCCATCTTCCATTCGTTCTCGCAGGGGTTGAGAGATGAGGGCGGAGCCGTGCAGGAACATTTACAGTCGGCTCCGGAACTCACCGTCTCCACCGTGTAAAAATCCTCCACGCGCACACTTCCTGTCCGCAAGCGAGCGCATGCGTCCCGGGTCAAAGGCCGCATGATGCATTTACAGCGGCAGTCGGATCCCTCTGATGTCATGCGGACTTGTTCCTCCCCGAAGATCTGAAAGGGAAATGTATAGAAAGTGAAGGAAATTACATCATGACCTACTTCAGTGTCACTTCCGACAAAACACTTTAGTTCTCTGTAGAGACATGCAACATTAAAATGTCCTCATTACAGGTCAGTCTCAAGTTAACCTGAGACTTGAGTTTATTGATCAGCACTTTTAACTGCTGTCTTCCTGACATCAGATATGAAAGTTTGAGGTCAAGAGGTCATCAGTGCCTCACAACAGAATTCAGCCACATGTGCTACAGTGACCTACGACCTCTCCTCCTTCCCAGCTCCACATCTCCATCATTACTCAATTACTAAAATGTCATTAGTGTCATATGCTGAATTTAACCGTATAAAACCCAAATCCTAAAACACAGAATCTTTTCTCAACCTTTCAGCTTCAACAGAACAGCCTAAAATCAACTAGTCTGTGTTAACAAGAGTAAATCAGTCACATACACCATGTTTAGGGTAACAGAGTTACCGTTCATCTGTCTTCTAGGACATTACTGTCAAAGGACTGAGTGGAAAACAAGCAGATGGTTTCAACAGAGTGACCTTTGACCTCTGAGAACAGAAAGCCGGAGAGTGTGTCCTAATTCAGATCGGTTTAGATAGTGTGCAAGTTTAAAAGCACTTAGTTAAATTCTTGCAGGTATTTATTTATGCGTGTTTACACTCTAAAAAATGCTGGGTTAAATACAACCCAGCGCTGCATGGGTGAAATATGGACGAACCCAGCGGTTGGGTTAAATATTTAACCCAACTGTTGGTTTAAAACAACCCAGTCGCTGGATTTGTCCATATTTTACCCAGCATTTTTTAGAGTGTAAGAAGGCTTAACGTCTTGGCTTACTTATAGCCTCTTCAGCAATCCTGAGACCTTCTCAAAAAACAAATGGAAACACATACATCATCACACCCTGCCAGCTTTGGTAATTTAAAGCGTGAGAAAGATCTTATTGCTTGATCTGCACATCTGATAATGTGTTTATGAAGGGCATGTGGGTGATTTATGAGCTAGCTAGCTGTTCGAACATGTTTTTTATTCTATTGCCCCCATTTCTATGCGTGTTTGGATCTTTCCGAGGGATCAGTGTATTGATATACATGCCGATTTATTTAGAATATAATCAGTCAATGTCATGTCACCCTGGATGTACCATCACCCTTTCCCAGCTTCCCAGCTATTATCTGGCATGTTTAGGATAGCAACCGAAGTCCAAACAAACAGAGGGCAAGTGTCAGCTGTGTTGTGCTAAAATAAGCGAATCCACTCTGATTTCCTCAGCAGGGATGCATTTCTTCCACTGAGATGCTGGCAGCGTGACAAATCCCTGAGAATTATTTGTTATGTTGAGATAGAACTACTGGTTGTTGTAGTATTATTGTTATTTACACTATGTAAACGTTCCGACAGCACAATAAAAGTAGCATAGTAGTCTAAATACACTATATTAAAAGTCTTATGAATTCATACAACTTTGTGTAAGGAACAAATCCAATTTAAGTTATTATTGACTGAAAACAATGAAAACAGTAATTTTGTAAAATATTAATGCACTTTAAAATAACTGTTTTCTATATGAATATATTTTAAAATATAATTTATTTCTATTATGCAATGCTGAATTTTCAGCATCATTACTCCAGTCTTCAGTGTCACATGATTCTTCAGAAATCATTCTAATTTGCTGATTTTCTGCTTAAGAAACTTTTTCTATTATGTTAAAAAAACTTTTTTTTCAGGATTCTTTAATGAATAGCAAATTCAAAGGAGCAGCATTTATTTGAAATAGATATCATTTGGAACATTATAAATGTTTTTACTATCGCTTTCGATCAATTTTAAGCTTCCTTTTATGCAGAATAAAAATATAAATATCTTTCAAAAAAATCTTACTGACTCCAATCTTCTGTCTATTCTGTCCATGCTGAATTAATAGTTCCATCTCTCTTTGTTGGCCCATATCAGCTGTTCACTGACCACAGGGACTAACCGACCATCACAGGTGCAGGATGATGATCAACACTGATCAGCGGAGCCAGACGTTCTGTGCTTCATCTATATAAATGCACAAACTCTGATTCATACAGCAGCTGATATAACAAATGTGAGAACTCTGAAATGTAAACTTCACAAGGAGAGGGCAGATAAAAGTGGAAGGACATGAATAATTCTTCTTATAGGTCAAATCCTCTGTAATCCCATACGAGGAACCGGACTGGCTTATTAGTAATTAGTAATTTAGCTATATAGAGTATCAGTCTTTGATGTACTGTCAGGAATGAAGAAAAAAAAAACAGAAGCATGTGAATTTCTCTCTCAAGACCTCCACCATCCATCACTAGTTCATACAGTCTTTCTCCTCTCGTTCCTACCCCTCCTCTATAACCCCTTGAGACTTCTTAAATTGGTACTGACCCACTTTTAAGTGCAATTTGTTAAAGAAATTAGCTTATCCATAAATAAAAATTCGCTGGCCATCTAAGATAAATTTGTTTCTTCAATGGAACAGATTTGGAGCAATTTGGCATCACATCACTTGCTCACCAACTCACTTGCTCTCTGCAGTGAATGGGTGCCGTCAGAATTAGACTCTAAACAGCTGATAAAAACATCACAATAATCCATAAATAATCCACACCACTCCAGTCCATCAATTTATGACTATGAAAAGCTGCATGTTTCTAAGAAACAAATCCATCAAAGAGGTTTTTAACTTTAAACCATTACATTAGGGCTTAAAGAAAATACGAGTCCTTTATCCATAATATTGCTTTCTCCAGTAAAAAAAAAAAAAAAAGGTTGTCTCGTCTGAATCAGGAGAGAAATATGCTCAGATCAAGCACCATTTACAAGCAAAAACAGTCCAAAACACCCTAATGATAGATTTGTTTCTTCCAAACACACAGCTTTTCACTTCATAAAACATTAACTGATGAACTGGAGTGGTGTGGATAACTTGTGGATTATTGTGATGTTTTATCAGCTGTTTGGATTCTCATTCTGACGGCACCCATTCACTGTAGAGGATCCATTGGTGAGTAACTGATGCTAAATTTCTCCAAATCTGAAGAAGAAACAAACTCATCTACATCTTGGATGGCCTAAAGGTAAGTAAATTTCCAGTAAAAAAAAAAAAAAAAAAATTTAAAATTGGGGGGTGAACTGTTTCTTTAAGGAATGAAGAAGTATTACTATTGCTTACACTTGAGTTATGAGCCATATCTACAGATCAGAAAATCACAAACTTGACTAGTCAGCAACCACCTAAAAAAATAGAAAACCCTAGTATCATGGCATTGGGCTTTGCATGTCTTTTAAGTAAAAACAGTCACATTTTTCAACGGACCATCATTCTCTTGTAGATTGTTTTCTCATGCTCACCACAGGTAACAATTTAGTGGAATGAATGAAACAAAAAAGAAATTCGACAAGAGTGAGGATTGGGGCCCTGTCGTTCTCTCCAGTGAGCCGTGATAAGTGCGGCTCCTGATGCATCATGACGTCTCAGTGTCGTTTTCTCATGTGCAGTTTTATTCTTGGGAAATCAACCGTTTTAGCCGAAGTGACTTTCGCCGCTCACACATCAGCCTTTCATCTGTCCGCCACAGCTGGAGGGCTTAAAGAAAAGCTTCCACTGAAGTGGTAAACACTTCTCGTTAGGTGCATTGTGAACAACTGGGGTGAAAAACTTTGAGGATGTCACCAAAAAATACATTTGGAGTGGAGTTCATAATGGAAGGATACTGGAAATCTTCATGATGGATTAGAAAGCTACTGTCTTGCAGCTCGCTGGATTTATTTTATTTTTTTTCTTTCAGATGTCTCCGCACTCTGTCTCTACTATATGTTACTCAAATGCTTGATTTAGGATGCTGAGGTCTGCTCTTGAAGATCTACCTTCCTGTGTTCAGTTCCAACTCTAATCAAATACACCTGTGAGTCGAGGTCTTATGGCTTACCTGAAAATTACAGGCACCCTTAAGAAAAAAAATATAGAGCATTTGTGCTAGACAGCAATAAGATGAAATAAAGAACAAATGGAGATTTTTCCTTTTAAGATCTTTCTTCTAAGAACAAAAAATTAGAGCAAATATTAGCTTTTTTAATAAGCTAATTTAATCAGAGCTTATTTTTTTTTTCCAATTTAAACAAAAGTTTCTAAACCAGGCAGGTCGCAAATGTATTATTAAAATGGCTCGATGCCTCATTTTAGAGGGGGTTTCTTATGCTATTTTCAGACACCATGACAAAACAGCATTTGTTATACCAGCTATCAGTTTTTTAGAAAATTTTTCATGCAAAAAAAATGAAAAGATACTTGATGCACTATGTAGGGTGGAAACCTCTGGAAAACCTTTAGGCAACATTTGAATGTCCTATTTTATACTTGAGGAACTTAATATGAATATGAATTGTGTGTTCCTCAAAACCTCTTAGTTTTATTGGGCTGCTGGAGGAACCACTGACAGTCTTGCAAAAAAAAAAAAAAAAAAAAAAAAAAATCTGATATCTTTATGGAAGTTCCTAAGAGAAGTGCCATTTTTGAAAAGCTATGAAAGCTAGACTAATGAGCTATGAAAGAGAAACCTCTGAGCAAGCGAATTTTCTTCAGTGCAGGTGTATTAGATTATAGTTAGAACAGCACAGCACAAGCCTCAGAAGCAGGATTGAGCACCTGTTATTTTAGACAGTATTATGCTATTTTTCACCCTCTGAACTCTTGCCAGTGGTGCGTTGCGCGCAGTGTGTGTGCCTGCTGAAGAGTTTAATCCAAACACTTTCAAAGCGCCCACCCGTGCGAGTAATCATTTCTACTATAAAAACACCAAATCCGCTGAACTGCAATTGAACATGATCAAATATATCCGCTTTTATTTTGAAAACAAGCCATTCCATAGACTAAACTTCCAAACTAATAATGTCATATCATCATGCAGGGAGTCACATTTTAATTAAACTGATATTTATGAAGAAACAATAATAACAATATAAAACTGAACAGGTGTGTTTTTATATGCAACTAAGTAAAATAAATCATGTTTTATATTTTAATAGTTCATGCATAAAAGAATGAAATGAAACGATTAGCATGATTGGTGATGTTAATAAAATGAGCGAAGAAAATATTTATTTTTGCATGGTCAGTTCTGCAATAATATCCTGAATATGTGCAAATAAATGCAAACACATTCTCAAACTTTGACTCTTTCTTACCTTGCTCTGAGATGATACATGATTGGACATCATAAGCAAACACGCCACGAGCTCCACTATCCTCCACATCTCGCCGGTCTGTGAAGCTCTTCTCTGTGAATGTGTGAGATGTGCGCTGATGCGACTGCAGACTACAGACCCACCATCATCATCATTATTATCATCACCACCTCTCTCTCTCTCTCTCTCTCTCTCTCTCTCTCTCTCTCTCTCTCTCTCTCTCTCTCTTGCTCTCTCTGCCATCTTAACGCAACGCCTCCATCTACTGGACGCGCAAATCCCTAAAAGATGGTTTTAATGTGATTAGACTATCACATCACTAATGAAAACAGATTAAAAATGTTGTTTACTTTATTTATATTTAAAAATTAACTATATATATATATATACTGTAAAAAAATAAATAAATAAATAAATAAATTTTGGAAGGGTAAAAATATTTAAGCTGAGCTAATTTTATGGCTTGGCCTTAGTTGAGAGGACATTAGCAATGCTAATGTTGACTCAACTAATAAAAACACATGCACGTGCACTATAACATTTCAGTAAAGGTTGAGCCAACTAAAAAAATAACAATTCAGGCAACACTTTGAAGTCATAAATTGACTGAATGTAAAATTTCTGTGGAACTAGTTACTAAATATATATATATATTTTTTTACAGCGTATATATAAGTTCACTTAACTTTTTTTTTTTAAATTATTATTTACTTAATCATTTTAAGGCAATGGGTTTCCTCAATTTTTTTTAAAGTTAAGTCAACTTATCACTTTATATATATATATATATAGAACAGATTAAAATCGATTAATAAAAAAAGAAGGTAAATAGGCGACTGCACCAGTGGCACAGAGATACAGTTTTCACTGCTTTAGGATTAACAGAAGTTTAGATAATTTCCATGTACTTGTCTATATCAACTTTGAATAAAGAGAGATTTAGAGCAACTAAATTTTGGTTTATTTGTGAAATTTAGCCAGCAAGATTAAGCAAGTAATTAATTAAATTATATTTTTTCTACACTCTTAAAAAACATTGGGTTGTTTACTGTAACCAATATCTGCGTTAAACATTGGATTGCTTGTTGGGTTATTTATTGGGTTATTCCTATAATAATCTAGGCTAATTATTATAATAATACAATCATTTCCCATAATAATGCAATAATGCAAGTAACAGTAGTGGCTTTATTTTTTAAAGCCAAGTATAGGCCTAATTAACCATGCAGGGTGCAAAACTTATTTTTTATTTAATTTTATTTATTTTTTATTTTTTTAGCACTTGTACATGCCGCTGCACTTAAAAAAACTAATTCAGGTCCTTTTAGTTCATCAACGTAGAACTTTCCTATTTTAATTATTTTATATTTATTTATTCTGGGCCTCTTGGTTCGACGTCAGACATTCTACAAAATCTCAATAACAGGTGTATTGAAGTAAATGACCAGAGGGAGGCAGCAGAGGACAATTAAAATGTATAATATTCTGTTATAAAGTTAATAGTTAGTGTTTAAAATTCCTAAAAGCAGAGTTAGTGATGCCTATGATAGCAAAATAGTATATTTATAACATGAACCATCTGTTACAATTTTGCATATTAGCTTAAAAAAAATAAAACATGAGAGAGATAAATGTGTACAAATCTATCTATCTATCTATCTATCTATCTATCTATCTATCTATCTATCTATCTATCTATCTATCTATCTATCTATCTATCTATCTATCTATCTATCTATCTATCTATCTATCTATCTATCATCTACTTGATGAACTCTAAATCCCAGATGGCGTCGCGGGGGCGTGTCGTCACGTGACCTGAGCAAGGTGTTTCACGCTAACATGAGCGCTGGACATGAGCGCGAGGAGAGCAGAGGGCTCGCAGAGGTCAGAGCTCAGACTGCAGGCGGACCGAGGAGAGACACGCTCAGTTCATCTACAGGAGGATGGAGGTGGAGAACCGACCCAACGGATTTGACTTCTCCAAACGGGACAAATTACTGAGCGCCGGTGAGTTTCTGATTCCCGTGCACAGTTATGCAGTCACAGATGGAAATTGAGTTACAGTTCTGAATCTTGTATTATTCATGAGGGCATAATTCAGGCAAAGTGTGTTGTTTTGCTTTCTTGTTTCTCAAATTATCCTTCCCAGCTTTGTTTTAAATAGTGTAGCCTACTTTTAGAGCTTTCTCAATGGAACTTTGTGCAATGTTAATGCAGTTTGTAATTTGTTACCGGTGTATGGAGTAAATGTGTGTAATGTGATGAATGGACGTATAGAGCTGGAGTTTGGGGACAGTGAGGTCTTTTAAAGCGCTGCTGAGGAATGTTTTTTATATGCAAGTCCGCGAGGAATCGTAAAAGATGAACTTTTGAACTTGAGCGAATCACCCTCGAGCGCCACAAAAACACGTCGATGACAACAAACAAGCAGCTGTAACATTTTTAATCAGTGAAGATAAATCAATAGAGAGAGAAAAAAAAACTAATTATATGTAAAAAAAATAAAATAAAATAATATATATATATATATATATATATATATATATATATATATATATATATATATATATATATATATATTATATTTATTAATTAATTGCACTCGTTTGTTTAGAATAATAATAATAATAATAATAATAATAATAATATATTAAATATAAACTTTTTTATTTATTTATTTTTAACTGGAAACAAATAGGCTAAAAGTTGAATATCTTTGCTCAGTTTACTACTAAAGCTATGGGATGTGATGGTCCTGAGATTGTTCACTCCTAAAGGTTCTTTATCTTCATCTATGATTTTTACCTTTAACATCCATGGAACCCTTCGCATCTATAAAAGGTTCTTTAAACAGGTTAACATGTTTTCACACTAATAAAATTGGTTCTTTTTAAGAACTGTTCACTGAAAGGTTCTTTTTGGAGCAAAAATGGTTCTTCTTTACCATCACTGAGTGAAAACCTCCTTTTGGAACCTTTATTTTTAAGAGTGTAGGAAGATTACAATTTATAATCTAAAGATGTCATTGCATACGGGTAGTTGACAATTAAAAATTGGACTGTGTGCTATGGTGTGACATATAGCAAAAATGTAGGGAAAAAAAAACTTAACATACAAATAACATGAGAAAAATGTATCTTCATTCTTAGAGTTACAAATAGCATGAGAGAGGTTTATCTTCAATGTTAGAGTTTTTTATTTTTATTTATTTTTTTTACATTTTTCCGCCACACATTGATACGTCAACTACCCATATTCAGGATTGGCATTGGCAAGATTCAGCAAATGTGATCATTTATGTGACTCGGTAAAATGCTAAATAATGTGATATTAGCACAAAAAGTGTATTAGACTCCCATGCTTTTAATGAATCAGTAGTTTCTGCTCCGGTGGACACGAGCGTGCTCATGCCTTGACCCTCTGGATAGAGGTGTATCAGATGGACGGGTAATAATAGAATGATTTACCATTACTGTCTGAAAAGAATGAATGATTTTTGTTGTCGTAAATTATTCATGAATAATGTTACACTACATTTATGGTGGAAGAGCTATTATACCTAGTTTTATATTTTGCAACATGAAAATATGAATCAGTCACAGGTTGATTCAGTTATGTATATATATGAGAAAAATCACTTAATTTAGATGTTAAAACATGAAGTATATTAAGGAAACACATATTCTCTTGTTTTTAGCACACACAAAGGTTGCCAGGACTTCCAAATTTTACAGCTGCGTTTCCAACATCTGTTTGGCACATATACGCGCACATTAATACAGCAACAGAGGACAACACAAACACACACAAACCCAACATGACATGTTTCATTTTTACAGAACCTGAAACTCAATAATTCAACAGTTACTTTAAGTCCAGCTGACAAGTGTTGCTATAGAAACACTGGATTGGTCGCTGCACATACCAGAATACAACTGTATAGTCAACAGCCTTGACCTTTCACTTCTGAGTGACCTTTCTCCTCTCACTGACCTTACGGAGCGGAAAACGAGAGAGGAAGGACATGCCAGTGTGTATGTGCTTTATATGCAAAATACATTTTATATACATTTTCAGTATAAGAAGTAATCATTTTTAGTTATTTATATAAATTAGACTTTAAATATCAAGTAAAAAAATGTTTTTCCTCCATTACTAATAATACAGTTACTGTAGGTGAAAGGGAGTTTGTGTGTGTGTGTGTGTGTGTGTGTGTGTGTGTGTGGGTGGGTTGGTATTTGTAGTTTACGGGGACAAAAATTGTTTAATTACATGGGTATGACAGAGTTATTACAATTTGAAGTTGGTTTATGAGGACACTGCCTATGTCCCCGTATTTCAAAAGGCTTAAAAAACACACTAAACTGTGTTTTTTTTTGAAAATGCACAAGGTTTCCTGTAAGGGGTAGGGTTAGGTGTGGGGTTGGTGCGTAGGGCAATAGCACATACAGTTTGGACGGTATAAAAACCATTACGCTTATGGAGATTCCCTGTAAAAACCACAAATAGTAACGTGTGTGTGTGTGTGTGTTTGATTTGAGATTTGGTCTTTAAGGTCGGTATACCCTTCCCCCACAAATAAACAAACACACAAACACACATCATAAACACATAGAAGATAAACTTCCTGTCCTCCCACCCTCACAGGGATCATAAAACCCCCCCTTACCCCTGGCCATTCCATGACCCCTTGTTTTGACCCTCTTGTTGCCATAGAAATCTTGACGGACACGTTGAACAGGTAGATTCATTCTGCCCCATGAGAGTTTTTGTTTTCTTTTAATTTTGCTGTGTAAACTGCATTTTTAAAGCATTGCATTTTGAAGGGATAATCTAGGGAAAAATTCCAAACCAAGTATCCAAATTCCAAAAAGTAAATGATGACAGAATTTTCATTTTTGGCTGAACTTTTCCTTTAAATGTGTTGGATCTGTGTTTTCAACATCTTTTAGCTTTAATGTTTATAGATAACACAGCAAACATCTTAAAAAGATGCTTAAAATCTCAGTTGAACATTTTCTCATATTTGAACTAAATCTAATTTTGAATCAATTCTAAAACAACATGCAATAAAATGCTTCCGTGCAGAAATGAAATATGATTCTGTTGTAAGTACAGCAACTAGATTCATAGTAGAAGCTGAAGAAAATGCAAATAGTTCATAATAAATAATACATGTAATCTGTGACATCTGAGAAATCTTACCTGTTTTTTACCCATTTATTGCTGAAAAATATGTCACATTTTTTTTAGGTTGTTTATGTAAAAACAAGTCATTTTATATGTGATTAAAACACTCTTATGTTTTAATAGGAACTAGGCTACTTTTAGTTGTTCTACTTCAAAATTTCTCATTGGAATCAGTGTGTTACTTGCTGTATCTCTAATTATTTGTGATATTTACTAGCAGTTACTGAGTGAAAATAATTTCCTATCTTTTTTCAAGTAAATCCTAATCCACATTCTTCAGTGTACATAAATCTTAAATTTAGGCCTGAATTTGTGTAGAGTGTAGATGACACACACACACACACACACACACACACACACACACACACACACACACACACACACACACACACACACACATTGTGATGAGCAGAGGTTCAGGGGGGTCAGCTAGGATCTCATGTCCTTGGATCTGAATGATGAAGCTCTGGAAAATGGAAAATAAATGGATATTCAGGTTACATATCACTACTACATCTGTACAGCTCCCCTCCCGATCCCTCCTTCCTTCCATCAGCCAAGTGGAACAGAAGACATCTGGGCAACCTCATCCTTCTCTTCTGCAGGCGGGGGGTGGGGTGTTGGTATGTGTGAGTGTGCTTTTGTATGCATATGTCCCTATACCTGTGAGTGAGTATGCCTGCCTGCCTGTGACTCTGTGTGTGTTTGTCCTGTGTGAATACATATTATGCTGTTTTTAACTTACAACCTATTCCATTGCTTCTCATGGACTCCAATTAATGATGTAAATTGGCAGAGTGATATATCATGATATAGTGAGCCAATATTTGTTTTGTTTTTTTATTTGTTTGTTTGTTTTGTTTTGAGACAATCTGCATCTGTGCAGAATGATTTCTGCTTTACAGATTCATAAAAGTCCATGTAAATTATGTATATATGAATATTGATATATATATATATATATATATTATATTAATAATAAAGCATTTAATTTCCATTTTAGGTAAAATACTCATTTTTTAATATTAATATCAGTATATATATTTTTTTTTTAAATTTAATTTGTTGTCATTAAATTGACATTTAAATTGTGTATAAAATACATGTTTATTAATATTCATATCAATATATTTAACATTATTTATAAAACATATTGATATATTTATATTTCCATTTGGTATAAATAAATTGACATTTAAATTGTGCATAAAATGCACATTTATTAATAGTAATATATTTATTTTTCATAAAAAACATTTCCATTTGCTATCATTAAATTGTCATGTAAATAGTATATAAAATGTAAATTTATTAATATTAGTATCGATACATTTATTTTTTATAAATATCATATAAAAATCATTTCCATTTGATATCATTAAACTGTCATTTAAATTGTATATAAAATACACATTTAGTGTTATTAATATCAATGTATTTAATTTTTTAAAATCATTTTCATTTACTATCATTAAATTATTATTTACATTTTGTATAAAATGAAATTATTGAGCTTAATGTCAATGTATGTATTTATTATTTATAGAAAACATTTGTTTGCCATCATTATATTAATATCACTAAATTATGTCATTTTATAAATATTTTCAGTGACCACATAATGTTTGCAAACTAAAGGCACAAAATTGCTTTGCTTCAGATTGAAAATATCATACAAAGTAGCATTTATTTAGAAAAAAAAAACAATATATATATATATATATATATATATATATATATATATATATATATATATATATATATATATATATATATATATATATATATATATATATATCATAAATTTATTTTCATTTCTTGTTTGAATAAAAACATTTCACAAACATTTTACAAAACAATAGATATACTGATATTTATATCATAATTTATCAATTCTGGTTCTCAAACTTTAGTGCGGCATGTGTTTTGATATTTTGGCTATTATATTCAAACATTTTAAGTCAAAACATCTCAAGTGTTCAAAACCTTTTTAGAGCCACTGTATGTGTATATATAACTGAAAAACACAGTTCTGTAAACCACTAATGCAAAGCAGTATTAGCCAAACCAGACTGAGCAGAACCAACCTTAGATATTTTAACCTGCATGTTTAACATTGTCCAAAAGTTAAATACTTGAATGGTGTGAGGAGGTTCAGTGGGATGGAGTGAGAAAATGTGTGTGGCACAGAAGGCAGACGGCGAGCATTCGCTACTGTAGCTCAATCCCAACGGCCTACAGCCATCTCGGATATTAGATTATCTTCAAGGAGCCTGCGGTTGGTGGAGTGCGTGTGTGTTCTGCTCCACCATATGCCATGGATTGCTGGAGTGTGTGTGTGGAGCCCTGCGTGTGGCAGATCAAAAAATCCGCAGCTGTCAGCGAGCTGAAGAGATCACACTCATACACACACACACGTGGCGCTTTCTGAAGAGGTCGCGGAGGTCGTGTCCTGAGGGACAGAAGTGAGAGGACTGGGCAGATGGGTGTGTGTGTGTGTATGAGAGGAAGATAGATAGAGAAAGTGTTGTTTTAAGAAAGAGAAGAGGCTTTGTTTTAAAGTGCTCTTGATGTTCTGTGTGGTTCGATCAACTGCTGTGCAGCGTTCAAGTGTGTCCGTTATAAGAACATTGTAATGTTCATTTTAGCTTGAAATAGAAGATAATAATGGCTGAAATGCCTGCGAACATATTTATTGAAGGAATTTGAGGTTAGCTACAATAAAGGTAGTTAAGCATAAATAATTTAGCAGCAATTATTTGGTGCAAATCAATGAGGACTTCAATGACAGTTATAGTATTAGATTGAAGTAAAAAAAACAACAACAAAAAAACTAGTTTTCGTTAAGACCCAAAAAATTAAAAAATAATTTTAATTTAGTGTTAATTAAAATAAATCTGAAATAAAGTAAAATATATATGCTTATATGTGACACTGGACCACAAAACCAGTTATAAGTAGCACAGGTATATTTATAGCAATAGCCAACAATATGGATTGAAATTCTTTTATACCTAAATATCCTAAATCATTAGGATATTAAGTAAAGATCATGTTCTATGAAGATATTTTGTAAATTTCCTACTGTAAATATATCAAAACTTATTTTTTGATTAGTAATATGCATTGCTAAGAACTTCATTTGGACAACTTTAAAGGTGATTTTCTCAATATTTAGATTTTTTTGTTGTTTTTTGCGCCCTCAGATTCCAGATCTCTCCAAATATTGTCCTATCATAACAAACCATACATCAATGAAAAGCTTATTTATTCACTTTTCAGATGTATTATATGTATTAATCTCTAGACTGGTTTTGTGGTCCACGGTCACATATATAAAAACCTAAAAATGTAAACATAAATTTGTTGAATTACTAAAATGACTAAAACATAGATATAAATTAAGCTAAATAAAACATTTTTTAAAAAGCAAAGGTTAATAAAAAATGCTAACAAAATTACTAAAACTATAAATGAATACTGAACATATAAGAATAAAATCCAATTCAAATTATTAATATATATTATAATGATATATAAATAAATAAAAAAAACACAAATAAACATACTAATTTTTGTAAGTCATAAACACTCACAACCAGCATTTAGCTAATGATTTCACTTTTATAAAAAAAGACGCATACATTATCTGAAATAAAATAAAATAAATTGGTGAATCATTTTGATTCAGAATTAATTTAATTACAGGAACAATCTGAACAAAACGATTCACTAAAATGAGTCAAAAATGAGTTTTACAGTTTGTATATATGCGGTCCCAACAGATGTGGGAAGAACACATTTAAAGAGACTGTAAGAGACTTATGAAAAACATTTAAAGAGACTTTTTGTTGAAAAGGACACAAAGCTGATTAATAGAATCCAAAAGTAGAATTATAAATCTTTATTTTTCTGTCTTTTAGAAATGTTTGAATTTCTGCTGAATAAATACCGACTTCCTAATGTTCTCTTATTCTGTTCCCTCCTCATATTCTCTCACTCTTTCTCTCATCTGCAGGTTTTTATGAAGATAACTCCCTTCAGGACGACACAGGTGAGGAAACGGTGCATGATCTCAGGGCTGACATCTACTGGCTATATTACACACTCGTTTCTGTGCTTTGTGTTTCAAATACTTTTAGATTGCGCAGAATAGTGAACATTATATTGTGTGGGTTTTTTTTTAATATTGTGTCTTTATTTTATTCATATTTTGTAAGAGAATTTGAGTCTATTGTAACATTCTGGAATAAAACTCAAATATAGACGGAGTAAAAAAATAGCTTCCATGTGTCTGCAGTACTCAGCTTCACCAATAGAGCATGTCACAGAGCTCTTTTTCCCCCTCTCTCTCATTTTCCAAAGCTATGGTGAAAGTGCACCTTTTAGGGGTCAGAATAAGTTCAGGAGCTTCTGATCTTATGTTGCCAACAAATCCTTCTGTGATACATGCATGCATGCTGTTGTAAAGCTGTACAAGTCAGGGTCGAACATTGTTAGAGAAAGCACTTGATTTATGTGAGAAACCAATTAAGCCATAAAGCAGCGGAAGAGCGTTCCAGAAGTGTGCGGACACACACACACACACACACACACACACACACACACACACACACACACACACACACACACACACACACACACACACACACACACACACACTGGTGACATCACCTTCACTCCCTGTGGCAGAGGAGTCAAAGTTAGGTCAGCAAACAGGAACAGTATGCAAACAAGCAGGGATTCTAGGCATCTGATTGGCTAAACTTATTTTGGTGATTTGGGTTATTTATGTTTTTATTTTACAGTACTATAATACTTAAAGGAATAGTACAAAATGAAAAATTGCTGAAAATGTACTCATCCTCAGGCCACCCTAGATGAGTTTGTTTCTTCATCAGAACAGATTTGGAGAAATTTACTAGTGCATCACTTGCTCACCAGTGGATCCTCTGCAGTGAATGGGTGCCGTCAGAATGAGAGTCCAAACAGTTGATAAAAACATCATGATAATCCACAAGTAATCCACACCACTCCAGCTTCCTCCAGTCAAAAAGTCCATCTTCTCACATCAAAGCCAACAGGCATATTTGTTTAGAACATTTTTGAACTGTTTTTGCTTGTAAACTGCTTGATTTGTGTTTCTCTCCTGAGAAGTTTTCTTCAAATTTCTCTTCACTAGAGAAAGCAATATTATGAATAGAGGACTTATTGTAGATGAAATCAATAGTTTGAATTTGAAAATATCTTAATGAAGTATTTGTTTCTTACAAACATGCATCTTTTCACTTCACAAGATGATAATTGGATTACTTGTGGATTATTGTCATGTTTTTATCAGCTGTTTGCACTCTCATTCTGACGGCACCCATTCAACTGCAGAGGATCCATTGGTGAGAAAGTGATGTGATGTTAAATTTCTCCAAATCTGTTCAGATGAAGAAACAAATTCATCTAAATCTTGGATCAGCTATTCTATTCAAGTAACATTTATTTATATAGCGTTTTATACATACAGAGTGTTTCCAAAACATTTAGTTTTTATTCAATATTGTAAGTGCAGTTATATCAATAATATTTCTGAATATTAAATGTATTTTAAACCCCTAGAGAGCTTTTGAATAAACACCAAAAGTGCAGAATTGCTTACCTTTTACACCATCATGTGCTTGTTGAGTGAAGGTTTGAGAGGTTTATGCTGTTTTCTCAGCTAATTTGACATCGGTAGGTCAGTATTTTGTCTGCATAGTTCTGTTGGTAGTTTTTTAGGTCTGAAGGTCACTTAATGTAGTGTCTGAAATGTGTCTGAAGTGTTCCTACTGCAGTTTGCACTCATTGGTCAGTGAGTCGCTCGCATGTTAAACCCAACGACATCAATGAATGTATATCGCAGCTGTAATAACGAGGAAAGTACGGTCGGTTTGCTGGGAGAGAGTTGAGGTGTAGTATATGGTAATTTCAGGGCACAGCCAACGGTCGATGGTTTCTTATGCATCCAAACTCACCGACAGCGTTGAATGTTCCCAGAATGCACCAGGCGTGTCTTTGCATGTCCCAAACTCAGTGTTAAATATGCTGTATCTTGCTATTTGATTAAACACGTATCCGGCTGTGTTAGATCGCACTGGGAGATTGTGTAATTATATGCTGATTTTTTTTTTAGCATATAATTATTATTGTGGTTGTAATCATCTGCTATTGTATTATGTTCTTTAGTGGTATTCATTTGAATTAAAAATGGGAAAGCGTACAGAGTTGTACATCATAAGCTCTCTGATTTTTGTTAGCTTGAAAGAGACTGAAAACAATATGGTTTTATTTCATTTGTAAGAAATACAAAATACAGTTTTTTTTTTTTTTTTTTTGCTTGAGAATCATCTAATGCACACTAACCTTCCAAAAACTACATTTTTTTTTTATTATTATTCAAAATGCCCTATAAATACCTTGGTGCGTGAGTGTAGTAATCATTACATACCAGTGTATATAACAAAATACTGTGGTATTAGCACCTTTTTCATATGTACCATGATATTCTATCGAGTACCCTTTAAATACTATGGTAAATTTATATGAAAATCATTGAGTAGCATGGTAAATATTAAAGTACTATAGTTTTAGTATGTTATTTGGTTCTGTACCATATTCTTTAAAATAAATAATATTCTTTGAAATAACTTGGTACATGACTATAGTAAGCAGTACCATGGTATTTATTAAAATACTGTTATTACCATGTTTTTTAATATGTACCATGATATTCTTTGGAGTACCCTTTAAATACCACGGTGCAAGATAACCATTCAGTACCATTGCATGTATAAATGTACCATGGTATTAGTATGATTTTAAATTTAAATACTGTGGTATATGTCAAAATACAATGGTATTATTTTATAAGTACTATAAATATCCTACAAATAACATTGCTTTACTATTTATTTGGATTATGTAGGCTACTGTATTATTTATTGAAATACCAAGTTAATACCTTTGTACATGAATATATACCATGATACAATCAGGTCCATGTAGGGGTGTGCAATATGACAATTTTTGATTGTGGATGATAAAAATGTCTCCACGATCTGCTTTTGGAGAAATATCGTAGTATTGCGCTACAGCGCACATTCTATCAGCTGCAGCTCTGGCTCCTCCGTCTCTATATAACGTTACTGTACAACGCCACATACATTCGCGTTTTAAAGCCTTGCCGGTTAAATGTTTCATTCACGTGCTGGTCTGACGCACTACAAAGTCTGTCTGACAGCGCCTGATTACTCAACTAAATTATCTTTTGTGCTAATACTATCAAAACACACAAGGCTTATGTATAGACTCAGTTGGTTATGTCTAAAATGAAAGTAAACAGTTGAGAGAAACGGATGCGTGCAGGTCTTAAAGGGACAGAACTAAACATGCTGCCTACTGTCATTAAAGGGATAGTTCACCCTAAAATTTAATTTCTGTCATTATTTACTCACTCACATGTTGTCCCAAACCTGTATTAACCTGTATTCTTGTGCTGAACACAAAAGAAGATATTTTGAAGAATGTGGGTAACCAAACAGTTGCTGGTCCACATTGAATTTGATAGAAGAAAAAAAATACTGTGGGAGTCACTGTGGACCACCAACTGTTTGGTTCCCCACATTCTTCAAAATAGCATTTATTTTCAGCAGAAGAAAGAAACTCATTCAGCTTTAAAACTAATTTTGAGTGAGTAAATGATGGTATAAATATAAAACACTATGAGAGAATCGACAGACAGATGACAGAATTTTAATTCTTTAATGTTAAAACAAACAAAAAAATAACTATTCTTGACAGAAAAAATAATAATAATACAGCTGCTTTAATAGGAATCAATCTGTATAGTGTTTTATTTTTAGATTTGTTCATTCAGTTTCTTGAATGCTCTTGCTAAATATGCCTATTGTACCTGAAAATAAAGCACTGTTTGTTTTATTAGTATATTATGTGTATTTGTAATGTGTATCTTTGTTCTTATTTTTAATAACAAAGATAAAATAATTACTGAGATTTTTATCTCCGTCCACTTTGGCCTAAATATCCACCTCTCTTTGTTTTATATTTTGTTACCTTGAAAGGCTTTGTCTTTATAATAGGGAAATTACTTTGGCTGCACTCAGACAAAATAGTAAAACCAACATGACAAAGAATCGTGATAAAATCGTGAAATTTCTAAAAAAAAAAAATTGTGATATGATATTTTTGCCATATCGCCCACCCCTAGTACCATGCTATATATCAAAATACTGTGGTATTACATTGTTGTTGTTGTTTTTTATGTTTTCATGTATTTATAGTTTGCATACCATGAAACATTGATATGATAATCATTCAGTACCATGATATATAATAAGGTGCCATAATCATATCACATGACATTATAGTTCTTGATACTGTACAGACACTGATTTATTGTAATAAAATGATTTGATTCTAATTAGCATTGCAGTCATTTGCATATGCAAAATGCATTTAGTAGAACTGGGTCAGTGTCACAATGCATTAAGCTGAACCAACTGAATCAGACAAAAGAGCGACTGAACTTACAGAGAGAGAGATGGAGAAAGCTACAAATACATCAGAAGAGAAAACATAAGACACCCTTACCTTGATATAATTACCTTGACTCTCCTGTCGTGTTGACACTAATCAGATAAACAAGACTAGCTGCTTGTCGTCTAAAGAGTTAAATGATAACTGGAGAAATGCCTGCTTTTTCTCTGTCTCTGTCGCTTGAAGAAACTGCCATGGTAAACAAACATGCACATTCTGGATGAGTCACTACAGAGCTAACATCCTCATTGTGAGTTCGTTGTATTTGAGATGAACTATATATGACCCAAATGATGTGCCGCTATGAATTTGGCCATGTGCATTGAGTGCTGGCTTCTGATTGGCTGAGATTCCTGATGCTGTGAATCGGAGCTCTCTGATTGGCTGAGGCTGGGTTCATTTGCATAGACAGAGAGACAGACAAAAAAAGACAAACAGAAAGAGAGAGATGTTGGAGGCGGGAGACTCTTGGGAATATTTGATGAAAGATATAATGATCAAAGCGAATAGAGAAGATGTGGTAGATGGATACATTTCGCCATCGGGCAGCTAGCGTACGCTTAAATCATGCGGTTTGATACGCTCTGCCTTCGGCTGGGAGCAAAACCTGTCTAATACCTGCAAAACATTTTTGTGTGTGTTTGTGAGGTTTTGTTGCATGGAAATGTTTGCCCCTAATCGTTCTGGACACCCTAGGGGTGCATTTCCCACAATCCTCTTTGCCTATGGCGACCCTCTCGCTCAACATGTGTTAACTAGGTCAATGCGCATACATAGGATCATATGAAGTTACCAGGCACATCTAAAACCCAATAAAAGTAGGACTGGGGCTCACAGACCAATGATCTAGATGCTGGATCAGGTCACACCGGGCGGGTTCTTCTACAGGTTTAAATCCTTCATTCCTCTCAATCAGAAGGAAGAGGTTACACTGTGTGAAAATGAAATTTACAGCAACATTATCGTGTAGTGTAAATACCCTTGTGAAGAAGTACACTTCAACATACTTTGTGAGTACTTGTTATGAAAAGCCCAAATCCAAAAATGTCGTTCCAAACCTGTATGAGTTTCTTTCTTCTGTTAGACGTAAAAGAAGATATTTTGAAGAATGTTGGTAACCAAACAGTAGATAACATTGGTAATGTTATATTCATGGTTAATGTTATATTTACAGACACATAATTGCATGCTATTTACAATTAAAAAATGCAGGCCTTTGATAGTATGTATAAAATGTATAACAGTTTTTTTATATTTAATTTTATATGAAATATATATTTATATTATATTTATATTAAATGCTGTTAGTTTAATTTTTAACCCACTTAAGGACTTAAGCACATCCTTAAATATAATTTTACAATTGAAAAATATTGTCTTTGAAATATGGTTAAAGTGTACTGCTGAATATACTGGCAAGCATTTATGGTAAACGAAAATATACTTTACTGCAATTTTTATTAAAACTTGTATGTCATGTATTTATAAAGGTGCAATTTAAAACTTTAACTATATAATTAATATTATTTAAATCTAATGTCAAATGACACTACAGTTGAAATTAAAATCAATTAATTTTAGTAATTAATTAGTAAATTTAGTAATATCAATTATTTTCAAAAATTTACATGTGCTTTAATTTCATGTGCATAGTTTTGTCTGCACATCAAAATAAGTGTACCTTAAAGCACAACAAAAATTAAAACAATGTTTTAAAATGTACTTTAAAGTACAACGTAATTTGACACTTAAAGTGCACTTTTTAAAAGTGTACTTAAGTGTGTTAAAACATAGTCATTGAAGTGTATTTGCTTAAGTACACCTAACTTCATTTAAGTTCACTTAAGTGGCCTTTTATTTAATTATTATATTACAAGTACACTGCAAGTGCACATTCAATAAAATTAAGCACTCTTTATTTTTACAAGTGTAAATATACTCAATTCAGTGTTGTTGGTGATTTAGCTGAGATAAGTTTATCACTAGTATCACTATAAGTTTAGCATGTGCAATGGTTTGGTTGTTATTTAGTCAACCAGATAGTTCCAGCCAGTTGCTAGTAGAAACCAATGCAAAGAATACTTGACTGTTTTAACCCTCCACATCATCATCTTCATATATTCCAGTCTTCAGATACTTGATGGCTGAGGTTAAAATAATGATGTTCTGGTCATTTTATTATTAACAATTTCATCTAAAGCCATTACTTTCCTATTTTCCGAAGTTTGGTAATATGTGAGTGATATAAACCAGCTCGAAAGATAGTAAGAAGACACAGAAGGCTTGAGAATTCCATTGCTTCTGAATGTAGGAGGCGGTAATACACACTGACAGATCTAGAACAGCATGAACGGGGGATAGAGAGACGTGGAGTGAGAATGACAGAGGGATGCAGGGAAATCAAGGGATATGTTGCTCCTGCTGTTTCCTCTGGTGCTGTGAAGTGAACTAGATGGGCCGGCATCATCATTACACGCTGACTGTGAAATGACTATTCCTTCTGATCAGCAGAATCACAGGCCTGTTCAGAGAGGAGGTGTAGCTTACTCAATTCTATATGCATTATGTGTGCATGCTTTGTTTAAACTGAAACATTATGCATGATGCAATGATTTTTTGACATTTTAAATAGTCATATACACTACTTTGATGGTGCATGACCTCATAAATGCTGAGCACATGTACTCTGATGCTTTGTATTTTATTTTTTTATTAAAAAAACAACAACATTAAAAACGGTAATATTATTACAATTTAAAATCGCTGTTTTCTATTTGAATACACTTTAATATATAATTTATTGCTATGATGCAAAGCTGAATTTTCAGCATTATTACTCCAGTCTACAGTGTCACAGATCCTTCAGAAATCATTCTAATATACTGATTTGTGCTTAAGAAACATTTTTATCATTATTAATGTTGAAAACTGTTGCACTGATTCACATTTTTGCGTAAATTATTTTTTTCAGGATTCTTCGATGAATGTTCAAAAGAACAGCATTTACTTGAAATGGAAATATTTTGTAACATTATAAATGTCTTTATTGACACTTTTGATTAATTTAATGCATCCTTGCTGAATAAAGGTTTTAATTTATTTTACTGTATTTTTTTTTTATTTTTTTCACGGGTCCAACTGTTATGCAAAATTAAAATAACACTGAAACAAAATTGATTTAACTTTGCATAGCAAATACTGATTTTACTTTGACTATGCAGAATTGTAAGGTTAATTTCATTTTATTTACATTTAAATATGTGCATATATTTATAACCCACTGACTGTTCAACAAATATTTTTTAATAGCTGATGCTGATATATATATCAGAATTCTAACCCTGTTTATTTTTAAATTCTTTAATTTAATTTTAATTTCTTAAAATCAAACTAAAAAAAAAAAAAACAATTAAGGGTGACCATAAACTGCATTGGTTCAACTGCTGGTCCATAAATTTGTCTGAAAAATAAAAGTGATTGAAATTTGTATAGTATATACTGATTTTTAGTGTGCAAACTTTGAACAATTAAATGGCTAATTTAATTTCATTATTTGCATTTACAATTGTTTTGTTCCCTCTGCTGTCTGTCTGAATCTGAAGAGACCTCTGACCAATTTCTGGCTTGCGAACTTGCGAACCACCACTTTTTAAAGAGTGGTCTGTTTCTTCCTCATTCTGTCTCTGTCAGAATGTGATGAGATGTTTTGTGGCATGATGATGATGATGCCAGTTTTTTAGCCTGTGGGTGATTTTTAAAAAAATCCAATTATCGCTTTTATTTGGACATTGTGTGCATTAGATGGAGTGAGAGAGAGAGAGAGTGGATGTGTGTGTGTTTTCATGTATGTCACCCTGTTCAATTTTAAAAATGTGTGTTCAATAGTTCCCATTTGCTATAAAGTTTGACCTGTGTTTGACCCAATCCACACAATACTGTGCCCTTACAACACACAGCCTTCTCGAGGGTTGTAAAATGGCTCTAGAGTTCAGGGTTAGGTTGAGTGCTTTCCGTACCGTTTACGACACTCAGGCTTTTAGAAGACCTTTCTGTGACCCCGACACTCACCTGCTCCCCCTACAGTTCAGCAGCGCTTCTGATAAACCAACATATCAAGATTAGCCGATTCATTTCTGTGAATCAGTTCATTTGGGTTCATTTATGGTTATCGTGGATTCATTTAGAGAATCATTGCAAAGTCCCTGTGTGGGATGTAATGCACATATTACTGGAAATTTTGACTACTGTTTGTTTGAATATCAGTTCAACTGTGAGGCCATGTAATATTGTTTAAATATAGATTGCGTTCAATCGTCTCTGTTTCTGTGTTTCCCATCCCCCTTCCTGCCAGCTCTGTGTCTCTTTGGTTTGTAGTGAAATCTGGGTCACGCCGCATGATGCTGTAAGTCATCTCAAATGCACAGTGAGACTGCAGAAGATTCCTGGCGTTCGCGTATGTCACTGTATTCGCGTAATCCTGCTGTCTGTTGCGCTGAGATTTAGATAAGAACTTTTAGAACTCTATTTAACTTTATAAGTTTGTGATTAGAATGATTCAGCAGCTCAGTAAACTCAGATTAACCCACTATCAGACATCACAGATGTAGCTGTGGGCGTCATTATTGTCTTTCTGTTCTTAATATTAACCGAAAAGGTTATTTATTTTGTCAGGTTACATTTGCGCATATATTTATATTCCATTTACTGATACTTAGTGCTTAGTTTTTTTTTTTTCTGTTTTTTTTTTTTTTTAATAACTGATATGTATATCAGAAAAAATCTAAACCTATTTATCTTTTCATTGTATTAAAATATTGTAATATTTATTATTTGTGATATTCTTTTAGATTTTATTAATATATTTATTTAAATAATGTATTAAAATAATACATTTTACTACTTTAATTTATTTGACATTTTCTCATAAATAGAATTTTATTTTATTTTAATAATATTAAAATAGCATATGGTATTACTTTAATATATTTTAATATTTTTTATTAATTTTTACATTTTATTTTCTTTAAATTTCATTAGATTTTTTTAAGTATTACAATATCATGAAATAATGTATTTTAATGTACTTTTCATTTTCTTTTATATATTTTAAGATTTTATATTTATTTAATATAACTATTTTATTTTAATAATGCATTAAAATAACATTAAATACATTGTATGGCTGTCAAATATTTAATTATGTTATGTTATGTTTTTAGATTTTCTTGAATTTTCTTGCATTTTTAATAATGTATAAATAACATTAATGTATTTTTTACTTTATACTATTTTATTTGATTATTTTTATTACATTTTTAGATTGTATTTTATTTTATAAAATTAACATTCATGTATTTGTTTCTGTCATTAATTACATTTTTAGATTATAATTAAGGTATTATTAATAATTCTTCATGTTTATTCATGATATTCATCTAATTATTCATGTTTTACTCACCAAAGGTCGGCAAAACCTCACACATACACATACACATCTAAATGAAGACATACCATTGATTTTTATTGATTTTATTGAATTGATAATTTGTCCCCAATACCTCAGTAGGCAAAATGAGGCCTCACTCTTTAATTTGCATGTTCTTAAATGACATTTTTCTGTCTGTCTCTGTAGAGGATGGCGGTGAGCGCTGGTGTCTGATCTGCGGTGACCGGGCGTCCGGGCTGCACTATGGCATCATTTCCTGTGAGGGCTGTAAGGGCTTCTTCAAACGCAGTATCTGCAACAAGCGCATCTACCGCTGCAACAGAGACAAGAACTGCCAGATGTCCCGCAAGCAACGCAACCGCTGTCAGTACTGCAGACTGCAGAAATGCCTTCAGATGGGAATGAACCGCAAGGGTGAGCGAAACACGGCCACACACACACACACACACACACACACAGACAGAGACAGGTGATGATGATTCAAACCAGCAGATTTGGTCCTGAATAAATCCAGCACGTTTACATATATGGCCATGTTAACATACAGACCTGTGCTTCAGAAACGCAGTGACAAACCTGTTTAAATCAAGGTTATTATTATTTATTATTCAAATGAAAATGAGATTAAATAAAACATTTAATAACCAAAATATATGTTATTATTATAAAATTATATTATTTTACTAATTAATGTAATATAACTTATTTTAATTTCAAATTCTAATTTATTATATAAAAAAATAGTATCATTTAGATATAAATGAAAATGTTATTTTGTTAAAATCATCATCATCGTCTAAAAGAAACAAAAATAACCATGATTTATTTTTAGTTTAAGTTTTTGATTCCAAAAATATTATAAGACTTGGCTTGGCTATTAATCATCTAAAACGTCCTTTTATCTTTTTCTTTGGCCTTGTTTTTTCTTAACTTTACCTGTGTTATTTTGCTTTTCCTTTCTCTTTTTTTGCACACATCCATTCAGAATTACAATTTCACCCTAATTATGCAGCACATGTCTTCTGTGTAAACACAAAAACAAAATGTTCGAGGATTATGCACTTTTTAATATTTATTTACATCTTAACTCAATTCCTCTCATCTGCTCTTTGATGCTGTTTCATTAGAAGCAGATATCTGATCTTTCTATTATGTAAATGAAAAGATATAGATCAGGGTTTGATTGGGCATGCCTGAAGAAAAATGCACAGAAATCAGATAGAAGATCTGGGTTACGACGCTGATAACAGATTTCTTGATCCACAGCATGATGTCCCTCTCTTTCTGTTTCTTTGGGCAAAACTCTGTCATATACATAAACATTTCAATAATTTACAATTTCTACACTTTAGCCTATATAGCAAACACTGTTGATGTACTTGCCTGTGGTCTGCACCAGAGGGAGCTGTTGGTCTTTAGCTCTATCAGACACCAACTTCCTCTGGCAATATTTAATTTGCAATACTAGCAACCTGCTTTTATACTGTATAATGCATTACATGTAGGTATATGAATGTGGTTCATTTTTTAAATCAATTTTATATAAAATATATTATTGCCAATCCCATCGAGAAATCAGTCAAGAAAGAGACGTTAAAAATCTTGGTCGATTAATCAAATTGAACACACAAGCATTGTTGGATGTAATATATATGCTGTGCTCTCTTGTATTGTGCACATTTTGTAATCATCCAGGCTTTTAGTACAAAAACACTATTCACAGTAAATTAATATTTTAGAAAGAGTATCTGTAGTATGGAAGTATGCAGTTCAGAACATAACATTTGTATCTCTCTTTCAGCAATCAGAGAGGACGGGATGCCAGGAGGGAGGAATAAAATGATTGGACCTGTACAGGTAAGACAGTTGTGTGTGTGTGTGTGTGTGTGTGTGTGTGTGTGTGTGTGTGTGTGTGTGTGTGTGTGTGTGTGTGTGTGTGTGTGTGTGTGTGTGTGTGTGCGTGCGTGTGTGTTTACGTAGCTATTGTTTAAGAACAAATTAGTCCCCAGAAGTGAGCTAAATCTGACAAAACTTTATTTTGGGGTGTCCATATTTCATTTTTATGCTTTAAAATAGTTAACTTTTTTTAATTATGGTATGTCCTTATTTAGAAAAACTAAATATGATTTTGTTAACCTTATCTGTGAAACCTCATATGCTTTTCTCATACGTGTGTATCTATATATCTATATAGATGTAGATATATAGATACAGAATTTGACATTTTGCTGAATTAAAAAAAACAACAAAGTGACAGTAACAACATTTTTAATCTTACAAAAGATTTCTATTTTCAAATCGATTCTGTTTTTTAATTTCCAGTTCATCAAAAATCTTGAAAAAAAAACGATGCTGAAAATTCAGCTTTGTATCACAGGAATAAATTGCATTTTAAGATATATTCAGATAGAAACGTATACACAACATTCACAACATTGCTGTATTTTTAAATAAATTTGTCTTTTTGATCAAATAAAAGCAGCCTCAGTGAGCATAAGAGAACATTTTTTTTTAAAATCCTGCCAACCCCAAACCTGTAGTGTATAGATTGAATTGATTCAATCGTTTATTCTTCTCCACACAATCTCAGCACATTCCCGCAGAATGAAACCTGAAGTGCTTCTCGCCGCTGGGTACTATTGCTCGCGTCTCATTTTTGTGTTTCCTCTGAGAGCTGAGGGAGATTGTGAAGGCCACAAATGGAGGAGATCAATTGTTCTTTGATATAAACAGAAACCCTCTCCTTCACTCTCTCTCCCTTTCTCTCTCTTTCTTAAAAGCATGTATGTAGCATATAATATGTAGAGCATGAGACTGAGATGCACAGTGTTTGTGTCTTGGTGTCCTTGTTATATGCGCTGAAATGTTTGATAGAATTGTCTCTGACTCTCAGACATTAGTTTACATCTCGCGCTGTTTAAAAACACAGTCGACGGATAACAATTGAGGATGGGCACAAGATAAGCAAAAGTTTGTTCGGAGCTGAGTCTCTATCCAGACACCTCTGTGGCTATTGATTTTGTCTATTATTGACGGACTTAAAGCATACAAAAAAAAAAATCTGTATGAGCACATGATCGATCTCCATCCTTTATTTCCCACTGACGTTCTGCTCACTGTCTATGGCTTGCATTCATCACTGATTTTCTCCATTTCTCTCTGCATAGATCTCACTGGAGGAGATCGAACGAATCATGTCTGGCCAGGAGTTTAAAGAAGGAGCTGAATTATCAGATTCGTGGAGCCACGGCTACAGTAACCGCAGTTCACCTGGCAACAGTATCTCCGAGGGCGGCCAGACCTTATCTTTCTCTACGCTGTCAAACAGGTGTGACCTGAATGAGATGTTCGAATGCTTTACACACGGACGCGCTGACCTGCGCCCTGTCCTTTTCATGTGCAGGGACAAATGGCTTTCATTAAATTGAATTTGGAGATGTTTGTGTTGTGGAACGAACCAGATACTACAAACAAGAGCAAAAAGTGGAAACATGATAAAGAAATGCTCAAAATCGATGCTATGCATAGCATACTCTTTAATTAATTGATGTATTGTTTTTATTTTTTATAATCTTTCATTGTGGAACGACCACATGCTATAACAAATGTGAGCAGAGAGTTGAAACAAGATAAAGAAATGCTCTAAATTGATGCTATTAATATTATTTTTTTAATTGATTGGTTGTTTATGTCATTGTAAAGACAAAAATGTTAGTTTTTTTTCATCATCTTTCATAAAAATGTAATATTTTTGTTATTAACAAATCACATACTATATACCATAACATTAGCAGTCGAAACAACAAAGAAACACTCAACATTTATTCTATTTTAATTCACTTTCACAAAGAAAAACATGTTTGTTTTCATAATTTTTTAATTAAAATGAAGCGACTTTCTTTTTTTTTGCCAACATCATCTTATTTTCCATAAATAGGCACTTTTCAATATCTGCTCAGTTCCTAATGGGTCGAATTCATAGATAAAATATGTTTTATATCTGATTATTTTTTGCACTTTTAAATATGTGACTTTGTGGGAATATGTGAGAATTGAAATGGGTTGCAAGTAAATGTTGTTATTATTATTAAGTCAATGTTATCATTATTAAGATAGTGTTAACTGAAAAAAAAAATGTTACTTTAAATAAAGGTTAACTGAAATAAAATATTGAAAACATAAAACTATTTTATTTCATTTAATTGCCAAGGCAACATTTCCCATTTTTGTTTAGTTTAAGTTGAAGTTCTAAAATAACTAAATAAACAAAAATTTATAAATTAATTTAAAACATAATAAATATTATATAGACATGTTTACAAAAAAACTGTAAAAAGACAATAAATTTACTAAACTTAAAGAAAATAAAAAAATTAAAGGTAAAATGAAAAATAAAATCTAATTCAAAATATTAACAAAAACTACTACTAAAATGACTGTTGTAAATGCTATTTCATATTGATTTTTGCTTTTCCATATATGGCATATATGATGTATAATTTCCTTTCTGGTTCTCTCTGCAGCCGTTCTGTGGATGTGAGCACATACTCTGTGTCCTGTCGAGATCAGTGCAGCAGTCCTCAGCTAACACACTCTTTCCTGTTGTGTAAATATCCTGTACCGCCCTCTACTGGCAGAAGGCTGAAGACACAGTCACACACACTGACAGCCCAGCTGCTCGCTGCTGAAGACCTCTCACCTCTCACTACACCCATGGTCATAGAAGAGGGGTAAGACACACACAGAATTAAATATCAAACACAACTTACCATTGCATTTGACTTTTTCAAAAGGGACATGTCTAAGTCAGGACAATATATTGCGTATTTACAATACATTTGGGATGATTTTTGTTAAAAGAAGCCATATTGTGGGGATTTACACACTTACTTGTCCATCAAGTGTCCAAAAGTCTGTGTTAGTTGTACGTTTAATGGTCCAGACCTGAAAAACTCTGGCACCGTTTTAATGTAAATGTAACGTGGGAGCTTGTCATGAAAACGCAGCTGACCTTGAGCTAAATGCTGATATATTTTTAGTTATTTATTTATTTTTTAATGGGTGATATGACTTCTTTAGTAAGAGTTTGCAGAAAAGATTTAAGAATTTGTATCATGTTAATTTAAATCTGTTTTGGGTTTGCTTGGTCATTATATTGTGTTTATGTAACTTTAGTTTTTGCCATGAAGATAGTCTTAGATGCAGACATGGCAATAAACATAAATAACTACTGCTACACTGTAAAAGTTGAGCCAACTTAAAATTTTAAGGCAACCAGCTTCAACAGATTTTTGAGTTTGCTCAACTTATTTTTGTGGGAGATTCTCAAATTTTTGTTGTATAAACTTAAAACGACAAGTTGAGCAAACTCAAAAATTTGCTGAAGCTGGTTGCCTTAAAATTTTAAGTTGGCTCAACTTTTTTTTTCTTTTTTTTTTTACAGTGTACTAATGGATGATACGAAGAGTGAAATCGAAAATAAAAGCAATGTTTTGAATATTGGAAACACATTGGTTGCCTAATGTGTTGAAAAATAGCAATAAATAAATTTTTCTGATGTATTTACTTGCTATTTAAGGGTTAATAGAATCATTTCTTTTAATGCTTGGTAGGTTTAATTTATTTCAATGAATCATGTTTTAATTAATTGTTCGAAACACAAATGCATTGTGTGATTTGCTTGCATCATAATTCAAAAATATTCCCAGAAGCTCCTGGATGGCTTTTTATCTTTAAAAATATTTTAGCAAAAATATGTACAATACTGTTAAAAAGTAGTGTATATATATATATATATATATTAGTAAGACATTTAATGCTGTTGAAAAAAAGTAATTTATAATGTCACGGCTACATTTGTTTAATCAAAAAAAAAAAAAAACAGTAATGTTGGAAATATTAGTGCAATTTAAAATAAATGTTTGGATTTCCATTGCTCTTTACTGTGTCAAACCAGCCTGTTTAATTCTAAGGTTCTCTCTGTCTGTCATTTGTTCAGGTATAACGTGACTCAGTCGGAGCTGTTGGCTCTGCTCTGTCGTATAGCTGATGAGCTGTTATTCAGACAGATAGTCTGGCTGAAGCGTTTACCCTTCTACAGCGATCTGTCCATCAAAGACTGCACTCGTTTACTGGGGGCTTCCTGGCATCAGCTCATCCTGCTCTCTTCGCTCACGGTGCACAGCGGACAGATACTGGGAGAACTGGCCAGCATCACACATCAGTACACACCATCCAGTCTGACACTACAGGGGTATGAACGATAATGACCAGTTGTGCACGGTAACTCCGCCCACCTCAAAATCTCATTGGTCCAAAATGTTTACGAATGTATACTTGTGTGTTTGCAGGTTTGGTGAGGATGCTATGGAGGTCATGGAGAGTTTAAATTTTCTCTTTCGTAAGTTTCATCAACTAAATATCAGCAATGAGGAGTACAGCTGCTTGAAGACCATCACCCTGCTCAATCAAGGTAATACACACACATACACTAACTTTGAGATCTTTGTGGCCATAGCAGATGTGTGTAATTTGAGTGTGTGTGTGTTGCAGATATGGCAGGTTTGTGCAACACCTCCACGCTGGAACAATTAAGTGAACGTTACTGGTCCGTGTGTCGTGACCTGACAGAACGACTCCACCCTCGCCGACCAAAACGCTTCTCCGAAATCATCACCTGCCTTTCTGAGATACGCCACACCTCAGGTGTGTATCTGTATAATTTTTTAAAGAGATGATAAATAGAGTAGTATATAATTTGAAATTAATACTTTTATTCAGCAAGGATGCATTCAATTGATCAAAAGTGACAGTAAAGAGACGTTTGTCACAAAAGATTTCTACAGTATTTAAAACAAATATATCATGGTTTCCACCAAAAAAAAAAAAAAAAAAGTTTAGTAGCAATTTATGTCTTTCTTCTGCGCTATGCATCACAGAAATAAATTACATTTTAAAATTATTTTCAAATTATTTTAAACGGCAATAATATTCCACTATATTACTCTTTTTACTGTATTTCTGCTCCAATAAATGCAGCCTTTGTGAGCTTATGAGACTTTTTTCAAAAACATTTTGTTCTAAATCTTTTTGAGTCTCACTGGCACTCAAATGAAGATGTCCACTGCTTATTTCCAGCATTTAGTGGAAAACCTAAAAACAGTTCAAAAACATTTTAGCCTCAAATTAGTTTCATTGCAGCACAGTATTTCAGACTTGGTGTATTTCATAGAGATGCATTATTTTCTTTTAAAATCCCGTCGCGTATATATTTAATGATGCTGTTTGATTTTGCAGCAGTTAGCCAATCAAAATGTACCTCTGCTTATGACGTCATTATTGGTTACAGGTAAGATGATGGCCATTCCACTGGAGCAGCTCCCTCTGCTGTTTAAGGCGGTATTGTACTCCTGCACAACCAATCAAAACCCCTGGCTAGCCAGCAGCTCCACCTCCAAGACATAAGCCACACCTCCAACTAGCTGTTTTTATCCCCCCCCCCCCAATGTATTTATTACATGACAAAGTTGAATGTAAAACTCTTGACAGATTTGTGTGTGATTTCGAAGTAGCGATCTACCAAATTAGATTTCAAGATGCCTGCAAAGATTACCTCAGGAACATGACTTTTGAAGGGAAAAAAACTCTTTGACCATTGTGTTAATGATCAAAATGAAAAGAAAACATACTCAAATGAACACACTGCAATCCATTGTTGAATTATGCAGCCTCCAGCTATGATATGAAATGTCCTTGTGTTGCAGGATGTCACTGATAAAATATGCCTGATAAAATAGTGAAGATGCCAAGGTGCTGAATTTCATTCAAAAAACAATGCGTCTTATTGAGATGATAGCTACATTTGAGCTATAGGGATTTAAATAGTCAAAATGATCATCCGCAGCTCACAAGTTTGAGTACCAAAGCTGAATGTGCCACAATATACGTGTTGTTGACCATAATTTTTGCAGGATGGAGACTTCCGGTAACGTTTGAGCCAGTCGCCGGGGTAACGAAATGCAATAAGCACACTCTTTATCCCAGGTGTGTGTGTGTGTGTGTGTTACATGTGTGATTTCCTCTCACGTGTGTCTTCAAGGAAGTGTGAATGTTCGAACAGGGTTTATGTGTTTGTATTTTGCCGTAGTTGTAGGAAATGTTATTCCTCCTTTTAATGATTTGTTCATGTTTACTCCTGTTTTTGAACATGTTATTATGTGTTTGAACTGTTACCAGAGGAGCCATTTCTCAGGAAGGCTGTTTTAGCTGATGAGTGTTGAGTTTGATGGAGCATTCCACATATTACTAAACATTGGAAGAATTTCATGTGGTTTTAACCTTCCATTCCTTCTTTGAAAGTTTACATATCTTTTTTTGCCGCAGCGCAGACAATGAGAGGGTGGAATATAGCGGCGCGCTTGCGGATAGCATGCGAGGGTCGCTCTGAAGAAGGGGGGTAATCATTTTCTTTGTGCACGCCATGATTCTCTCTGTTTTGTTACCATCTGAGGCCTTGAAGTGCCTGTGTAGTTGATGACATAAAGACCCGGCGGCAAGCAGACTGTGTCGCTCAGCTGTTTGTCTTTCTGTTGATATTCATTGTTCATCTGTTTAGCATGGTATTTTTCTTCTCTGCATTTGAATGTTTACAGCATTTAAAATTATATTGTACTTATTTTTGTTTCATAAAAAGGCCTGATAAACTGATGTCTCTGTGTGTTGCTTTATCATCGGTGTCTGTTTGGTGCTCTACGTTCTTGTGTTTTCCTGCTCTTACTTTTCTTCATGTCTGCTCTCCACTGTTGTATCATAATAAAAGGCAAAACACCAAAAAAAAAAATTATGTTGTGATTCACCTCATTGCTGGTTGGTTTGGTTTATGGCTTATAACTGGGAAACATTCCAGAGCCAAGGCCACTGAAAATGTGGGCAGGCAGTTGCACTCTATTAGCATCATCACAGAAGTGAATTTATATTTGCGTATAGAAAGGGAATAGTAGATACATATTGATTTGGCTAAATACCCTGATGGATAGAGATCAAATCAATTTCCTTAGAACTAGATATGGGTCTGATTTATCTGACTCCTTAAATTATCTTAATGTATTGAGAATGAAGCCTATAAGGAAAATTACAGGAAGAGTGGCCATTGAGAGAGCGAAAAAAGTCAATTGTGTAAATCTCAGATGTCAAAACTTGCAGGGTTGCCTTTAAGTGCTGAATATAGAAGCATGTTTTTGTCTCTTTTTGACTTGTGAGCAGAATTTTTGAGTGTCCACTTGAACTAATTTAGATGTCCATGACCTTGTTCACTTTTCATTCAGTTTTCTTTCCTCTCTCTCTCTCTCTGTCTCTCATTTTCTCCATCACAATCTGTTATGATTGAGTAGTTTGGCAAAACCGAACAATACAACTTATTTAGCAAATTTAGAGAGTCAGATATCCTGAATCATCATACAGTATAATATGTGAGTTTTAAGTGAAGATCCTGTTTCCTGTGACAGGCTCCGCCCCTTCCCGTGGGAGTGCAGAAATTGACTGTTTTTAGCACAACTCTTCTCCTCTTCCTACTTTTCTCACTTCTACTTGTCTCTCACTCCATTCTTAAAACGTATTTCCTACATCCTCTCATTTTGGTGACTGATTCTCTCTGTAAAAACAAACAATCACGTCTTTTTCCTTTCCTTCCACAACTACACAGCAGTTTCGTATCATAAAAACATATTAAATTGGGTCCCTGTAATTTTACACTATTTACATTAGGTTAATGCTAAAATATATATATTTAAATATCCCTAATATAGGCTAGCTCAATGGAGCAATAGCTAGCCTAAATAAAATTCATCTTTTTTTTACATTTTCAAAGGACAAACGTGCTTACATCGGGCGATTTTGCATGTGTAGGCCTAAATGAAAATGTTCGTATTAACTGCTTGATCCCTTTACGTGGATGTTGTTTCTTTTTCATGGCGACTTCTTTTGGGAAAGACATTCAATATTTGCGCACGTGCGCAAATTCGCGCTTTTCCGAAAATGGATCTGTTCATGAAAACAACTGTCTCAGAGCAACACCCTCCGTTTTCCCGCACATTGTGAGAGCTAGTCACAGCAGTAATAACAACAACACTGATAAACCAAATATTAACAGTTAGCCTAAATGTTTCCAAATGTTGGCGGAGTTTGCCTGAGACGCGCATGCGTAAATTAAAACGATAGTTTCAGATAGTTTAGTAGTCCCCCCCCCCCCCCCCCCCCTAAGGTTGTATTAAAACGTTCAGTTTTAGATAGCTTATTAAATCTATAGTTCTCTAGCCAAGAGTGAATGCTTCTCTATTGTTGTTGTTAATAGCTTATTATTTGATTACTGTTTTCTAATGAATGAAAATGCAGAGCTTCTTCTAGTATCACATATAAAGGTCAATTATGTTTTTGAAAAGACTTTAACAACTAATTGTTTCCTCAGCAGCAATTGTATTTGCAACTTATTTCAAATCTTACCCCTAATATTTTATTATGTGATTCTGCTACATGCAAAGCTAGAGAAGGAACAGTTTTGGTGACAAAGTATGATGTTGCTGCCACAAAAATAAAATTTATTCCTACAGTTGGCCAACTGCTATATATTTTAGAAGAATAAATAATTATTGCTCTAGTTATTAACAAAAAAAAAAAAAACTATTTATTGAACATTAATGAGCATTTGCTGCCAATTTTGTGGCAATAGATTATTCTGTCTGTGAGTTGCATTGATTTTTACTACATATAAGGCTTTTAATTAACAGCGGTATAAATCAACACATGGCCTCTTATGGCTTATTGCTTTAGTCTACTGTACAGGAAACCAGAACAGCTCATTAGCTAATACTAAACGTGTCTCTTTCATAAAAAAACAAATTTTTATCATCTGTGTTAAACACGTCACACAGGTTCACTCTGACATGAGTAATCTTATCTGAGCTGAGTGTTCGAAATACTCCTGATGGCTCAGATAAGAAACTAAAACACACAGAGACCTTCACACACTAAACACTCCTGATACACACATAGGCACACGTGGCTGTTTTAATAAGGCCCCCCGTCAGAGTTAGTTATATGGCTTGCTGTTTTTTGTACATGAATTAGAGCGTTTGAAATAATCTGTGTAACATGCTCAAGGTTTCGAGGGTCTCTGGGTGAAGTATCTTTACGTCATTGCTACACAGAGCTCAGGGCCAATGGAAATGCCCAATGCTACACTCACAAACACACATACCACCTATCTATCTATCTATCTATCTATCTATCTATCTATCTATCTATCTATCTATCTATCTATCTATCTATCTATCTATCTATCTATCTATCTATCTGTCTGTCTGTCTGTCTGTCTGTCTATCTATCTATCTATCTATCTATCTATCTATCTATCTATCTATCTATCTATCTATCTATCTACATGTCTGTCTGTCTGTCTGTCTATCTTTCTATCTATCATCTATCTATATGTCTATCTGTCTGTCTATCTATCTATCTATCTATCTATCTATCTATCTATCTATCTATCTATCTATCTATCTATCTATCTATCATCTATCTATCTACATGTCTGTCTGTCTGTCTGTCTATCTTTCTATCTATCATCTATCTATATGTCTATCTGTCTGTCTATCTATCTATCTATCTATCTATCTATCTATCCATCATCTACGGGGCCGTCCCTGGCTGACGTGGGGCCCGATGCGAGGTGTGGGGGGGGGGTTTACATAAAAAAAAAATAGGTACAAAAATACCTACAATAGGTTACATAAAAAAAAGGAATTTATAAGGGTCAGATCAAATATTCAGTTTTCACTCTGTGTATTACTAAACAAACGGCATTCTTTGAATATAAAAGGAAGAGTCATACATGATGGACAGACACAATTCTGCTGTTATAGACCTACATAATTGACATGTGTAACTGTGTGTATTTGAGAAACAATCTTCAGAAGCGTGGTGTAGAGAAAGTGTGCGAAGGTGAAGGACAGATAAGAGGAGAGGCCACCATGTTCACACACACACACACACACACACACACACACACACACACACACACCCCCCATGTTGAGACATTTTCTTACATTTCAACACACAAGCATACTACAGTAATGGTGCTTAGTAGCCTATACAAACCATTAAATACAAATACAGTTTTTCTCAGTCGCTTTGGTGCATTTCTCGAATCATCCTTAATATTTGCAATACAGTTCATACAGACAGCACCCCACAATGGATTTCCTGCAAAAGCCTGTAACCTACTCAAAATCTTTAATTCATCTCTCAAAAGTATTTATGTCAATGAACATATCAGTGCCATCAGAATGAAAAGTCCTTGTGTCATTGTTCGCAAACAATAGTCAAAACATAGTCAAAATTCTTAGTCATGTTGTCAATATAACAGTGCACTTTGTTAGTATTACCTGATGTAAACTATGGCAACAGTTTGGATGACAGTTTCTGTATTGAAATGCAGAAGGCTGCGCTTCTTATGTATGCCATATATCCTTTCAAATGTACAAATTTACACATTACTGTATGTGGGATATTGATTTAAAGAGGCTGCTTCAAAATGTTTGAATAATTGAGGATATGGTTGATCTTCCAATATTTAGCTGCACCCTTCAGCCATTGTAAGGCCATGATTGACAACACGGTCCACAACAGTGGCCCTTATTTCATCTGATATGCACCTCTGTTCTTGGCCTCTTCTGCCTCCTCCTCTGTTTTGCCTCTGTATCCTTCCACCATGCATCTTTACTTCTCTTCTTCCTCTTGGCTGTTGACCCTGATGTTCATCCATCGTCAGAATTTGTAACTCTTGTGTTGTCCTCTGTCTATATATGCTTTCCAGTTGAAGGTTCATATGTATCTTTGAGCTGTTTCAGAGAAGTGGTTTATAATTGGTTGATCTATAGTCTCCTCATTAGTGAATGTCAAGATTCACTTGCACATTTCATGGCAAATTTACAAAAAGTCTAATAGAAATGTGTAGAAAATATGCTTGACAGTTTATGACAACTAGATAAACCATTTTGCATTTAATGACTTATACGATGAACTAATAACTAGAGGTTATGAGGAGTAAGACTATAGCACAGAGAACTGTATAATACATTTTGAGCAACATGATATTAGCAACTGAAAATGTTGGAAACCGCAGACAAATGTACATAATCAGTTGCATGAATGTACCAAAGCAATCGCAGTTTGTTCAAAAGAATGAGACACTGCTTTTATAATGTGCACAAGTGACTATGATGTGGAGGTTGAACAAGTAGTTTTGAGATTTTCATTTCTGATCTGAGAAATGCACCAAAGTGACTGTCATTTTACTAATTTAACTAATCTCACTTTTAAAGGAGTGCACTTAAGATATAGAGTGTGGCCAGAATGAAAGCAAATACAGTTTATTGAGTCCCCCCCCCCCCCTCAATTCTCATTCTTATTCTTTTCTCCCTTCTTCTATTCATCATTTTTCCCAGAATATAATTTTATTCAACTATAGCTGAATAATAGTTATGTTGGTGGAAAGGCCACGAAGGTCAAAGACTACAAAGACTCTTTTCAATCTCTTCTTTTCTCCCCTTTCTCTTTTAAAAAATAAAATCAGGTGCAATGTTGAGGTCTTGTGTGAGCTCGAGATGACAACTCCATTGGACGTTTGGGGTTTTGACCTTGCAGAGTCCTTTTGTTGAGGCACACAAAATCTCTTTTTGTCGCTTAAGCTGTTGTTTAATTTTTTGGGACAATATTTTGATGGACAGATCGTAGATAATCGTAGATAAAAAAAATATTTATCCGAGACAGACATTCATCATGTCAGTGAATAGGAACCATGTGTTGTACAATAATAACCATTATTTTAAGCTTTTCTTGGATTTAGTCTTTAAGTGCTGTAGTTGGTGGTGTGTCTTAAATTGATTTTTTTTATGATTATAAATGGCTACTATGATTATATTGATCATTTTATATCAAGATATCATGATCCAAATCTATCTATCTATCTATCTATCTATCTATCTATCTATCTATCTATCTATCTATCTATCTATCTATCTATCTATCTATCTATCTATCTATCTATCTATCTATCTATCTATCTATCTATCTATCTATCTATCTATATATGGATCATAATATAGAACTATCAATATTATCATATTATCCATTTATCATCGCACACAAAAGATAGATAGATCAAATGTTTGGGTGTGGCTAATATTTATATATTAAATTAGAATAATGTGCCAAACACAATAATGTAGAATTATAATGACTTTATTGCATATAAAATATAAATATTATACTAATATAATATTGTTTAGGCCTATAATTATTTATAATTTTATTATATATATATATATTTATAATTTTATTATATATATATATATATATATATATATATATATATATATATGTATGTACACACTGTAAAGAGTGATAAGTTGACTTAACTTAAAAAAATTGAGGAAACCCGTTGCCTTAAAATTTTTAAGTAAATGATAATTTAAAAAAAAAAGTTAATTGAATTTTTTTTTTTTTTTTTTTTTTTTTTTTTTTTTAATTATTATGTACTTAATTTTAAGGCAACGGGTTTCCTCAGTTTTTTTAAGTTAAGGCAACTTTCACTTTTTACAGTATATATATATATATATATATTCAATTCAATTCAATTCAATTCAATATTGCTTTATTGGCATGACTGTAGAAAATACAATATAATTTATAATTGTATATATTTGTTAAGAATAAAATAAATAATACTTTTTTTGTATTTTTAAATGAATTTATTATTTATTTATATTTAATTTTTACACCACCTTCAGCAATTTTAGTACAGCGGTTATTTTTATTTATGCTGGGTTATTTATTCCATCTTTTGGGAGGGGGATATATTTTGGCTGACAAAAGGAAGTCAAGAACAGGGAAACAAAGCTTAAGAATTTCAGGCCTAATTGAAACAATTAGCCCTGCTGTCAGATTCATGTGATTATTTCTATCAAACGCCGACATATGACCTATGTTTTAGTTCGGATATTGTTCTGGCACTCACCCTCTGATCTGTGCTACTCAAATGTTTTCCAGAAGTGTATTAATTAATATGCTAATGAGAAATTTAAGCGTGCCAGTCAGCTATTGTAGTTATTGTGAGCAAACACATGTTCCACGTGCCTTTGATAGAGATTGAGAGCGCGAGGGAGATCGCGCGCGCACACGAGAGGTCTCCAGCATCTCCGAATGTTGTCTTTCACCTTCTTTATTGATTAAGTAGCACAATGACTGATGGGAAATGCGCCATATGGAGACACTCGTGTGCACGAGCCACAGAATGACAGATTCTTTTGTGCGTGTGAGCGTGTGTGCGGCTAGAAATCCAATACCGATTGCTTCATTAAAATAAATTAAAAAGTTATTAATTTATGCTTTTAATGGCTGCTCAGGACTAATTGATACAGTGTGAAAACATGCAATTATACGGCTGTGTGTGTACCTGTTTTTCTATTCAGGTGGGGACTTAAACCTGAATACGCACAGACTCATGGGGACTCGTGTCATGGTGGGGACCTAAATTGAGGTCCCCATGGGTGCAAAAGCTTATAAATGAGGTTTTTTTGAGAAAGTAAAAATGCACAATGTTTTCTGTAAGGGGTAGGTTTATGGTGTAGGGTTGGTGTATAGGGCAATTGTGTGTGTGTGTGTGTGTGTGTGTGTGTGTGTGTGTGTGTGTGTACTGGTAAATATGGTTTATTAGGACACAAATGTGTATAATAACATGGGTACAATAACATGGGTATAATAACATTGTCCCCGTAAAACAAAAGGCTTAAAACACATACAAAACGGTGTTTTATGAAATTCAAAAATTGCCAGTAGTTTCCTGTAAGGGGCAGGTTTAGGTGTAGGGTTGGTGTAGGGCAATAGCACATACAGTTTGTACAGTATAAAAACCATTACGCCTATGGAGAGTCCCCGTAAACCACAAATACCAGACTGTGTGTGTGTTTATACGTGATTAAAGGGACACTTTGACTGTGTCATATTAAAATGTCACTTTCTCTTTTGATAATTAATAAATATGATAAATTATAAATGTTAAAAATGTCAAGAAATGACGGCAATTCTGAGCTTTGATTTTTCTGACACCATCACTAATAATTTCATTTTATTTTAAACAAAATCCTCTTCCACAGATTACATCGAAATATTTCACTTGTGACCTTTTTTTTCTTTGCTTTTGACTATGGCAAAACTTTTGACAAATCAGTTTATGAAAAGATAAATTCTTGCTCACAATAATTCAGTGATATACAGTCTTTGAAATGGGTATCTATTTTTCGGCTTGTTTTCTTATTTTTTGTTGACGTTATTCTTGTAATTAGATATCTTCTATAGCTCGAAGAAGGAAACATTTACCGTGATTTATTAGTCGAGCAGCCTATGTTTGTGATGAAGATAATGGTGTTGGAAGACAATCATCAGTTGTTGGACCAATCAGATCTCAGTGGGAGAAAAATAGGCTACGTAAAATAGTAGTTTATTTTTTTTTTTAATCTAGTAAATTACGCGTTTTATAATAATGAACAAAAATGAATGTTACGTTAAGATGTGAATGTGCTACATTTGTGCAAATATTGTTAATTTTTATTCCTCGCTCTCATAAAAAAAAAGGTACAAAAGCTGTCACTGGGACAGTAGGCCCACCTTTTCAAAAGGTACGCTTTTGTACCTTTTTCAGGTGCGTATTAGTAGCCTACATGAAAAGGACATATTTGTACCTAAACTGTAAATATTAGTAGGCTACCTAAATGGTACATAGCTAATTAGTAACTTTAGAAAACGTACCGGTCACCCAGTGACAGCTTTTGTACCTTTTTTCTTAAAATAAAAATCAGCTATATGCATGCTAACAACAAAAATAGATCGGTCGCAAAGCAGTATTTATTTTTAATCATAAAATTCTCTAAAATGATTGAGAGTTCATTTGATGCAATCGTTTGGAAACTGTTGTCTCCTCCCATCCTCAGTACCTGTTGCAGATAGGCGCTTCTTCCTGTCGCTCATTGACTGTTTTGTATGTGTGTGTGCGTGTGTGAATATGAGGGCATGTCTACTGTGTGAACGCACGAGGCCAAACACTAAAGAGCTGCTGCCCTCGCGCTGCCCTCGCACACATCACGCGGGTTTTTACCGGGGAAACACTCACGCACTGAACCGGCAGGATCGCGCGGTGTCGCGGCTCTGGTGATTAAATTCCTCGCGCAGAGATCAGCGGCACTGAAGCACCGCAGAGGAACAGAGAGTCACTGACAGGTAACATCACATGCTTTCGTTTCAGTCATTTGGACCTATTCGGATTTCAACCAGAGAATGATTATTCTATTAATAAACTTATCATTTTATACCACATAATCAGGTTCATCATGACTGTGTTTGATAGGCTATATTTAACAAAATAATACAAATAGGCACATTGTAGTATTAGTTCTTAAATGACAACGCTGTAATATGTTCTCGTTTACTTAATGTAAGGTGGCTTTATAGGCTAAACATTTATTGTGAAAAAATCAAATGTATTGTTAAAACTCACAAAAATTGCAAAGCTAAAATGTCGTCTATAATGTTTTTTTTTTTTTTTATTAGGCTATTATTTCGAAAAATTTAAATGCACTTAGATTTGTCAATGGCATGAATGTAACTACCTACCTTTTGATAGACTACACACACTGAAAAAAAATGGTGTAGAATTTTTTTTTACTCAGAAATCGCTAGTTAATTTCACGAATAAATAAACGGCAAGTAATTTCACGCGAAATTTTGAAGTAGAAACAGTAGCCTAGTAGTAGCCTATTTTCTTGTAGGCTCAAACACTTTGTTGTATTTACAGCTTCTAAAAATAATGTTTACAGTGTACATTGGTTAATATATTGAATGTGATCATTTAAATGCCTTTTTATAGAATTAGTTTTCATATCATGTTTCACTTAAAAAAAAAAAAAACCTTTCTCTTTTTATTTTTATTATTAATATTTCAACCCAGAAAATCATCTGTAATAGCAAGAATCATATACAACGTTTTCAAACAGAAGATTGTTTGTTGAACCACTGAAGAACCGCTATTTTAGAAGTGTGTGTTAACATGTTTGTGCGCAGGCGCTCGGCGGGGCGGAATGGACTACAGTTATGATACGGACCTGGAAGAGTTGTGTCCGGTGTGTGGGGATAAAGTTTCTGGCTATCATTATGGTTTATTAACCTGCGAGAGCTGCAAGGTATTAAATCAGACGGTTTAAATATACTATAAAATGTTTCCAGTAACCTAAAATCTGTCTAATGTGATGACATTAATATAAATTAACAGGTTTCAAGTAGCCAATACGAATCAATTGTTTAATCTAAATGTTTAATATATTTATCCTGAATAATTTAATAGGCCTATGACTGAATCAGCCTGGCTACCTTAGCAAAGTAGGCTGTTTTAAGGGTCAGATCAAACAGAAACAGCTATTTTAGCTGACAAATCAAGCTCATATAAAGGGTTAGACATTTTTTGTCGATATATTAGATATTAAATAAATAATATTTCGAGCTTACAGTCACTGCGAACAAATCACGTAGCCTGTTTGTTCATTTTAAAGTCACTTTGGAAAATTTTCTATTGAATTTATTCTGTATACATTTTTAATACTTGTTTTGTTTTCTTCTTTCTTGTCTAACGGTAACATTATTTTCTCCCTTCATTTTAAAGGGTTTTTTTAAGAGGACCGTACAGAATAACAAACGGTACACGTGTGCAGAGAGTCAGGACTGTAAGATCGATAAAACCCAGAGGAAACGGTGTCCGTTCTGCCGCTTCCAGAAATGTCTGAACGTCGGGATGCGGCTGGAAGGTGAGAGAAATATGCTTAATCTCATATTTAATCTCAAATTCAGTTCAGTATAGACAACTGCATGAATATGAAATTCATAAAGGATACTTGGAGATCAAATAATAAATTAGGCCTAATTAAATGGTAAATTTTTAAAAATATTTTCTTATAAAAATCATATTTTTCATTTTTAGAGCTGTTTGTTTTTATTATAAGCCTATTGATTAATTCCTTATGTATATGGATAAAGGCAATCTTGTGACAGGATCAGTGTATTTCCTAATCGAAAACTTGGCTTAAAAACGATTAAATCATAGCCTACCTATTCCGTATGGCAGGTTTGTCTATTTAAAAAAACGAATACAAATTTAAACTGCATTGCAGCCGGTTGATTAGTTTCAGATATAGATGTAGAATTAGAGAAAAAGGCGAGAAAAAATAAATAGTGAAGAAAAAAAAAATCGCCGTTCTTGTTGCAAGGTCGCTATTATCTGCAGGCACCTTTGCCTTACCGGCTGCGCGCGCTTTGCTTCTGGATCAAGGTTAAGTATTCATTTAAGCACAGCTCTATTTTTAATCAGTCAGGCTATAGAGGTATTTTTAACTAGTTCGTGAGTTAATAGAAGGACGCATTTTAGAGAAACGGAAGCAACTTGTAGAACACGATTCTTTTCTTCTAAAATAAATATTCCAGTTAGAACCAAAAACGGTTCTGCTACATTAGAAGAACCTTTTAAAGTTCCGAAAGTATCTTTTTATTATTTATTTAATTTTAGAAAAAAAGAAAGAAAGAAAAAAAACCTCTGTAGTTGCTTCAACCACTGATCTGAAGAATAATTTGTATTTATTTGACTGTAATTTTATATTACTGTTTATAATATAAATATAATATAATACTTGATATACACACACACACACACACACACATACATACATACATACATATATATATATATATATATATATATATATATATATATATATAGATATATATAAATATATACATATATGTACACACACTTAATACTGAGCATGTATCAGACTGTTTATATATATATATATATATATATATATATATTCTTTTTGTACAAATTAGATTAGATTAGATTTCGGAAATAAAGGCACAAAAGCTGTCACTGGGGTGGTACCTTTTCAAAAGGTACACTTTTGTACCTATTAGGTTGTAATATGTACAAGTTAAGTACTAATATGTTCCTTTAAGGTACCAAAATGGACCCTTTAGGTACAAATATGTACCTTTTGAATAGGTACCGCCCCAGTGACAGCTTTTGTACCTTTATTTCTGAGAGTGTATAAAATGTTATAATACAAACAGTACTGTATAATTCTTTTCATAATACATTTATAATGCTTTTAAATATATAAAATTGAATATTTAACATGTAGCATACTGTTTTTTTATTTTTATAACTTTTTATTTAGACTGATTATAATATTCAATGATAAAATACTTTTGTATAATACTGTTAAATATTAATATTAATATAAAATGTATTGTAATATGATTTTGTTTGTGCTCACAGCTGTCCGTGCTGATAGGATGCGAGGAGGGCGCAATAAATTTGGCCCCATGTACAAACGAGACCGGGCGTTAAAGCAGCAGAAGAAAGCTCTCATCCGGGCGAGCGGCTTAAAGATGGAAGTCACGCCCCCTTTGATGTCATCCCCTCAGTCTGACTACAGCTTCAGCACCGCTCTATCCACCCCTGCTCCAAAAAACACCCACCCAAACATCGTCACCTCGGTGGCCCCTACAGATTACGAACGCAACCTCTATGCATCCAGTTCCCTGACCTTATCCGTCCCCATCCCGGCCCACGCCCCTCTGCCAGCACAGTACCCGCCGTATCCCACCCTGCCCAGCCGCGCCATCAAATCCGAGTACCCCGACCACTACACAAGCTCAGAGCACTACACCAGTGCCAGCTCCCCAGAATCTGTTCCAGGCTACACGTACGTCGACCAGACACGAGTGTCGACCAGCCCACCGCTTGCCCTGCCGGGCTTAACGGTACCGCCGCTGGTTCTGGAGTTTGTTCGCTGTGAGCAAGATGAGCTGCAGGTGCAAAGCAAGATAAGCGCTCACCTGGCCCACCTGCAGCAGGAACAGAACTCTCGGAGCGCGGCGGCCAATCAGGAACAGAACACACGTCTCGCTGCCAAACAGGAACGGCTCAGCACCTTCGGCCTGATGTGCCACATGGCCGATCAGACGCTCTTCTCTATTGTGGAGTGGGCGCGGAGCTGCATCTTCTTTAAAGAGCTCAAGGTAAGTGTGAACAGGAGCGAAACTGAATTAAAGGGATAATTCATCAAAACATGAAAATTCTGTCCTCATTTACTCCCCCTCATGTTGTTCCAAACCCGTATGAGTTTCTTTCTCATGCCTAGCACAAAAAAATATATATTTTGAAGAATGTTGAGTTGACGGTAGCCATTTACTTCCATATGGAGAAAAATACTATGGAAGTCAATGGCTGCTGTCAACTGTTACCAAAATTCTTCAAAATATCTTTGGAGTTTCAGCAGAAGAAATGCATTTATACATGTTTGGAACAACTTGATGGTGAGTACATGATAACAGAATTTTCATTTTGGGGTGAATTGTCCCTTTAATAAAACCGCCTTGCATTATATTTGCTGAACAAAATCCAATACTTGCTTCCTACTAATTTTGGGGTACTGATTAAAAAAATATAGTCTGTTTTGCTCAAGCATGTCACACTTTCTTACAATATATGATGTGTTTTGTTGCGTTTTGCTTTTAACAATCATTTGTAAGGTGAAAAAGTCTTGTATTATCCCTTAATCACCAGAAAAACTGTCACAAAGACACAATTCCTATCTTCCTGTAAACCAGGTTACAAGTATTCGTTCAGTTCTCAGCCATTTTCCACATGTTTGAATGATTTTGAAGACATTATTATATGCCTAATCCTGATTTCAAGCTTAGAGTTATGGCCAGCAGCATGAAAATGCAAACATGATCCAAAGGTTTTCTGCTACATCTGTGGGTGTTTTTCATCCAAATGTTGACATAAAATTATGATTTTGTGAGGGGAAAAAAAAGCTTTGTAAATTTATTTATATACTTGTGTTCATGTCAAATTATTTGACATTAAATGAAGCATTTGAGGCAAATAGAGCAAACATATTTTTGCACTCATTTGCAGATGTTAAATGATACATTTTGAATGCAACCTTTTTTCATTTGATTTTTTTTTCTATTTTGATAAGTGCAAAGCTGATACATATATCTTTACTCTTAATTCTTGTTTTGTGAAAAATCTGTACTTGATTGCAAATTTTTATTGATATTTTTTGAATCCAGCATCATCAGATAATAATTATAGATAGCAATATTAGGACTTTTACACACATAAACACACACACACACACACACACACACACACACACACACACACACACACACACACACACACACACACACACACACAATGTTTGCATGAACAGAGCGGATGTGGTAGGCATGATGAAGTGATGCTGACATGGATGAACAGGGAGTGTGTGTGTGTGTGTGTGTGTGTGTGTGTGTGTGTGTGTGTGTGTGTGTGTGTGTGTGTGTGTTTCCAGATGAACAGTCCTGGCCTGCTGTGTTTGCTCTGGCTCACTGTCATGTTTATAATGTCTCTAGCATGGGGACAGTGATGTCTGATGTGATCCAATCAACAGGTGTATTTGAGGAAATTATTATAGATGTCTGGTCATTTTATGAGGTTTTGTAGCATAAATGACACAAATAACAGGAAACACTGCTTTGTAATGATGGTTTGAGCTGGTGTTGATGGAAAAGTCTGAACATAGTGGAGTGAATAAAGATAATAATCACTGTAGGGCATGTTTTGTGCACATTTATATAAACTACCATTCAAAAGATTGGGGTTGATAAGATTTATTAATATAAGAAGTCTCTTATGTTCACCAAGGCTGGATTTATTTGATCAAAAATGCAGTAAAAACAGTAATACTGTTTTCTATTTTGATATATTTTAAAATGTAATTTATTTCTGTGATGCAAAGCATCATTACTCCAGTCTTCAGTGACACATGATCCTTCAGAAATCATTCTAATATGCTGATTTGACATGTCTTATTATTATCAATGTTGAAAACAGTCATGTTCCCTAAAATGTTTGTGATACATTTCTTTCAGGATTCTTTGATGAATAGAAATTGAAAACAATCAGCATTGATTCGAAATAAATATTTTGCAATGTTACAAATAAAAATACAAACTTTATTTAAATGCATCCTTGCTAAATAAAAGTATGAATTTCTTTAAAAAAAAATCTTACTCACCCCAAACTCTATTTCTTGAGAATTCATACTGGATTCTGAACTGAATTCATTTAATAGCAATTTTGCAATTATCATAAGATTATTAAAACTGTATTTGCTGTATTTGAAGTCTGGATTTATTGTCCGAAATGTTGAGATATATTTCAGATTCACTTCAGAAGGCTCATTAACTTTTTTAGGAAAATAATAAATTGAGAGCTCCGGCTATATTGTGTCCATTATAACCTGTGGCATTGAGGGGTCTTTAAATAAAACACTTGAGTTTTGGTGGTCCTGAAGAGCTCTTTAAATAAACGCAAGAGTGTTTGTTGTCTTAGAGGAAATAGAGGATACACTCCTTTCTTTTGTCCATTCTGAGCTCCTGTCGCTCTCTGTAGAGTTTCCAAACCCTGCTGACAATGCAGCATGAACACAATCACACGTTACAGCATATCAACCACACACACACACACACACACACACACACACACACACACAGTGAAAAGTGGGGACATCCCATAGGCGTAATGGTTTTTATACTGTACAAACTGTATGTGCTATTGCCCTACACCAACCCCACACCTAACCCTACCCCTTACAGGAAACTTTTGCTATTTCAGATTTTCAATACACTCCATTCTGTGTGATTTATAAACGTTTTGAAAAGTGGGGACATGGGGTAATGTCCTGAAAAGTCACCTTCTCCTTGTAATACCTATGTCATACCCTTGTCATTATACAAATCTATGTCCTGATTTGTCACAAAAACGCGCACACACGCACACACAAACACACACACACACACACACACACACACACACACACACACACACACACACACACACACACACACACACACACACACACACACACACACACACACAATATACATAGTAACCCTGGCCGATATTTTCACACACAGATAATGCTGTGAAATCGCATACACATAATAGAATAACCTTCTCAACACACACAAACAAATATAGAGATAAAACGGATGTAGGAAACAGAGGCTTCGAAAACAATAGGAAGGCCAAAGTCAAATCTGAAATGTTATTATTAAAATGAAAACATGGAATTACTGCATTGAAACAGCAGCATTAATATCACAATAAATTTTTAGTTTCAAATAAAAATACAAGACAGCAATAAGACACATGATAGTCAGATATGAATTTGATTTAAAACAATTGCTAATGTCTGCACCAGCTAGGATTGAACCTTTTACTTGATTTTCTTCCATTTTAGTTCAAACAGAACGATCTCCAGTCCTTTGCTTCTCAGACCTCTGTCTCTCTCTCTCTGTGTGTGTGTGTGTGTGTGTGTGTGTGTGTGTGAGAGCGCATGTGTGTGTGGGGGTTTAGCAACAGCATTCCTCTCCAGATAAGGGGAGAATGTGAATGCTGCAGCGTCCGTGTGTTCAGTCTGCCTGAAGATTTTTCTTATTCAACAAGTCTCACTCTTTTTAATTCATCAGATTCCTCCAGAAAATAGCTGTTATACTCAGCTGACTATTATTCACTCCTGAAAGATTCCAATTAGAAACAAAGTAGTTTTTATACTCTGATGTAGTAAGAAAACCTTTTTACATTCCACTGAAACCTTTTTATTTTATAGTTCTTTAGAAACCGATACGCTGATCTGAAGAACCTAAAGAACTTTTTTCGTCTCCAAAGGACCCAATGAAAAGAACATTTGGTCCCACTTTATATTAGGTGGCTTTAACTACTGTGTACTTACATTTAAATTAATCATTTGGTACAATGCAAATATTGTGTACATACATGTGTTTACATTGTACTTATATTTTTAAAAATAACTATATGTAGTTACATCTGTAATTAATTTCTGCAATTAAATTTATAATTACGCTGACCCATCCCTTACACCTTAACCCACCCTTAAACCTACCCAGACCACCAAACCTGTCCTTACCCGTATCCCACCTCAAAGCAGCAAAAGTCTTTTGCAATACAATATGAACACAACAAGTACATTGTACTTATTGTTTGATGTAAGTACATAGGCCACCTAATATAAAGTGTGACCGAACATTTTTTTTTAAGAATCTTTCATTTTAAGAGTAACTGATTTATAAATACCAGTAAAATCAATATTAGCCTCCACTTTTCAATTCTTTCTAGACAGTAAATGCATGTGCTGTCAATGTTTAGTCTGAGCATTTAATGAATATTTGTTTTGTTAATTTAAAATGCAGTAAATATGCTTCTCTTTGCTTGATTTTAGTCTGCCACCTACAGGTCTGGAGATCATGTTTCTGGCTCAGAGAATGAATAACACAGAGGTTCATCTGGCTAATATGATTTACCAGAATTATTGTCTTTAACCATTTGCAACATGCTGTTTTTAGGTAAAATATACAGATTTAAATTGACAAAATATTCTGTAGTTTAGAATATTGGTGTATTTTTGGCCTGTTCTGTGATGCTGTTCTGAAGAGGCTTCATACTACACTGTAAAAAAAAAAAAAAAAAAATGTTCAAAAGCTGTCACTGGGCCGATATCCTTTCAAAAAAGTACTAATATGTAACTTTAATAAGGTACAAAGGTCTATCTTTTGAAAAAGTACAACACTAGTTACAGCTTTTTATACTTTTTGTTCTGAAAGTCATGGCATCAGTTGGTAATACCGTAGTACTTTGATAGGCCTATTCCAAAATACTATATTCATAAAAGCTTTAGTGAAACCATGGTATTTTTTTATAAGTGACATGACATACTGGCTGACTGTAATAAAGCCACTGAGGCAGGATGCTGTACTAATACCATCATCACTTCCTCTGTCTGTGCTGATGGATTGTTTCCACTTCACACTATTACCTGAACAGGTGTGTTCACACACACATATCACACCCATACATAAGCCGGATGTAAACTCAGTTTATTTACCCTCTGAAGACAAACATATGCAGTGTGTGTCATATGCAGTGACAGTTTGAAAGATGTTTAGGATGGTTTGTGTGCATCTCAATCTAGCAGACAGTGTGTAGAATGCATTTGTTTGTGTGTGTGTGTGTGTGTGTGTGTGTGTGTGTACGTGTGTTTATTAATACAGAAAAATACAGTAAAATCAGTTATGTGTAACATATTATTTCAGTTTTAAATAACATGTTTTATTTTTAAATATATTTTAAAATGTCATTTATTCCTGTGATGCAAAGCTGAATTTCCAGCATCATTTGCAGTCTTCAGTGTCACATGATCCTTCAGAAATAATTTGAATATGCTGATTTGCTGCTCAAGAAATATTATTATTATTATTATTATTAGCATCAGTGTTGAAAATAGTTTTGCTGCTTTATATATATATATATATATATATATATATATATATATATATATATATATATATATATATATATATATATATATATGGAAACCATGATAGAGTTTTTTCATGATTATTTGATGAATAGAAAATTCAAAGAATAGCATAAAAAAATTAAAAAATTAAAAAAATAGAAATCTTTTGTAACCCATTAATGCCTTTTGATCAGTTTAATGTGCCCTTGCTGAATAAAAAGATTAATTTCTAAATAAATAAACCTCAACCCTCAACTGACATTAACATTTTGATAATTAAATTCATGATTTACTCCAGAACTGGCAAAGTTAAGACATTCTAACACACACACACACACACACACACACAAAGTATGTAATTAAAAAATATATATTTTAAATGAATGACGGATAATTCTCAATTATTTAAACTTGAAGCCATGTGAAAAAAGCAGCATATTATCATTTACATATTGTCTGTTATTGTAAAAGTCAACAAGAAATGAAAATTGACCATATTAATTTTCTTTATGCATGTTTCTGGTTATATTTGAATAAATTATTTGACCGTGTTATTACATGGTCATGTCATTACACACCTAAATATGTATGTATGTGTGTGTGTGTGTGTGTGTGTGTGTGTGTGTGTGTGTGTCTAACACTGAGCAGTAATATAATATATAGTGTAAACAGTAAACAGCTATATATTGAGCAGTGAGCAGTACACTAAACTGAATTCTAAATGTAGCCTCTGTCCTCTGAAGTCTGTTTGTGAGTTTTACTTCCACATTCACACAGCTGGACGTTTGTGTCTTTCTGGGTCAAAATCTCAAATTCCTGCAACACAAAAAGAGGCGGGTTTATTCTGCAAAGATAAAACGGAGAGAGAAATAGCAACAAGAATAAAGCCTGTGTTGTGGAAGTCTGGGGCAGCAGGCAGGTATTATCGCCGATAAATGAGGGTTACAAAATATATAAAGCGCTGACAGGGAAGCGTTGTGGCGTTCAAGTGTGGATGTGAATGTGTGCGCGTCTGTGTGTGATTTCAGAGTCAACAGCTACTGCTGAGAAATGGACAAGGGTCTTGTTTTACTCATAATCTTTTCAGAGCAAAGCTTTTTCTCTGTCCCATATAATAGCCCACACTGGGGTGCCAAGGGCATCTGACACTCTCCAAAAGCGGCCTCACACAGCACTTATGGTGATGCCGCCGAGGACAAGCTGAAAAATGCTAGTACACTAGTAATGGTAGTAAGTCGCAGGTTCAGTATTCAAAAGGGAAGTTTGTTTTTCTGAAAGACCTTACTGTAGCACTTAGTATCATTGATTGATTTTGTTTATTTACTTTCTTTGGGCTTTTTGTCACTTTAATAGATAAGCCTTTTTTTCTTTACCTGTTTTTTTTTTCTTTCTTGTGATAGTCATGTGAAGATAATGTAGTTATTAAAGGAATAGTTCAGTCAAAAATAAATTTGCTGAAAATGTACTCACCCTCAGGCCATCCAAGATGTAGATGAGTTTGTTTCTTCATCAGGAACAAATTTGGAGAAATTTAGAACTTGCATTAGCACTTGCTCACCAATGCAGTGAATGGGTGCCGTCAGAATGAGAGTCCAAACAGCTGATAAAAACATCACAATAATCCACAAGTAATCCACACGACTCCAGTCCATCAATTAACCTCTTGTGAAGTGAAAAACTGTGAAATAAATCCATCATAAGGACGTTTTTTTAACTGGCCACGATAGGAGTGTTCTATGCATAATAATGCTTCTTCCAGTAAAACGTCCATTCCCTGTTGTCCTCTCACATCAAAATGAACCAATTGATTTATTAAGAATTGTTTTAGACTGTTTTTGCTTGCTTGATCAGTGCATATTTCTCTCCTGATTCAGACAAGTCCTCTTTTTCACTGCATGGAGAAAGCAATATTATAGACTCGTATTTTAGTTGGTTGCAGCGGTTTAAAGTTAAAAAGCCTCAATGATAAATTTGTTCCTTACAAACACTGCTTTGCAAACACTTTTTTGCTGTTAATTGGTGGACTGGAGTCATGTGGATTACTTATGAATTATTGTGACGTTTTTATCAGCTGTTTGGACTCTCATTCTGACGGCACCCATTCACTGCAGAGGATCCATTGGTGAGTAATGTCAAAATCTGTTCTGATGAGGAAAAAAACTCATCTACATCATGGATGGCCTGAGGAAAAATAAAGTTTGAGCAAATTTCTGGGTTTGATGTTTACATATTGCACGGTACATTATGTTTCATATCATTTTCTTACTCAATCTGGACATTTTAATGCTGTACACTTGTTATTCAGAGCATGAGCATCTCCCCTGATTCTCTATTATTTTCAATGTATCATTTTGTGGTGTGTTTTCAGAGAGTACATTCTGCTTGTCCAGATTTGTGGTAGCACTTGTAATGTAACTCTGACCTTGCGGTAGCAGTTGTACTGTTATTTCTGAACTTATTTATTTCTACCTGAGCACTTTGCTGTAAAATCATACGATCGTTTGATCGTACTTTTATTCTCTACAATAATGGCTAGCTTTGCTAAACACTAGTTAGCAGCAAGAGGTTCACTTCAATTCAAATAAAAGAGTGTTTCTGTGTTTATTCGTGAAGGCAGCTGGAAGTGCAGAAAGTTTTTTTTTCTATTCAAGTATGAAATGACTTGCTTCAAAAGAACTTTAGTCTGAAGCTGCTTCTCTGTATTCTAACTCAAATCAAACCGCTCACTAGCTTTAGCTACTTCAGTAAGCTTAAATAAGCTTTTTCAAACGACAAAGTTAAAAGGATAGATAAAAAATGAAAATATCACCATTTACTCACACTCGTGTCATTTCAAACCCATATGTTTTTTATTTCTCTTTTGCATTTTGAGTGATTTATATCTGATTTTCATAACACTAGTTTCTTGCGACTAGTAATCAGCTGATTACATAACTACAAAAATGGAATTCTTTAGATTTGAAATGATTTGTTTAGAGTACAGTGAAGTGGTTTTTAATAACGTTCACCTCAGTATTGCTTTACTCCATTTGCATAGAAAGCTTTGCATGTGTGTTTTTGTCGATCGTGCAGCACATTGTGTACCTGCGTATCTACAGCAACAGACAGACTCCAGCTTCCTTCACTGTGTGCAGAATGTGCCGTACGATCTCTCGTCATGGCAACAGGAGCGTGGCATAAAGGGAGTGATGGAGCTGCCGTCCAATTCTATGCGCTTTAAAAAATAACAAGTGCATTTCTGCTGCAATTAACTGTGCCGCCCCGGGAGGCTCCTGAGGGGTCATGAATCTCGTATGCAACAGTGAGCTGAAAGTTGTTTCTGTAGAATTATATCATCCACATAATTGGCTATTTTCAATCCAATTCCACCTGCTAAATTGGAGTGTGAATACGCACAATAGTGGCCGGCTATTGAATGAAGCCTGACTCACATCTCTGCTAATCTGAATGATGGTGCAGTCCATTCTGTTTAATTTTTATACAGTAATTCAATGTTATTGTGTTGGCGGTACAAAACTTGCAGCTCTCTCAGGAAATTTTGTGTGGGTGAGGCTCCTTTTAAACATGTCTGAATGTGTATGTGTAGGCACAATGACACATTCACAATGTATTGTACCGAATATATATGTATGAATGCGTATGCGTATTGATTTATTATTTATTTATACATGAAATGAAAAATGAAAATGTAGGATAATAGGATATTTCCCTAGAAAGCAAATTGAGACTCATTTTCATCTCCTCTTGAGATTTGGAAGAGACAGGTTTTCCAAAATTTTCTAGAAATAAATAAATAAAGATAAAATACTTCTCATCAAATAATCTTTTTCCTTTCATATTTATATACCTCTATACTTTATATTATATAAGCATCTCATTTGTTTTTATTTATTTATTCACTAATTAAATCAAATATAATATATAAATATTAAAACATATAAATATGATATAATTGTAAATAAATATTAAACAGTATTAAATAATAACAAATATCAATAAATATAGCTTATTAAAATAAAAATGTATTAAAATTAATAAAAAATTGGAAACTTAATGATATCCTCTGCTTTTTTTCATAAAAAATGTCTCCTCTATAGAGTTGACTTTCAATCAAAAAGCGAATAAAACACTTCACACCAAACGTTTTTAAAAAAAAAAATAATTTATAGAGAAACCACTCAGATTCACTTAATGAGTTATGTAAATAATATAAAAACATTAATATGATAAAACTGTAAATAAATATGAAATAGTATATATATATATATATATATTCATGTAATCAGTAATATTTTATAATTCATAAAATAGTGTAAAAATCTACCAACATAATGCATATATAAAAATACTTGGAAATCATTTTGTCTACTTTCATGCATTCACTTTCTCTGTGCTCCGCAGGTGGGAGATCAGATGAAGTTGCTGCATAACTGCTGGAGTGAGCTGCTTGTGCTGGATTACATCGCCAGACAGTTGCATCATGGGAAAGAGGACAGTGTGCTTCTCATTACTGGACAGGAGGTACACACACACATACACACACTCAAAACAGACACAATGTTGGCACAAATGTACGCTTGATGTGTTGATTTCATGTAGTATGTGTCTATGTGTGTGTCAGGTTGAGCTTGCGTCTTTACTGGCCCAGGCAGGGGTCACTCTGAGCGGGATGATACAGAGAGGTCAGGAGCTGGTGCACCGTCTACAGGAGCTTCAGCTGGACCGCAGAGAAACCGCCTGTCTCAAATACCTCATCCTCTTCAACCCTGGTGAGAATATCAACTTAAACCTCAGTTACATTTTCAAAATGGAGAGAATTTACAAAAAACTTAGTTTTGCAGATATAGGCCAATTGTTGTGTTTAGTGTTCTTGAATAAAACTAAAGAGTTAATGTGATTAGTATACTTGGAGGAACATATAAAAGTTGCTCGCACTAAATGCATTCTTCATTTAGCCCTACAATTTTACTGATCCTTTGAATTAAAGTTTTTTTTACTAGTATTACTGTTAGACATATGTAAATTGACTTTGATATGGCTGATGTCTTTCCATGTGAACTACTGTTTGCATGGACAGTTCAAAAGATTTTTAAACATTTCTTGAAATTATTATAATTTAAAATAACTGTTTTCTAATTGAAAACCGTATATTTTAAAATGTAATTTATTTCTGTGATGCACAGCTGAATTTTCAGCATCATTACTCCAGTCTTCAGTGTCACATGATCCTTCAGGAATCATTCTAATATGCTAATTTGCTGCTCAAGAAACATTATATAATTTAATAATGTTGGAAACAGTTATTATTTTTCTGGAAAAAATTTCAATTTCAATTTTATGCGCCCATGCTCCTCCAATTAATTCTCCATTAACGGGTTTAAATAAATAAGTTCGTTAAGAAAACCGAGGGGGTACCGATTCTTTCTGAGCATTCATTGGGTTTTAAATGATTCGCTTACACTTGTTGCATTCCAGTAACGCGATTGGCTGACGGAATGAAAGCAATTATGTGTATGCATCATGGGGTCTTATCATTTTTATTTTAATATTCCCCTTAATAAGTTCCGCTAAAGTGTTTCAATGAGTTTTAGTTCTTAACTAATTCCAGAGGCCAAAACGACTTCTCATTAATGAGGAAGAGATGTGCAATTTCCACTCTTTCTGTCTCTCTCCCTCCGTTCAGCAATGCTGCAATGCTGAACGCTGCTGATGTTTTAATAGTTTCATATAAAAGACATTTTCATAGGCCCGGCGTCAGCGTCCGTCACCCCGTCCTCCGCATCTTATTGAGCGTATCTATATTTCCTCCGCTGGGGTTTGACCAAGGCTAATTAACTTCTCAAAAGATGAATATTGCATTGATTTCCAGCCCCGCTAACGAGGACGCGCATGTATCGCGCTATTTGTCGTGAGTGGCAGCGTGCTTTGTGTGGCGCGGGGCGCGCGGTTACTGGGTAATGGGCTTAATTAAAATGAAAGGCTGCTGAATCGCTCCCGTTTACAAAGGCAGGGAGCCGGACCCCGTATCCGCTCGCAGACGCACACACGCCGTCTATAGCGAGACTCCGGCTCAAAAGAAGTTTAATGGATTGACCCCTTATTGGTCCGCGCCGACATGGCCCTCTCTTTCTCAGCTTCAGGAGAAAATGCTCCTTTATTGTTCGCGTTCGCTTAAGTGAGAGCAATTTAGCGCCAACAAAAGCTGCTTTTCATAATAAGAGTGCCTGAGGGCTCTCTCTCTCTCTCTCTCTCTCTCTCTCTCTCTCTCTCTCTCTCTCTCTCTGTGTGTGTGTGTGTTTGTTTTTGTGTGCGTTCAGAAAGTGCTTGTAAGCCCATTTTCCACTCATGCGGTCTTTATTGAGACTCATCTCAGTGTTATTTTAGTACCATTGATCCATTGATATAGGCTACAGTTATATATATATATATATATATATATATATATATATATATATATATATATATATATATATATATATATATATATATATATATATATATATATATATATATATTAGATTTTAGATTTAGATTTTCTGTTTTCACCTTAGTTTTTTTTTCCTTTTTTTTTTTTTTTTTTTTAAATATGTGTAGTATTTTTATTTTTTTTAATTTAGTTTTAGTTATTTTGCTTCAAACTCAAAATGGCAACTAGCTAAAATGTTTATTTTTATGTCTATATAGGCTAGTTTAATATATATATATATTATTCATTTATTAATCATTATTAATCATTTTTGTTGTTTTAGTAGGCCTACTTAAAGTTTAACTAAACGAAAATCAGCAATGTCACATTGGCAACTAGCTAAAATTGTTATTAGTTTATAAAAATATGTCTACATAGTATTTATTCATTTTAATTTATTAGTTATAGTTCATTTAGTTTTAGTTATTTTAGTGCTTCAACTTTAAACAAAAATGAAATATGTTGCATTGGCAACTAGCTGAAATTGTTATTAAATATGCCTGCATATGTAAAATATTATTATTTTTATTTATAGTTTTAGTTTATTTATTATAGTACTGAAAGCAAACCAAAATGAGAAATGTAGCTTATTATTATTATTATTATTTCTTAATTTAATCATTTTTTAAAATCAGATTTAGCTTATTAAGTTTTAGTTATTTTAGTACTCAAAATGAAAGAAATGTTGCCTTGGCAAATAGCTGAAATTTGTATTCATTTTATTTAAAAAAAAATGTCTATATAGTGTTTCTTAATTTCTTCTTTTTTTTCATTTAGTTTTAGTTTTTTTTAGTTATTTCACTTCAAGTTTTAAATTTAAATTAAATGAAAATGAACAATATTGCCTTGGCAACTAGCTTTTTTTGTATTTTATTTTATTTCAGTTAACATTTTTTAAAAATAATAATTTTTATAATTTATAAATATGTCCTTTTTTTCTATATGTGACCCTGGAGGACAAAACCAGTCTTAACTGTCAATTTTCCGAAACTGAGATTTATACATCTTCTGAAAGCCGAAAAAATAAGCTTTCCATTGAGTTATGGTTTGTTAGGATTTGGCCTAGATACAACTATTTGAAAATCTGGAATCTGAGGGTGCAAAAAAATCAAAATATTGAGAAAATCACCTTTAAAGTTGTCCAAATGAAGTTCTTAGCAATTAATAAAAAATTAGGTTTTGATACAAGTACAGTAAGACATTTACAAAATATCTTCATGGAACATGATCTTTACTTAATATCTTAATGATTTTTGGCATAAAAGAAAAATCGATAATTTTGACCCATACAATGTATTTTTGGCTATTGCTACAAATATACCCCAGCGACTTAAGACTCTGGTTTTGTGTTCCAGGGTCACATATTTAGATTATAAGTAATGTAAATGTTTTTATGGTTTTAGTTTTAGTTAACACTATTAGTTGATAACCCTGCTGCTCTGCTCTCTCTAACTGCAGATGTGAAGCTGTTGGAAAACCAGCCTTACGTGGAGAGCGTGTACGAGCAGGTGAACGCTGCGTTGCTGGAGTACACACTGTGTGCGTATCCGCAATTCCCGGACAGGTTTAGCCAGATTCTGCTGCGCCTTCCTGAGCTCAGAGCGCTGAGCACACAAGCCGAAGACTACCTGTGCTACAAACACCTGAGCGGAGAGGTGCCGTGCAACAACCTCCTCATAGAAATGCTGCATGCCAAGAGAACCTGCATCTGACACACACACACACACACATTCACAGGCCCGATTCCTTCGCAGATGACACTGTTATTGACTAGATGTTTTGCAGCAGTCATCTTTCGCACACAGAAAACCTCATCAACCATGCCACTGTGTTTCTGAAAGGAAAGAGGGGAGATGTCAGTGTTATTGACTGTATTTATGATACAGGGTGCTGCGGTGATGATGTATTTTTGTAGGCCAAACAAGAAGTCAGCATCACCCTGCTTCCTTTGACAAAAACCCAATACAATTTTTCCATTGGTTCTTGCAGAAAACAGGCTCTGTGATTCTTACACAGAACTCTATGAAGCCTAAATACAATCACTAGAAGTAAAAAGCTAAACGTAGTGTATACACAAGCTACAGCACAGTCACATGACTTCAGCTCTTGAGTCCTTATTTTAAAATATTTTTCCTTGAAAGTTCGAATAGTTTGCAAGAGTGCAATTACAAACACAGTGAGGCTGTGAAAGCGGCTAGTGAGTAGATGGGTTAACTTGTTTGACCTTAAATGTCCTCAACAATCTCTGTAGTCCCATTTAGCCAATAGTTAGCCAGCGCCTTTTTCAATCAAAAGGGTATTTTATGTTATGTATGTAGAATAAAACATGAAAATATATTGAGCTTGTGTTCATTACAGACTTCATTTCAGGCATTTATCCAAAAACCCATTGACCGAAAATGCTACGTAAAATGCTTGTTTCCAGGATTTGGCCTACTAAAATATGTCATCCCTTCAGCACTCTATTTAAAAAAGCAACAGATTGTGCCTTCCCTCTCAACAAACACACACACACACACACACACACACACACACACACACACACACACACACACACACACACACACACACACCAAGAAGCACTTATTCTTTTTTTTTTTTTAAATCAGTAATCAAAGGATAAGATGAGGCACAGTCACAGCCAAGAACCGCCCACTTAGACAGGAAGCGGCAACATGTCTGTCATGACAAATGAGGTATTTCAATAAATACAAAACTAAAGCACAAATGAAACGATAAGCTGAAATCTAATGATTTCCTCAAGAGAGGCCAGTAAAAGAGCTAAACAACCTTCATTAACATTCCCTTTTTAAGATTGAAAGCGAGAGGGAGAAAGAAAGAGGGAAGGCCTCATTCAACACAAAGCACACCCATAATAGCTCTGCCATAAAACCTAGTGAGCTACATAGACAGCATCATATACGCTACTTATGAAATGTAATCTCAAGGCAGCACACTAGGTTTTTGAACAGAGCTCTTTATGCCTGTATTTATCAGACACTGCACACTTAAACACCAGAAGAGTGTACGTTTAAAAAGAGCTGAGTGTGTGTGCATATGTTGAGGAAAGGGGAGGTAAATTAGGACTTGCAATTCTGCCTTAACACTAACACTGTTGATCCTGTGAAGCTGAGAGAATCAATGGGCATAAATAACCATTCAGATGTGTTTGTGTCTCTATGCGTACTAATGTGTGAGTGTGTAAGAGAGTGTTTGTGTGACTGTTATGAAATGTCATCTCAATATCAAGCCCCTCTCAAGCTTAGGCCTAGCTGATTATGATATCTCAGCATGTTTCATTTTTGTATAGTGGAGTGTCTGATTGGTCAAGTTCTCTTTCATGTAACATGTTTGTGTTAATGACATTTGTTATGAATGTGCTTAACTGTATTGTTTCAAATGAATAAATACAAATTATTTAAACCAGCAGATATTAGTTTGGGCGTGGGTTTGATTTTGGTATTGGTGGGGACATTTAATTGTTTGAGCAAAATTATTGCTATAGGGACAATTTAGTAGTTACTGGATATAGGGACTAAATTTTATGCCTTTGAAAATCATAACAAGCGATGTCTGACTTGTTTAGATCAACTCTGAATAAAGAAAAGAGAGGTTTAGAGCCAGATTTTTGTTTATGTATGTGAAATTTAGCTAGCAGGAAACACAAATTAATTTATATTTTCCTATAGCCTATTCTCTTTCGAGTAGTCAAACAATCCAAAGAAAATGTCTTTAAAACAGAAAAGTCAAAATGAGATTGGATTAACATTTAAAAAATCTGACCAAAATTCCTCTGTGGGTACATTGCCAAATCAAGTGAATGACATCTTCCTCAGAAGAGTGGCAAAAACAGCAACTCGCTTCAGTGTCTGATTTATATTTTAATTATGTCTAAGCTTTTTTGTTGTTGTTGTGAAATTAGGATTAACTCATTAATCTGTTGCTTGACCTCTTCGTATTTAAGGAAAGAACTATCCAAAGTTCTGCAGTCAAAAGTGCATCTCTATATTCATCCTATTCTTGAAAAAATGGTGAAAAAAAGGTTAGGCTACTATAGAGTTAAACCATGGTTTTGCTACACTAACCATAGTTTAGCCATGGTAAAACTAAAAAAAAAAAAAAAAACCTGGTTAGGCTACTACACTTTTACTGTAATAAAACCATGGTTAATTTCCTTAAGGAATTTGTATTTGTATAATTTCTCTTTCTTTCTTTTTTCTTTTTCTTTGTTTTAATAGTTAGATGTTTTGTATGTTTAATTAAAAAATGAAAATCAGTAAATGCTCCGAAGTCCCGAACTGAATCAAAAGATTCGCGAACCCGCTCCTGATCTTAATCAAATGATTCACGTTCCGCACTCCAAAGTTCTGACCTGAATCAGCGCTCTGGAGTCCCGATCTGAAACAAAAGATTCACAAACCCACTCCGAAGTTCCAATCTGAATTAAATGATTCATAATCTGCGCTCCGAAGTCTCGATATGATTAATGATTCGCAAACCATCATTTCAGATTAGGACTCGGAGCATAGATCATGAACCCGTTCTGAATCCTGATCTAAATCAAATGATTCGTGATACATAATCCGATTGGAGCGCTTCAAAACAGTGAATCGTTTTGCGACACAATGGTTTAACTGATTCTGAGTTTTGAAATCCTTTGTTTCACCTGCGTGCTTTTCAAAATCATTACAAGCGATGTCGAAATTGGAAAATTATGCCTCTTTTGATCTGGTTTTGCTAGTGAATCGTTTGAACTGAATGATCGAAGTCATGAGTTTGAATCAATGGCAGCGGTTCCATCGTAAATTGATCAGTTTAATCGTTTTTTTTCTGTTCCTCCACTTTTCGTGTCTTCAGCCATGTTTACACGACACTGTCAGTACTGGCTTAGCTCACTATATTTATGACATTAACTAAAATAAGCAAAAATGTATGATGTTTACAAATAAAATATCCATATAGGAATGATAACATCCAACACAAATCTACAATATGCAAGTAACTGGTTTACTGCTAACAAGTGAAACACTCCATTAAAATGAAGAGCTGCACCTCAAAATGTCAGTTGGAAACATTGTGTATTATGATTTGCATGAGTTTGTAGCTTAATTAGCTAGGCTATATTTTAAATAGTTTGACCACAGCAGTTCAGTTGGTGACAGTACAATAGAAAATCAGTTGAAAGCATCCAGTCATCTCATACCAAGTAAATGTTAATTTTATATTGCAATAAAAGTCAGAAATTTCGCTAGTGACTGCACTTTAAAGCAACTGTATGTAGTTTTGTGAAGACTATTTTTTGCGACTTTGGAGCCCCCTAGAGATAAGCGAGTGAATCTGTCGTAAATATACAGTATCACTGTCGTAATTACAGTGGGTATGGGTAGCTGTGTGAGTGAACTTGTTGCCGTAAAGTAACCCGCCCATTTCGTTTAATTTTGTACGCCCTAGCCAAACTTCGGAGGGAAAGAAATGCGCCTTATTACAAGTCAGTGTACCAAAAAAAAAAAGATTTTGGAACTGATATTTCAAGGTAAACCTACAGTAGAAGTTTGCATTAGATAACACTATAAAACTATAGCATTTCAAACATTTATCATTTAAATTATAATTTAAAGCCACCAAAGCAGTGGTGAAGTTTTGAGCTTATCCTGTCTTTTTAAATTAATGGTGCATAGTTTAATATTGTTAACAATTAGATTTCATTTTAAGCATGACGTAACTGTCCACATTCTTTTCACTAAGGAAAGTGGCAGATGAAAGCAATAATTTCTATTCTAAAAATTAGAACCAAATTATTTCATGCAGTGCAAAATAGAGAGAGAGAGAGATAGAGAAAAGAAATAAAGAAAGACAATTAGCAAATTCACGGTATTTCTAAAAATAAAAACAAGCTATTTCCTGCAGTGCTGAATAATAAATTGAATGAAAAATAATCAAGAGTACAAAAATAAAACAAAACTTATTTTCCTGAAACTGTGAATATACAAACAAACAAAACAAGTATAAATAACAAAAAAAGTTTTCTCATTGCCTTTACAGATTCCATGGTATTTAAAATATTAAGTAAAACAAAAATATTATAGAATAAAAAAATGTGAATAGACATCCAAATCAAGAGACAATATTACATTATTTCCTTTACACTGCACTACAATCTAACACAGAGTCTTTGCAAGGAGAGGAAGAAAATCGAGAAAAGGGGGAGAGCGGGAGAGCACAGCTGGGTCTTTTGAAAGTGCAAAATTAAAATGGAAAAAAAAAAAAAAAAAAAAAAAAAACATTTTTCTTTTCACAGATCTTCAAAGAGCTGTGTGTGTGTGTGCATAGTTGTGTATGTGCGTGAGTGTGTGAGAGGGTTCAATACTGCACCTGAGAGAGCCGGAGTGAAAGTCAGGACACAATTAACGTGAGAGCTTCTGGTTTAGTGCCAGGGCAGCGTGTGTCTGTGTGAGAGAGTGGATGTGGGAACAGGTGTGTGAGTGGCTGATGTGTTAGAGAGCCATAAAATGGGTCTTTTCAGCCAGTGTGTGGATGTTTGAGTGTGTGTGTGTGCGCGTTTGAGGGAGGGTGTGTGCAAACACGACACACTTAAGGGCCTCTTCAGCTCCATTAATTGGTCATTTGACATGAAAGACCTCATACCACCTTTTTCACATGGCTGCTTTCCTGAAGACCCAAAAACCTTCACCCTCAGAAAGGACACACACACACACACATAAACAGCTCGATACCTCTGCTAACATCCTCCTGTATATCACCTCTCACTCCTTTTAATAGATAGTTCTTTTTTTCGTTGTCAGAACCAATGATGTCACATCCTGTGACTGAGGCTGGAAGTGATGTCACAAACGCTTGTCCATATGCCCCTGCACATAAAAGTATTTTTATTATGTCCGTTTCTGTTTGCCCTAAATTGAATGTTCAAATTATGTATTAACCCTTATGTTGTTCCAAATGCTGCTGCACTGATATAAAAATAGATAGTTGTGTGTTATGGCTGATAAGTGATAAATTGCAGATATTACAGTTCTATATTATTTTGTTGCTTAAACTTGATATTTTGCATTACTATATTACTAAAATTTCAATTTTCTAAAATCAAATTTACTAAGAGGCCTTTATTTTGTGCATTTCAGTTTAAAAACTAAAAAAAGTAAAACAAAGATAAAATATCAATTATTAAAAGTAATTTTTATTAATAGTTTGAATTAGTTTTTATATTTAAATTTCAGTTCTTTTGTTGTGTTTTGTTGATTTTATTATTTCTATTAATTTTGTATTAATTTTTGTTTCAATTTTAGTTATTTTAGTACATCAAGCTAACTTATTGAAAAATGTTTCCTTGGCAGCTAGCTGAAATAAGTTTTAATTTTAAATATTTTATTTCAGTTATTGTTTTTTTTCAAGTATTGTTTTAGTTAATCATTATTATAATCGCATGCCCAAATCTCGGTTCTAAATCAATTTTAAATAAACACTGAAATCAAAAATATATCATCATAAATGCTACAAGTGAAGTTAGGCATCATATCATTATAATGTACACTATAGAATACAAATATTCATCTAGATATTTATTGGCTAAAAATTGCATTTAACAATGTTACAAAATTATTAGAGTTTTTTTAAATATTAATTTTTAATGTTAATTAGCTAATCTAAATACAAAAATAGGGGAAATTAGAATGTAAATTAAATAGGCCTACATTGTAAAAAATATTTCAAGCGGTTTCAACTAATTATTATTTAGTAAGTTCCACAGAAATTTTACATTCAGTCATTTTCTGACTTCAGAGTGTTTTTTAGTTGGCTCAACCTTTACTGAACTAGTTTTATAGTCCATTCAACTAAAATGGTTTAATTGGTCAAACATTTAGAAGACTAAACAGCAAGTTATGCCAATTAAATTGTAACCGTTCACTCCATGTGTTTTATATTACCTCAACTAAGATTTATTATTTGGGCATCATAAGAAATTGCTGGGGAACTACATAAACATAGATTTTTATAGTTTAACAAAATTATTATCACTAAAAACACACTTTACAACACATAATAGCCTTTATTTAATAACAATCTCCATTTATAGCATTTTTCATACAAACTAAACATACAAGAATTAAGAAAAAATAAAATAAAATAAAAAATGAACCAGGTGTTACAGTATATAAAATGAAATCAAGTCACCTTTATACAATACTGATTGAGTCAAAGCAGCTTTACAGTCAAACAGGAAAATAGTTTGTCAATATTACAAGAGGACATTAAGAAGTCATTTTCCAAGTTAAAGTCATTTCAATGGTGATTCAGTGTTAACATCATCCAGTTCAGCTCTCTTTCAATAATGTCTGTGCAATCAGCCAAGTGTCCCCAAATAAGCAAGCCAAAGGTGGTGACAGTGGCAAGGCCCCAAAACTCCATCGATGACAGAAACTGAGTAGAAAACCTTGGGAGCAACCAGGTTCAGTCGGGGGACAGTTCTCCTCTGGCCAGACGAAACCAGCACGGCATGGTTTAATTGTAGGCTGCAACACAGGTCAGATTGAGCAGAGGACTTGTCTGGTTCTCGTGGCCAACGAGGTCTTCGGAGGGGGTCTGTCTCTAGCTGACATGGTATCTGCTGACATTCAGGGCTGTAGAGGTCATCTCTAGGTGCTGATCCACCATCTGATCTGGATACGGACTGTGTGGCTACATTCACCTCGGAATAAGAATGAAACAGACTAATATTAATGTATTATAATTGTAGTAAAAACTCTAAACATTTACACATATTACCTGGAATGAAAACAATAAACTCCTAGTCTTGAAGGTACACACAGCATGTCGTTGCAGTGGAGCGGTCTGGTCACGAGCCAGTGTTTGGTGCCTTCGAAGAACTGACTGGGTTGCATCTGAAATCTTGCAAAGATGACAAAGCACCAATGAAACCTTTGGCCACACCCTGATGGAGAAAAAAAGTACATTTTAAGTTCAAAAAATGAAATGATGCCTTTTAAATCATTTACAATGTATCAATATCAGTTAATTCACATTGACTCTTGCACTACACTACTGTTGCACTTCACCCCGGACTACAGTTCCCATCATCCATTGCACTGATGACACACACACAACTGAATGCACTGATTACCCAGCTGATTCCCATCAGACATGCTACTTAAACCATGGACTTCCTCTTTCTCTCTGCCGAGTATTGTTTATGTTTATCGTAGTCATAGCTGATAGCTACTTTACGGAGCCACTCTTAGTCTTAGTCTTAGTCTTAGTCTTAGTCTTGCCTGTTTACCTGTGTTTTGATTCTTGCTTTGTACTTTTGGATTTCCCTATCGTCTTGCTGTTTGGACTGTGTTTGCCTCTGCCTGGACTATTGCTTGTGTACTCGGATTACCCCTCTTGTCAAGCCCTTTGGAAATTGTTTGCCAATCAACGACCCACGCATGCTCTCGGAATACTCTTGTGTCTTGCCCTCAACATATCTGTTTACTGATGTTTGACCCTGCCTGTGATTGTGACCACGTCTGTTAAATAAAGCTCTGCACATGGATCCGCATGCCTCACGCCTCGTCGGTCCTGTTACTATTATAGTAACACAGCTTTTGATATTAAGTGTTTTTATGGATTAAACGTGAAAGAAGGTGAAAGACCACATTCCCTTCACTTGAAATTCCCTCAGACATATCATACAACGCTTATTCAATGTTTTTATATATGTTGCACGTTTGTGTATAAATATATACATTTTAAATAAAACATTTACACCTTTATATATACATTTTGATACAAATATTTATCAGTGCCACACCTGACGCCTGAACTTGACATACACAGTCTTATATCCACTTTTCTTCGGATATGCAAATCATAAAACACTTCCTAAATGTTCACTCAAAAAAAATCTAATATGTTAGATGCTTTTCTCGTTAAATTTAGTAAAAAAAAACAACATTTATTTAGTGACATGTGAACTTGACAAGATGGCAGCAATTATCTGAATGTTGACTGTATTTGAAAATAACCATTTATTTAATGTTTTTAAATATATAATTTGTGCAGACTTAATATAATATGTCTTCTCAACTAAGCCCAAGCAATAAAATTAATTCAACTTAAATATTTTTGCCCTTCCATCATTTTGTTAGTTGGATTTTTTACAGTGTATTCAATATGCACACATAACAAAAATCTCAAATATTGTCTGATAATAAATACGACACCCATACTTTGATGGTGCTAACTAACCCATTAATAAAACAAAGAGACAGCTGTGAACTGCGTTTTCATTTTAATTCACAACTTTTATACTTTGACATAATTTTGAGTATAAATACATTTCCTTCATTGTCAGTGGCTTGACTGTCTTTGAACATCTGAGGTGCTTGTCAGATTTTGCTCAAAGGTAGTCAAAGACAAACTGTAAATACAAATACGCCAGGATCCATGTGGCAGATGATCCATGTGTGTGTGTGTGTGTGTGTGTGTGTGTCAATATTAACCTTGTGTGAATTTAGCTATCTGATCAGAGAGTGCCCACCTGCGGTTGTCCTAAGTTACATCAAAAACTTAATGACCTTGTCCGCTCCATGCCACCTGCCTGGCACAGGTTACCATGACAGCCGTTTGTGTCTGATCAAACTGTTTGATACCGGATCATTTGAGCTCTTCCCTTCAGTTTCTCCAGTCTTTGTGTCTTTCAAACGGCCACACACACACACACACACACACACACACACACACACACACACACACACACACACACACACACACACACACACACACACACACACACACACACACACACACACACACACACACACACACACCTCCAGGATCCCAGTGAAACCTGTGGCTTATAGATTTGATTGGGTTAGAGTTCAGGTTAGGGTTTGGATTTAGCAGTGGTGGTTATCATGACAGTTCTTCATAGACTAAGGCTTAGTCAGTGTATGAAGAATGTTTATGATAACCAGTGCTAAAGTGCTTAGTGACTAAGTTAATGTTCATACATGTTTTCTGTATACGGTCCTTTAGGAATCTGTGTTTTGTTACCTATGTGGTGATTACATCACAGTGATGTCATATGATCAGATTACCCATCATCCTTGTGGAAACTGAGAGATCAAAACCCAGGACAGCTCAAGTCTGAAACATATAAATCTAGCTAGGCTAAACTTGATTTCATTAATTAGGCTATTGAATCAGGCTATATGGCAGAACGAATGAAAGAACGGATAAATAGACATGTTACTTTAAGTGTAGTGCTTGAGTGTGTGGTGGCATACAGGGAAAACATCGATTTTTTGCAATTTTAAAATTTTAATTTAATAATTACAGTATGGAAAGAGTGGAGTGTCTTAAATCTGTAGGAGTACGCTACACAAGCCTTATCTGCTCTTTGCCTGAACTGATGAGGCCAGAAGGAGAGCACAATGTTCCTAACACTGCTTTCATTGTCTGAAGACACTATATTAAACCTGTGTGTGTGTGTGTGTGTGTGTGGTTTGTCCCACACATCCTGTGGTTCCTTGTGGGAGAGACACTTATCACATCCGTGAGGAAGAAGAGTCTTCCTCTTGTGTGTGTTGTGTGAAGAACCTAACATGTGTATTTATGAGTATAACATGCATATTAATGAGTATATGTTTTTTTCATCTTTGTTTCATCATAAAATACATATTTGTAGGTATACTGCAATAGAACGATATACACCGTATTTGGCTGAGTGTGGTTTTTTTTTTTTGTTTGCGGTGTATGTTTTTCATGTTATGCCAGGAGGACGGGTCAGAGCGAGGTTAGACTTTGTTTACCCATCATCCCTTTCTATAAATCTCCCATACAGACACACACACACACACACACACACACACACACACAGACACACACAGACACACACACACACACACACACACACACACACACACACACACACACACACACACACACACACACACACACACACACACAGACACACACACACACACACACACACACACACACACACACACACACACACACACACACACACACACACACACACATGCAAGTGTTTTCTCATGAAGAGCAATTTCCTGTGTTGTTTAATTAGTGATCTGACTCTTACATCTGCCCAGATCTGCTCATTAATTCTGATTTACTGTAGAAAAAGAGAAAGAAAGAGTTAGCCAGAAATTTATGTATTGCAAGTGTGCTCTTGTATTACTGTTGTGGTAAAAACAAAACAAAAAAAAAACTCAGTACTCAGGGGGGCAGTAGAGTTACTGTCAAATGTTTGTGACAGTAAACAGAGTGCTGTGATGATGCATTTTGGTAGGACAACCCAAAAGTTAGTATCACCCTTATTGTTCCCTTGACAAATTCCCAAAAGGATTTTTCCTAATGTTTTTTTTTATTATTAATGACATTTGTATGAATTATTTTGAACTCAAGACTCACTTGCTTCAAAAACTCTGCAAAAAAAAAAAAAAACTTTCATTAAAGGAATACTTACAAAAATGAAAATTTGCAAAAAATTTACTCACCCTCCCAAGGCCATCCAAGACGTAGATGAGTTTTTTTCTTCAATTGGAGAAATCTAGTGTTACCAATGGATGCTCTGCAGTGAATGGGTGCCGTCAGAATGAAAGTCCAAACAGCTGATAAAAACATCATAATAATCCACAAGTTATCCACACAACTCCAGTCCATCAACATGTGAAGTGAAAAGCTGCGTGTTTGTAAAAAAAACAAAACAAAACAAAAATGATCATTAAACGTTACTTCTGTTCCTTCAGTGAAAAAAGTCGTCTCGTCTGAATCAGGAGAGAAATATGCACAGATCAATCACCATTTGCAAGCAAAACAGTCCAAAACAGCTCTAAACAACATGTCAGTGGATTTTATTATGAGAGGACAACAGGGAATGGACTTTTTTACTGGAGGAAGCGCTATTATGGATTATGGACTCATAATTTAGACAGAGACAATTGCTTTAAAGTTAAAAAGCTTTAATGATGGATTTGTTTCTTATAAACACTTAGCTTTTCACTTCAAAAGATGTTAACTGATGAACTGGAGTGGTGTGGATAACTTGTGGATTATTGTGATGTTTTATCAGCTGTTTGGACTCTCATTCTGACGGCACCCATTCACTGCAGAGGATACATTGGTGAACTATTTCCTTAAGAGACAAGGTATTTCAAGCAAACTGAAACATAGGGTGCACAAAATAATTGCATGAGATTATAATATGTTTTCATTAATGGATAAAATACAAATTTTTTCTTCTTTTTTTAATAATAAAATATACACTAACTTGAATGACTCACTCATTAATGCAGAGCATTTAGCAGAGCTCTGTATAATAGGGAGGAAGCTCAGCGCGAGATAGCACACCTTACACCTGTGTGTGTGCTCTGAATCCTCCCACTGAATACTGTCTCCATGACAACCATGTAAAAGTATGTCCTTACTGACCAGATCTGACACACACAAACGCATGCATTCACACACATTCTTTCAGAGCACTATAAATGCAAAACATGATTATGATTCAAAGTATCCTTTCAGTCAGGATTGGAATAAAAAGGAGAATGTGCAGCGAAAGAAACTAATGAAAGGAAAGCTGTCATCTTTTTTCCAGTCACACACACATAAACACACAGAGATACAGGCAGTCTCTGCAGTGTGCTGGACTATTTGAGCTAGTCTTTGTTTAGTTTCATTTCGAGTGGATGAGAAGAGCGCGTTTAGATTGATGGAGTCTTTTGTGCTTATTTCTCTTTATTGTATTCAATTTTTTTCAAAGGGAAATATTTCAGCGCGTGCTGTTCCAAACATTTAGTGAAGTCTCATCTAATGGCTGGAGAAATTACTATAGACATCAAGTCATAGAACGTACAGAAATGTAGGCCTACAAAATCAAAGCCAGTCGTAACTGTATTTTGTGTTCAGGAAAAAGTAAACTGAAAAAATTGGCAGTGCGTAGCTCAAGAAAAAGACTACATACAGCTAATAGGGGTTTAGGATGAAGCTTTAAGCCTCAAATCTCCAATATAATCAGGGAAATGTACAGTATGGAAAAGTTTGACTCTTTTTTACCCTGTTCCAATTGGCGTACTAAGATCTGAGTGTATACTGCCTTCTAGAGGCCACATGTAGAACTGAACACTAATTGTTACACTCATCAATCCTAAAACCAGTTCTAAGGGTCATTCCAGTAATTATCATATATGTCTGAATATAGTGGATAAAATATTAAACCCAACGTTTATGGATGTTGGTATTTTGTTGGATGTTCTCCACTACTGAACGAGCTTGTAAAATGAAAAACTGTGAATTTAAGAAAAAAAAATCCAGTATTTGTTCTTTATCAAAACAAAATGTGAAAAAAAGGAAAAAAAGAACATTTATTTTAATCAGTAATCAGTGTATTTTGCCTGTGTACCTAAATGTATACTTAATTTTACTTTTCATGTTTTGAATATAAAATGTAATGTATTATACAGTGGTGACCAAAATTATTAGAACACTGGTATTTTCACCAGCTAAAAATGGTTTTAAGTCAGTTATTTCTATCTTTTGCTTTATAGTGTGTCAGTAGGAAATATCAGTTTACATTTCCAAATATTCATTTTTCCATTAATTGTAATAATCCAGCGAGATTTTTCTTTGCACAAGGAGTCTAAAAACAGCCAGTGCTCCACACATAGATCTGATCTGATTGTATTCAGTCTATCTGGAATGACATGAAGAAACAGAACAAACTGAGACAGACTACATCCAGAAGAACTGCGGCAACGTCTCCAAGATGCTTCAAGACACATACCTGCAAAGCTACAGTACTGTTAAAAGTTTTAGGCACTTGTGTAAAAATGCAGTAAAATGAGGATGCTGTCAAAAATTCTGTCATATATATATATATATATATACACATACACACACACTTGGTCAGAATTATTGGTATCCATGGTAAATATGATCAAAGAAGGCTGTGAAAATAAATTTATGCATTATTAATCCTTTTGATCTTTTATTTAAAACAAACCACAAAAATCTAACCTTTCATTGAACTAAAACAATTGAAAATGATGGAAAATCTCATTCTGAAATAAATGTTTTTCTCAAATACACGTTGGGCACAATTATTGGTACCCCTAGAAATATCTGTGAGGTATATTCCCATTCATATTCACAATTTTGAGCACACCAGAGTGATTACGAACATGAAATTATCCAGCTATGGCTTCCTGCTGTTTCACAGGAATATAAATTGGAGAGAAAACAAAGGCCAAACTCCCTTAATCATCCATCACAATGAGAAAAGAAATATATTTCTGATGTGCAGCAATAGATAATTGAGCTTCACAAATTAGTGCAGTGGCTTTAAGAAAAAAGCTAGAGCAGTGAAAATCCCCATTTCCACCATCAGGGCAATAATTAAGAATTTCCAATCAACAAAAAATGTTACGAAACTGCTTGGAAGAGGACGTGTGTCTATATCGTCCTAATGCACGGTGAGAAGGAGAGTTTGAGTGGCTAAAGACTCTCCAAGGACCACAGCTGGAGAATTGCAGAAAATAGTTGAGTCTCGGGGTCAGAAAACCTTTAAAAAAAAATTGTCAAGTAGCCCCTACATCACCACATGTTGTTCGGGAGGGTTTCAGGAAAAATTCACCTCGCTCATCCAAAAACAAGCTCCAGCATATTCAGTTATCAGACACGACTGGAACTTCAAATGTCACTGGTTTCTATGGTCAGATGAAACTAAAAAATGAGCTTTTCATCAGCAAACACTCAAAAACAACACAAAAACGGGTCACTGAGCACAAAACCAAGCTTCTGCTGGCCATTCCAGTCCTCTGACCTGAACCCTGTAGAAAACGAGTGGAGAACTGAAGAGAAGAAGCACTGTAGCTGGGAATCTGAAGGCTCTGGAGATATTCTGTATGAAGAAAATGGTCTCTGATCTCTTGTCAGGTGTTCTCCAAACTCTTCAGGCATTATAGGAGAAAACTCAGAGCTGTTACCCTGGGAAAAGGATGTTGTAATAATTTGCTGGCCAATAATTATGGCCAACATGAAATAGAGAAAGCATTTATTTCACAGTGAGATTTTCCCCGCACTTTCAATTGTTTTACTTCAATGATAGGTTGGAATTTTGTGAAAGATAAAAAGGATAAACAATGCAGATTCATTTTCACAGCCGCCTTTGCTCATATTTACCAAGGCTGCCAGTATTAGTGGAGGGCACTGTATATACATACATATTAATGTATCTATAATTTATGTATAATTTTATTATATTTTTTGTACATTAAATTGTATATACATTAATATATATATATACATACATACATACATATATATATATATATATTAATGTATATACAATTTAATGTACAAAAATATAATAAAATTATAGATAGAATTTTTATTATATTTTTGTACATTAAATTACATTACAGTTTGTCAGATTTTCCTTTTCCCTCAAATAAATGTCAAAAACCAGGTTCTCATTGTGACAACTGAGTCCATATAATGTGACAACACGCCATTATCTTTCTACAGTAGGCTACAGTAACGGTGGTGATGTTCAAGTGTATTTTTTAAAGACTATAAGAGTGATTAGACCCTGAGTAAACCAACCCTGAAAATATACCAAATCTCTGTATTTTTAACATATATATATATATATATACAATAACTATAACGTTTAATTGTGATTTGGGAGTGTAAACGCTGATTTTTCATGTCAGCAGAACCTGCATCTTAGCTATGGCGAGAGCGTGAGGCAGAAGGACGTGTTACATGGTATATGTTCCTGCTCTATAGGTTCCTACCGCGTTTATGCTTATGCTTATGCTATAGAAATGAGGCGGGGCGCGGAACGGAAGCTCAAGCGTGTAACACAGAGGGAAGCTAGTCTCGCGCTTCCCGGAAACGGGACCGCAGAATCATGGCGACCGTCTCAGTTTGCAAGTATCACCCCGGCGGTTTCAGTTTCGAAAACTGCAAGAGGTGAGATTTCTTGCTTTATATAAGCAGGCATTTAGCCGGTGAAGTGGGTTAGTTTTTATATTATTGATTCGGTGAAGCAACAAAGAGTTTGAGTGTATTTTAAAGGTCTTTTAGCGATCGGTTGAGTCACGGCCTGTGTGAATGACTAAGGAGAATTTATCCAAACTCATTTGAATAGCGGTTTTATTGAATGAAAACACATTAAATGACGTTATACGTTAGGTATAAAATTTACAAGTATGTTTTGTAAGGTTAACGTGTTTTTATTTATTACTATTGATATTTTGTTGTTATTGGTGGGCTTCGACCCCGCGCTCGCAAGTTCAGTCTAAAATAACATTTAAGCTCTCAAATAACATGAGTTTATTTGTTTTTTCGTTAAAAACAACTTTCTTTAATTCATCAAATCGTTCTGCGATTTGTATTTGATTAATAACTTAGAGACAAATTAAGAGTTAGATACGTGATAATTTACATGACTGAGACTTGTAACAACAAAGACGAAGCTTTCATTTGTTGTTTTGTAATGTAATGAATGTGTTCTATTTTAAAAACCTCATTAGGTTGGTTTAATTTGGTTGTTTCTTCATAAAAGTAAATATTTTCGTATTAACCACAGAAGAGTGCTTATATAAGGTTGTTTTAAAAGTGTCCACTAGTTGTCAGGATAACTTTGCAGATGAATGATCTGTTGTTGATACATACATATGCTGCTGACTGATCAAAACAAATAGCTGTTTGCTTTTTTGTTGTTAATGTAGAATCTTATCCAAGTTCATAAAAGAGTGGAGTTGAAATATAAAAGGCTGATAAATAAAATGAAGTTGGGGAAAAAATATTAAATGTTTGTGTTATTATAGAAATGCTCTTCTGGAGGCAGACATCAATAAGCTTGGTTTCAGCTCTCCTGCTGCTCGTAAAACCGGCACCACCATTTGTGGAGTCGTTTACAAGGTAAGAAAAAGCATAGATGAGTGTAATATCTCAAATTAAACGGTTTGACTTCATAACCTCATATCTGTCAAAAAAATAAAAAGGTGACCTAGAAGAACAATTGTCTCATAAAAATCATCTCTCTCTCTCTCAGGATGGTGTTGTTTTAGGTGCGGACACTCGTGCGACTGAAGGAATGGTCGTCGCTGATAAGAACTGCTCTAAAATTCACTACATCTCTCCCAACATATAGTGAGTACGAACACATCATTACAGACAATTTTACAATTAAACTAATTTACAATCCCTGAAAACCATCTCGCTCTCTCGTTCTTTAGCTGTTGTGGAGCCGGTACCGCGGCAGACACTGAGATGACCACACAGATCATCTCCTCCAACCTGGAGCTCCATTCTCTGTCCACCGGCCGTCTCCCACGAGTCGCCACCGCTAACCGCATGCTCAAACAGATGCTCTTCAGGTAAAGAATCATCACAGCGCTCCATGAAGGTTTTTAAATGTTTTTGAAAGAAGGCTGGATGTCACTGATCAAAAATACAGTAAAACGGGTATATTGTGAAATATTACAATTCAAAAGAACTGTGTTTTGTGTGAATAAATTGTAAAATGTCATTTATTCCTGTGATGCAAAGCTGAATTTTCAGCATCATTACTCCAGTCTTCAGTGTCACATGATCCTTCAGAAATAATCATTCTAATATGCTGATTTGCTGCTCAAGAAACATTTCTTATCAATTTTGAAAACAGTTGTGCTGCTTAATTTTTTTTCATGGAAACTACAATACACTACCTCTCAAAGTTTGTAAGATTAAAAAATATATATATTTAGCAAGGATGCACTAAACTGATCAGTAAATGCTTTTCTTTTGAACACTCTTCATCAGAGAATCTAAAAAAATATATCATGGTTTTCTCAAAAATATTAAGCAGTTGCATGTTTTTGGCACTGATAATAATAGAAACTAACATAATTATATTCAAACTATATTTAAATAAAAAAAACTGTTATTGTAAGTTGTAATAATAGTGATAATAGTTGTAATAATAATTCTCAATATTACTGTTGTATTTTTTGATCAAATACTAGCAGCCTTGGTGAGCATAAGAGACTTATTTCAAGAACATTATATAAAAAAAAAAAAATCTTCATTCCAGTCTTTTGATCAGTAGTGCATATGGCCATGTGGCTGAGTCTACCATGTGTTTTCATATGTAGGTATCAGGGATATATCGGTGCTGCGTTAGTTCTCGGAGGGGTTGACTGCAACGGCCCACACTTGTACAGCATCTATCCACACGGATCAACAGATAAACTGCCCTATGTCACTATGGGTGAGTTACACTAACATACTATGAATCATCTTCACATTCCACCTAAAGAGGGAGACATTGTGTATCTTAAAAGCTTTTGATTGGTGCCAAAAATAGATGTCTCTCTGACTGACTGGCTTTGTTAGTTGTACCCCATATGACAAGATAACATGCATCATTTAATGAATATCTGTTATTGCAGAAGATGATTCTTTTGATTGGCTCTTTCTCACTGGTAACATCAGTATGTTTGTCTCATCAGGTTCTGGATCTCTGGCAGCAATGGCAGTCTTTGAGGATCGCTACAGGCCCAACATGGAGGTAACCCTCCCTCGTGTGCATTTACATACCTTTTTTTTTACTGTTCAGATGTTTGAGCTTAGCAAAGCTTTTTTTTTTTTTTACGAACTTATTACTTTTATTCAGCAAGGATGCATTAAATTAATAAAAAGTGAAAGTAAAGACATTTTATAATGTTGCAAAATATATTGTTTTTAAATGAATGGTGTTCTTCTGAATTTTCGATTCCTCAAAGAATCCAAATATATATATATTAAGCAGCACAACACTCAGCATTTACAGAAATAACCACTAAATCAGCATATTAGAATGATTGCTGGAGGATAATGTGATACTGAAGACTGGAGGAATGATGCTGAATGGAAATTCAGCTTTGCATAACAGGAATAAATTATATTAAATAATACATCAAATTAGAAATCAGTTATTTTAAATTGTAATAATATTTCACAATATTATTGTTTTTGCTGTATTTTTAATCAAATAAATAGCCTTGGTGAGCATAACGGACTTCTTTCAAAAACATTTAAAAAAGCGACCTCAAACGTTTGAATGTTAGTGTATATATTCAGGATTCAAACAGACAAAGACATTTACAATATCTGACAAAATCAACCTGTGAATTTTTCTTTTTTTTCTTTTTTTTTTTAAATCTAGAAAAGTCAGGGGAGCCTATCTTAGAAATACATGGTCATTTTGGGTTTGACATTTGAAATATGAGCTGTAAATTGCTTTTTGTGAATGCAGTATTCCCGTAAATTGGTGAAACCACACGGGAACAGTTTAATCCATTGTAGTTAACACAATGATTCTGCTGGTTGTGTCGATCAGGAGGAAGAGGCCAAGCGTCTGGTGCGGGATGCGATAGCGGCCGGTATCTTTAATGACCTGGGCTCAGGCAGCAACATCGACCTGTGTGTGATCTCCAAGGGGAAGGTGGACTACCTGAGACCTCATGACATGGCCAACAAGAAGGGAGTCAGGTGAGCGTCTGCACTGCCAGAGGAACACCACCTCATACACACCTGTCTGAACTTTGCACTCGGCGGCATGGAGGCAGTGATGAAATCTGTGTAATCAGTCTAATTCACGTGAACATCTGAGTGTGCTTTTTAAAAGAATCTTAAACTGACATGAATGCCAGCTTATACACCTCTATGATTAAGAAAAGGCATGTTATGATTATTACATAATCAGCTTATAGCGTTTATTGTGCAGTCTAGACACAAATGGTCAGTATGATTAACAATCTGTTAATGCAGGCCGCCACATGTGTGCATGATATTAATCAGAGAATTTAACCAAAGGAAAGCTCATGCTTCACTGTTCCTTTTCAAGGGAGGATAAGGTTTATGGACGCCCTGTGTGAGTAACCCGTGTGTTCAAACGTGCACCACGTCCAGACAAAACTGTAACCTGCATGTGTTTGACTAACCAGGCGTGAGTTTGAAGTAGTTGAGTTGTTTAAACTGACAAGCTGTTTGATGATTTTTCTCTTACAGTCTTTTGCTAACATTTTGTTTTTGTAGAGCACCAAAGTGTGTTTCCGTGGTCTGGATTGGTTTTATCGTGTGAAAAATATGTAGTGTTGCAGTCCTGATTAGAGTTGTGTGTCATTAGGCTTTAGTTTCTTTACAGGAGTTGAATCGTCTTTAAGTTCATTGTGTGTTTTCCTCACAGGACCGGAAGTTACAGGTACAAGCATGGAACTACCGGGGTTCTGACGAAGACCGTGACTCCTCTGAGCCTGGAGGTGGTGGAGGAAAACGTGCAGACCATGGACACCTCCTGAGATGACACAACCCACCACACTTTGATCTGTTTGTTTCCCCCATAACCATTGACCCCAAGTCTTATGTGGTGGTTTAGTAATTTTTCATTATTTCCAATAAAAGACATTGTAAGTTGAAGTTTTTTGTCTTTTTTTTGTGCATCCATTATCATTTAGTTCAGATAGCCTATTATTTTGTTTTTAATATAAATGTATGGCAGGCAAAATAAATTTATGGTAAAACATGTTTAGGTAAGTCTCTTATGTTCACCAAGGCTGCATTTATTTGATCAAACATACAGTATAACAGTAATATTGTGAAATTATATTACAATTTAAAATAACTGTTTTCTATTTGAATATATTTTAAAATGCAATTTATTCCTGTGATGCAAAGCTGAATTTTCAGCATCATTACTCCAGTCTTCAGTGTCACATGATCCTTCAGAAATCATTCTAATCTGCTGATTGGCCGCTTAAGAAACATTTCTCATTGTCAATTTTAAAATCAGCTGTGCTGCTAATTTTTTAAAATAAATTCTTTGATAAGTTCAAAAAAACAGTGGTTATTTGACATATAAATCTTCTGTAGATGTGCTCAAGTTACAGTGGCTGATGAGCTGAAATACAAATAAATGTATTATGCTTCATGTGATAAATGATAGTACTTACTACATTTGCTTAACACCAGGTGGCGCTACATAAAATGCAAATTCATAATAATTTGGGTCTTTTTCATCAGAAAATCTAATACAAACAAGACTATTAAAAATGATTTTAAATGCTTCAGATGTCCTTCAAAACAAAGCTGCCACAAAGTCAATATTTCCAGTTACATTTTATTGTTAATTACACATTTAAACACGAGAAATGCTTCAAAATTCCTTAAAAATAACATGTCTTTGGATATAATGAATACTTTCATATGGTAAATATTTGACCAGAACAACACAAGTGTTTCCTTGCAAAACACTCGACAATTGTGTGTGTGTGTGTGTGTGTGTATCAGAAACATAAAGAGATTTAAGTAACGAACTGTAAGGCTCTTTAAATGCTGTTATGAATACAGAAAAAGTATGCATAAATGGAACCACCTTGCTTTGACTTCATCAACATGAGGCACTGGTCACCGGACCTGACCAACTTTCTCTAAACCAATCAGCATACAGCACTGATACATCAATCGAAGGCACAACAGAATATATCAGCATTCCTTTCAATACAAATCTAGAGAAATGCTCAGCTTAAAACAGTACAGGCACTGTTGGCATTCTCTCCTTACTCATATCTAGATCTTTCTATAGCTTGATCAGTTGGACTGAGAGAGCAGCGAAGATCACAGGTTTGCACAATGGTTCTCATTGCTGCAGGTGTGTGTGTGTGTGTGCGTGTTTGTATCAGGTGCTGGACGTCCACAGGTGCATCTGTTTGGCGAACTGCAGGACGAAGCTGATGTCGGGCCGCTGGTCAGGATCTGGGTTGATGCACATACTGACCAGATCTCTGAGCTGCAACACATACAAGGTGTGTAGTTTACATCACTGTTCATATGCTGTATCTTTATGAAACGATTGCTGAGATGGACTGTGTTACAAAATCTAGTGAGCTGACTTCCTAGACAGCAAGAAGATATTTCTAAACACTAGTGTTCAAAAGTCTGAAGTCAGTAAGATTTGTATTTTTGAAAGAAATACATTTCAAATAAATGTTGTTGTTTTAAAATTTCTATTCATCAAGTCCTGAAAAAAAATGGCTCATGGTTTTCACAAAAATAATAAGCAGCACCACTGTTTTGAACTCTGATAATAATGTTTCCTGAGCATCAAATCAGCACATTAGAATGATTTCTGAAGGATCATGTGACACTAAAGATTGGAGTCATGATGCTGAAAATTCAGCTTTGCATTAAAGGAATAAATTACATTTTGAAATATATTCCCATAGCAGACACTTATTTTAAATTATAATATTTCACAATAGTACTGTTTTTACTGTATTTCTGATCAAACAAATGTAGCTTTGGTGAACGTAAGAGCCTTTTTGCAAAAATATTTACAATTTTTACTGACCTCAAACTTTTGAATGGAAGTGTATATTTAATTTTCTTTTCTTTTTTTTCTGGACTTGCTTGTTTATTTATTTATTGTTTGTTTCTATTTTTATTATAAAGCATTATTTCTGCCAGAGAATAAAAAAATAAAAATAAAAATAAACATATCAATTGACTTTTTCTCGCAATTCTGACTTTTTCTTGCAGTTCTGAGAAACTGCACGAATTGCAAGATAGAAACTCACAATTACAAGTTGATAACTTGCAATTGCGAGACACAATCTTCAAATTCTGAGAAAAAATCAGGAGCTAAAAAAAAAAGTTGCAATTACATTTTTTTTTTTTTTTTTTTTTACTGTGGTGGAAACAAACTTCTATAGTGTTGTAAAGCAAATGCCATTAAAGCATTTAATTAATTGCATGCTTAAATGCATTAACTATTGCAGATGCATCATTTAGAACTATGAAGTGACAATAGCTCTATAGCATCGTGTATGATTGTGCTCACTGGAGTATTGAGATGTTAGCTCATGGTTTTCATAACAGAGGCATGTAATGCTGTGTGTGTGTGTGTGTGTGTGTTGTACCTTCTGAGAGTAGTGCTCTGAAGGCAGAGGAGGGTAATCGCACTGTTCGATCTTGTGGCACAATGACAGCAGGTTCATCTTGTCGCTGTAGAAGGGGCTGTGCAGAGCCGCCATCTAAGAGACACAAATATTACTCATAAAAAATAATTACATCTCTTTCTGCTGTTCTTGCTTACTATTTGACAGTATTACTGTCCCACTATTCTTGTGGCTGTACTTTCACAACAATGTATTTCAGTATTTATTCTGGTAAAGTGCATTACTTTAAAGCAATTTGTGTTTGTTTATAAATATTAAGGTACAAATTAAAATAATTTTATATGGTAATCAACAGTTGACCTTAATTTGTACTGAATTTTATTGCTAAAAAAAAATCATAATGTTACAAAAGATTTCGATTTCAAACACATGCTATTTTTGTTCATCAAAGAATCTTGGAAAAAATCGTATTTCCCTCAAAAATATTAAGCAGCAGAAATGGTTTTCAGCATTTGTAATAATCTGAAATATTTCTTGAGCAGCAAATCAGCACATTAGAATGATTTCTGAAGGATCACGTGACACTGAATATTGGAGTAATGATGCTGAAAATTCAGCTTTGCATCATATTTTTATTGAAAATGGTTATTTTAAATTGCAATAATATTTCTCACTTTTTACTGTATTTTTAATCAAATAAATGCAGCCTTGGTGAGCATAAGAGACTTCTTTCAAAAAATACGTTAAAACTTTTGGACACTAGTATGAACAAATGATGTGTTTGTGTACCTCATACAGCAAGCAACCCAAGGACCAGATGTCTGATTTGAAGTTGTAGCCGTTTTCATGAATCCTCTCGGGAGACATGTAATATGGAGTTCCAACTGGGGAAGACACAGATAGATGTTAAGCAGCAGGTATGCAATTCCCGTGCATTTGCATATTTAAATTGACTGGCTGGTTTTGTTATTTCACTCCATTTAGTACATGCATGAAGTGTGTGTTTATTTGAGTGTTTGTGCGGAGGGTCAGTGGTACCAAGAGAGTGTGCAGCAGTGGTTTTGGAGCTAAAGAATCGACCTAGTCCAAGGTCACCGAGTTTGACCTCTCCAGTAGCTGTGATGAAGACGTTGGCTGGTTTTATATCTGATGCACACACAAACATTTACAGAAGATCAAAAAAATGAAGACATGAACGAAAAAATCATGAGTGTCTGTATTAGAATGACAGTTAGTGAGTTTACCTCGATGCATGACTCTGCGTGAGTGCATGTGTTCCAGCGCGCTGCACAGCTGCACAAAATACTTCCATATCGTTCGTTCAGGAATCAACCTCCGCTTCTTCTTAAAATACTAAACACATGCCAGGGTTATCATTAACCAAAACTAATAACAACACCATAAACATTTCCTTTGCTTGAAATAAAATATTTATTTAAAACACATTTATTTTATTTCAGCTAGTTGCAAAAAATGTTTAGTTTAAGTTGTACTAACACAATTAAATAAACTAATACTAAAAACTTCAACTAATAAAATGACAAAAACACACAAAGCGTTTGATAGATGCATAGATGGATAAAACTTTTAACTAAAATTAAAACAAAAACAGAAGATCCAAGAATAGTATCCTATTCAAAATATTAACAAACTACGTGTGAAAAAATGAGATCTCAAAAAGTATTTGTCCATTTAACGTGTCGCATGACACTGACCTTAATCATCTGGGAAAGGTCACCAGCGCCTGCTAACTCCAGAACAATATTCAGCTCGTTTCCTTCAATAAACGAGTCCAAATACTTAATGACGTTTGGATGGTTCAGTTGCTGCAATCACAGAATGAATATAAAACATCACCAACTCTCACAAACAGACACCTGTTTGAGTTTAAAAACCCACGCTGCTAACCTTTAACAAGTCGATCTCTTTAATGCAGTCCTGCCGAGCTTTAGCATCCATCATTTCAAAGATCTGAGAAAACGATACATTGTTACAACATCCACCCAGACACCCGGTTGTGTAAAATTTGGTAATTTAATGTTGAGCAATGGATGATAAAATTGGTTCTTGGTTCATTCGTCACCAAGATAAGGTCAAGTGCATTGCATTATGGACAGTTTCTTTGGTTATACACTGCACATTTTACATACACTTGCATTTAGTATACAAGCTGCAACAATATGAGTAACATGCAATTTAAAGACATGTAAATGCTCACCTGTACTTTCTTTAGTGCCACTTGTTGGTTGTTCAGTAGAAAAGTGGCTTTATAAACCTCACTAAACTGACCGCGGCCGATCTTTTTCTCGATGAGGAAGTTGGACATCACCGAATAGAATCCATATCCTAACATGTTCCTCTAAGAGACAGACAGAGGAACAGAAAGAGACAGTGAGAGTCAGAGTAGTGTGGTTATATCAGCATTATCACTGCGATGATTCATAAAAGCTTGTGTCTGCAGTTGTAATAATAACAGCGTGTGCACACGTGAGCCCAGGCCTGTGCCAGCAGCTGCACGTGTGTGTGTGTGTGTGTGTGTGTGTGTGTGTGTGTGTGTGTGTGTGTGTGTGTGGTCAGACCTGGTCGTTCTGTACTGGCACTGTGTAATTTTGATTCAGATCTTGAAAGCTGTTCTGCTCCATAATGACATTCCAGACCTGCAAGCAAACACAAAGGACAGAGTCAATCAAAAGGCTGACATTCGCAGCGTCTGCTTTATCAAACGGGTCGTTTTATTTCCAGATGGCTGCTTTGTTTAATTGCAGTTTTTCAGTAACGATAAAACAATCCTGAGCCGTTCAAACAAAGCCTAAGATCAAAAAGCAGCTGTCAGTGCTTTAAAATAGTAGTGGATTATGACAGATGAGACCAAAATTAATAATTGAATTTTGTGGTATGAATCATCCTGCATTTTTGTTCAAAAGTTTGGAATCGATAATATTTTTAATTGATTGATTTATTTATTTTTATATATTTTTTACATTTTTAAATGTAATATTTAATTTGTTCTTACTTCCAAATGTTTAATTCAAATAAAATGCAGTATTTTTTCTTTACTAAATGAAATGTGGCTTGCTTAATTTTATATTCAATATATCATCCAGGAAATGACGACACGCATGCATTTAGACAAATTCTTCCTGTCTCTTATCACCCTGTTTTAGCATTTTATTTTTTCCAAAACACCCACTCTCAAAATACTAGGGAAATTCTTTAAAACTTCGTAGGTACTACACGTAGGACATGAAACGCATTACAGATCAAAAGATAAAGCGAGTGCATTGAAGTGTGTGACTTCTGGAGAAGTGCAGGGATACTCCATTCCAATTTATCCTGATAGTCATCCTGATACCTGCAAGATGATGCTTTTCTTTTGAGCTTGACAGTAACGATCATGCCTAACAGACTGGATCGGTTGCGTCTCACTTAAATCGAACCCATTAAAAAAGGTCAGTTTTAGTTTCAGCACCTATCCAGGTATCAGATTAGTGTAACCTGAGTAAAGTGTTCCAGAGAATACATTGTAAGTGTGCTGTATGTGCACACACGCATGGGAACAGGGGTGTGTATGAGGGTGTGTATGTAGTCTTCAGGGCACGTGTTCTCTTCTGCACTGTACGGCTTGACATGTACAAACAGCTCCTGTTTTATTTTAAACTCCAGACAAACCTACTGACCCACATTCACAAATACACACAAACACAAATTGCTGTTCCTGTAACATTCCGTGCCTAAGAGGCATAATAAAGACTAATTAGCAGAATGAGCATGTGTTGAACGCATTTTTAAAGTGTGTTTGTGTGTGCAC
>CM071958.1:6837500-7097500 GCA_036784905.1 Acrossocheilus fasciatus
CAAGTCTCATGGAAATGCAGGGTGCATTATTTTCTGGGTCCAAAGAGTATCATATAAATGTCTAATAGAAACAACTCAACATCATAAAGTAAAATATTGCGAAAAAATCATGATCTGCTTGAGATTTGCAAAGCATAATAGCTTTTCATCAAAAGGCTATTTAGCTGTAAATTTAAAATACATAATATGATAAAGCCCCAATATAAATCCAGTTTACCAAAACACTCAAATAAAAAAAAAAGACTTTAAAATCAGATTTTATAGCATTCAGAGTTTACTTATAGTCAAAATTCATGCAGAAAATAGTGTAGAAGAGGAATTTTATCACCTGTAGAGTGAATGTCCAGTCTCTGTGGATGTGTATAAATCTGTGCTGTTTTGTAGACTGACTTAACGACTGTCACAAGCATATATGTGCATAACTTCATCTGCCTCATAACATTTATATCACATATTCAAATATATGTCATATATCTTACTAAACATTTGAATGGGCCGACACCTTCTGACATGATTTTAAAATCTCTTAGATGTTCCTAATCTGCTGCTCTAAAGTAACTGGTAGACTGCACCTGGTTATATGTGTTGTTGGTAAAAGTAAAATATATAATACAGATTTGACTAGGAATTTCTTGCAACTAAGTGCCATTCTTCTGTTGGAGAATGTTGTTATAAATTATAGCAATGCTCCATTATTTCATTAACCAGATAAACTATCAAAATAAAATTTAGACCTGCTCATACTGACAAAAAAAATTCACAACATCATTTGAATTTGACAAATAATCAGATTTTCACCATATTTATATACAGGACATTATCTGTCCCATCTTGTCTGCATTCATGTGAATATACGTACATATTCTGGCATCATAAACAATAAAATAAATCAAAAAGAAGCAATTTGATTGAAAAAAAAAAACAAGACTTAGTAATTTAAGATCTAAAATCTAAATAACTTAACGAAAGCAAAGACAGGAGAGTTTTCCAACGCGGTTCAGATAAAGAACAGGCTGAACAAAACCAGCCAAAATAAAACAAAATAATCCAACAGTAAAGATTTCCTCATTATACTGTTGTGTTAGAATGAAAAACAATCCTGAGATAATAAATGGCACATAGATAATAGTCATGCTAATAGTCGTTATTAGAATAAGATAAAACGCTCTTCTCTTCATTTGGTTTTCCACCACACTCTTTCTCTCTCCTGGTCCTGACTGTTTCAGAGCTCTGAGAACAGCCACAAGACAAAACAACTGGATGGAGAGGAAAAGGAGAAACTGCAGTGAGAAGAACCATGAATAAATATAAAACAAGCCTAAAGTAAACATGCATCCTAAACTGGAGCCAAGGGTGAGTATCCAGACCACAGTGCAGCATATCACTCTGTATCTGAGAGGTTTGTACTTCAGAAAGGTTACAGGATGAACCACTGCCAGGTAACGCTCCACACAGATCAGACACTGAAACAGAGGACGGCCAGTGATGGCAAGTCCAATTAAAAAACGTGATAATAGTTTGAGACTTAGATCCCAATTATATAAAGTGGACACAGCATTCAGACTGTAAACAATCTCACAAATTGAGAGATTGAGGTTGAAGAACTCTAATGCAACTCCACTGCCTGATGCTGTGAAGATGAGCCATATAACATAGGAGTGTGTAGGAAGACCAAACAGGAAATTGAAAATGTCCAGAATGTCCATTAGCCCAAAGAAAAAAGTTGTGGAGTTTGTAGATGATCCAGATATTGTGAAGTTCACTGTAAAGTTATTCATCTTCTTAACTGTTCCACAGTTCCAAAATCTCACAGAAAATGAAAACGTTCTATGGAAAAAAAAAAAAAAAATGGACAAGATAAGGTTTGAGTTTAATAATCCTTGTTTAAACAATAGTTTTAACTGATCAAAAAATGAAAATCATCACCCTTATGTTTCTTCTGTGAAACAAATTATATTTTTAAAAATGTCTCTGTGTTTTATTTGTTTATGCAATTAAAGTCAAATAAGTCAATTTTGTTTGGACTCATACATCCTTCAAAATGTCTTCATATTGGTGTCCACAGAATAGTATGATCACAGAATTTTCATTGCTTGCTTGAACAATCCCTTTAAACTTAATGATCACCTTTTTCCAAATCTGTTATCAACATATAGCAAATGATCTGATTAGAGCTGTCCGGGTTTATAAGGGCAAGCGTGTGACAATGCTAATGACAAATGCAATATTAAATGCTCACTTTGATATCCATCTCTGACTATCAAAATTAACATCATTCAGACTGAATGAAACAAGTCAAAACAAGCATACAAAAAGTGAAATTTGAAGTACAATTTTCCATGCATTCCATTATAAATAACCAGAGCACTCAAGTATTGATTCAATCAATAATTACAGTCTTTGTATTTACAGTCTACATTTATGGAAAATGTGTCACCTAAAGAGTGAATATTCAGTCTCTCTGGGTGTATATAAATCTCTGTTCTGTGTTTTGTAGACTGACTTCACAGCTTTCACATGAATTATGAGTATGATTTCACTACATGTCAAATAAAACATGCAAACATTGAAAGTAAACAAACAGTATTCAAAACATATTTCTGATTAATCATTGGAACTAAATGATTTAGTATTTCAAATGGATCAGCAAAGCACATTTTACACAATTAACCAACTTAAAGGAGAAGGTCGTTGATTTCATCATTCAATTAATTACTCCTTTAACTAGCATGTACAACAACTATAAAAAACTAGTCACTCTTCAGCAGGTCACTCTGTATCTGAGAGGTTTGTACTTCAGAAAGGTTACAGGATGAACCACTGCCAGGTAACGCTCAACACAGATCAGACACTTTATTTAATAAATGACAATATTGATATCCATTTTATGTGATATAATTAAAAACAATAAAATAAAGAAAGAAAACTTTGATCACACTATAGTTTTAATTTCCTCAGACTCACTTATTTCGACTTAATATTGCAATTTGTCTGCAGACAGAAAAATATTTTTATATACCTGAATATAAAATATGTACACTTACAGTTTAAAATAAAATATGTCATTCATTGACAATCTCTCAAAATATACAGAGTGCTGAATGAACACACTAACATGTTCTGACATATTCCCATTCATATATTAAAGAAAATAGAAAAATAAGGATGAAATTGGGATATGTCATTTTGAATATCACACATATCATGAACAGGGACAGGAGAGTTTTCCAGCGCGGTGCAGATAAATAACAGGCTGAATAAAACCACCCAGAATAAAGCAAACAATGCCAAAAGATAAAGTTTCGTTAATGTAACGCTGTGTCATTACGTAAACGAATCCTGAGATCATAAATGGCATATATATAATAGCCATGCTCACAGTAGTTATTAGAATGAGATAAAACGCTCTTCTCTTCATGGGGTTTTCCTCCTCTCTTTCTCTCCCTCTCTCTCCTGGTCCTGACTGCTTCAGAGCTCTGAGAACAGCCACAAGACAAAACAACTGGATGGAGAGGAAGAGGAGGAACTGAATCGCGTTTATGCATGCATATATATAAAAGTTAAGTAAGACTAAAGTAAATAAGCAGCAGAAACAGGAGCCAAAACTAATTATCCAGGCCACAGTGCAGCAGATCACTCTATATCTGAGAGGTTTGTACTTCAGGAAGGTTACAGGATGAACCACTGCCAGGTAACGCTCAACACACATCAGACACTGAAACAGAGGACGACCAGTGATGGAGAGTCCTATTAAAAAAAATGCTGGTATTGTGAGACTTGAAAACCAAGGACATTTAAGAAGTACATTCAACAAAGAGTTCAGACAGCTAGCAATCTCACAAACGGAGAGATTGAGGTTAAAGAATCCTGAAGCAACTCCATTTTCTGATCTTGTGACAATGAGCCATAGAACATAGGAGTGTGTAGGAAGACCAAACAGGAAATTGATGCAGTGTACACCGAATTTCACATTTTCCCATAGCTCACTGGACTGAGTAGTTTGTAGACTATAGTTTGTAAACCCTACAGATGAGGTGAAGTTCATTGTAGAGTTATTCATTTTCTCCTTGCCTGTCTTCTCTGCCCATGAAGATAACCAAACATATGTGTAAAACTGAAATATTGTGATCTATAGGGACAAAATGAAAGGGAGTGCTGTAAATCACTGTAAATCCACAACCTGCGGCTTTTTTTTTTTTTTTTTTTTTTTACAAAGAACACGGTTTTGCTTTGAAAAATGCAAGACGCAGGCAGTAGAATGAAGGAAAAATTCCTTGAGAGGCTTTTTTTTTGTGTGTCAGGCAAAAGACAATCACATCAGTCTAGACTCTAGAATGTTTACATAGAAAAACAATGAAAAAAATAACGCAGTGGAAAGGTGAACAGCCCTAATTCAACATTAAAAAAAGCATACAGTGAAAAACTGGTTAGCGAACCGAACTAAAATGCTGTTTACATCTCCATCTGTAAATTTGTTTCACAAGTTTTTGTTTCTCCTGAACTTATGAAAACATAAGAATATAGGCGTACCTGCTCCATCACAAATCTAATCTTCCCAGTTCAACACACGCCACACATTATGACTAACTGTGAAAAAATGAAGAGCAGTATTTATTTTGCCGTATCTGAGCAAACTTACCATCCAAATGACAAAATCATCAAGGAAAATGTAATTTGTTTTACTGGACATGTGTGTTCAATGCCGTCAAAATGTATGCAAATTTCTTCTTACCCTGCATTAAAATGTAAAATGCTGAGGATTAGAAAGTATTAAAATTCTATTTAGCTCCTGACACTTTTAAGAGCGGAGATAATGGGTTACAGTTCTTTCAAAAGCACAACTGGCAGAACTTAACATAATTCAGAATAAGTGAAACAAAGTAAAAACAAGTCAACAAAAAACATTTTAGAGTAATTTTCAACACATTCCTTGAATGCATAAACATTGAGATTCTATGAATAATAACAGCTTTTACATTCATATAAATTAAAAAAAATAATAATAATAATCATCATCTCATGAGTAGTCACCTGAAGAGTGAATGTCCAGTCTCTCTGGATGTGTGTAAATCTGTGCTGTGTTTTGTAGACTGACTTCACAGCTGTCACAGGAATATATGTGTTTGACTCCATGTGACTCCATCAAAAGAAAAAGAAAAAAGAAAAATGCAAATTTTTAATATAAGGTTCAGTAAGACAGTATCTGATTAAACTGAACTGATGGACCACTTATTGACTCACAGACATATATACAACATTATACATATTTAACATGGATGACAACGGTTGTATGATGATGTGATCTGATTTCTGAAAGAATAAACCCATTAGCTTAGCATTAGGCTAGAGCATATTATTTAATTATATATACTTTTATTTATTTTTTGAAAAATTATATTTTATTCATACATTACGCTATGACTTCTGTATAGAGGAGACCAGGACTCTAAATAAAATAAAATGACATGAATAGACATGAAAAGGCAAAAACAATAGGATTTTTTTGTTTGTTTTGCTTTGTTTTTTTCAAAATCTCCGATCAATTTTTAGGCTTCAGGATTTTTTTATACAAAACTCGGCTGAAAACTCTGTATAAGGATGATTTTCAATTATGTTATAAAAGATATAACACAATGATTTGATATACCATTTTGCTTTATGCAATATGTGTGTAAAATTTCCATGAACTGGTTTCCCATTAAACACTATCTATATGTTATCTATATCTAAACTATATCTATATATATGCTGCATCTAATTTGCATATTAATGTGCTGTCTGGACGCATATTGAAAAAAGAAGTGCAATAATGGGAGTAATAATTAGCCAGATTTTCATAATAATATGTAATATTTCATAAGAATATTGATATATAATTTACTTTCGTATTCAATAAACATGCTTTAAGTCCTGGTGTCCTCTACAGTGGACATGCATGAAATGATGACCTGTTTCACAACAGGAAGTCACATTTTGATTTGAAACACTATAACATTTTCCTGAGATGTTGATTTTTGTGGTGGAGGATCTGATCTCTTTAAATAAACAGAAAATTAAATTACATTCAATCACATTACTGTGCTTCAGTGTCACAAAGAAATAAGCATATTCATTTGAAACTAAACAGTAACATACAAACGAAATATTTAAAGGAAAACATTCAGTAACTGAACTTAGTAAAATTAAACAACGGAATGTTTTTTTTTTAAGGAGAACAAAAACAGGAAAACTTTACAACTCTGTGCAGATAAAGAACGGGCTGGACAAAACCAGCCAGAATAAAACATAACAAACCAAAGGAAAAAAAATCCACAATAAACCATCGAATAACAATAAAAAAGAATCCTGAGACAATATATGGGATATATATAATAGACATTGCCACAGTAGTTATTAGAATTAGATGAAACGCTCTTATCCTCGTGTGGTTTACGTCCTTTCTCTCTCTCCCTCTCTCTCCTGGTCCTGACTGCTTCAGAGCTCTGAGAACAGCCACAAGACAAAACAACTGGATGGAGAGGAAGAGAAGGAACTGAATCGAGTATAAGTATATGTAAATATGAAATTTAAATTGAATTACAAACATGCAGCACACACACGAGCCAAGAATAATTATCCAGGCAGCAGTGCAGCAGATCACTCTATATCTGAGAGGTTTGTACTTCAGAAAGGTTACAGGATGAACCACTGCCAGGTAACGCTCAACACTGATCAGACACTGAAACAGAGGACGACCAGTGATGGAGAGTCCTATTAAAAACAATGCTAGTATTGTGAGACTTGAAAACCAAGGAAATTTAAGAAGTACAGCCAGCAAAGAGTTCAGACAGCTAGCAATCTCACAAACGGAGAGATTGAGGTTAAAGAATCCTGAAGCAACTCCATTTTCTGATCCTGTGACAATGAGCCATAGAACATAGGAGTGTGTAGGAAGACCAAACAGGAAATTGATGCAGTGTACACCGAATTTCACATTTTCCCATAGCTCACTGGACTGAGTAGTTTGTAGACTATAGTTTGTAAACCCTACAGATGAGGTGAAGTTCATTGTAGAGTTATTCATTTTCTCCTTGCCTGTCTTCTCTGCCCATGAAGATAACCAAACATATGTGTAAAACTGAAATATTGTGATCTATAGGGACAAAATGAAAGGGAGTTCATTGAAATAGACCATCTGGTTAAGGGGATCAGCAGAGGCTGGACTTGGTATAGTGCTTAATAGGCCTGCATATAAATAAATCACTGTAAATCCACAATCTGCTGCGGTTTTTTTTTTTTTTTTTTTTTTACAAAGAACACGGTTTTGCTTTGAAAAATGCAAGACGCAGGCAGTAGAATGAAGGAAAAATTCCTTGAGACGCTTTTTTTTGTGTGTGTCATGCATGAGATGATGCAAAAGATGCTAGGCTAAAGACAATCACATCAGTCTAGACTCTAGAATGTTTACATAGAAAAACAATGAAAAAATAACGCAGTGGAAAGGTGAACAGCCCTAATTCAACATTTAAAAAAGCATACATTGAAAAACTGGTTAGCGTTTGACTTGTTGATCATTTTACACGGAAAACCGAACTAAAATGCTGTGTTTACATCTCCATCTGTAAATTTGTTTCACAAGTTTTTGTTTCTCCTGAACTTATGAAAACATAAGAATATAGGCGTACCTGCTCCATCACAAATCTAATCTTCCCAGTTCAACACACGCCACACATTATGACTAACTATGAACAAGTCAAGAGCAGCATTTATTTTGCCGTATCTGAGCAAACTTACCATCCAAATGACAAAATCATCAAGGAAAATGTCATTTGTTTTACTGGACATGTGTGTTCAATGCCGTCAAAATGTATGCAAATTTCTTCTTACCCTGCATTAAAATGTAAAATGCTGAGGATTAGAAAGTATTAAAATTCTATTTAGCTCCTGACTTTTAAGAATGGAGATAATGGGTTACAGTTCCTTCAAAAGCACAACTGGCAGAATTTAACATAAGTCAGAATAAGTGAAACAAAGTAAAAACAAGTCAACAAAAAACATTTTAGAGTAATTTTCAACACATTCCTTGAATGCATAAACATTGAGATTCTATGAATAATAACAGCTTTTACATTCATATAAATTTTTATTGTTTTTTAAATCATCTCATGAGTAGTCACCTGAAGAGTGAATGTCCAGTCTCTCTGGATGTGTGTAAATCTGTGCTGTGTTTTGTAGACTGACTTCACAGCTGTCACAGGAATATATGTGTTTGACTCCATGTGACTCCATCAAAAGAAAAAGAAAAAAGAAAAATGCAAATTTTTAATATAAGGTTCAGTAAGACAGTATCTGATTAAACTGAACTGATGGACCACTTATTGACTCACAGACATATATACAACATTATACATATTTAACATGGATGACAACGGTTTTATGATGATGTGATCTGATTTCTGAAAGAATAAACCCATTAGCTTAGCATTAAGCTAGAGTATATTATATAGTATCTTATTAGATATTTAATTAAAAACTATAAAAGTATCTGCTAAATGATTAAATGCAAATGTAAATAATCTTAGTTGTATAGGCTAAAAAACATCAGTCTACTTAAATGGCTTTCATAAATCTAAAACTAGCCTGCAAAGGTGCAACCCATCTAACACCTACTATGCAAATGCAAAAGATTCATCCTCCTAAGACCCAGAGAAAAAAAAAAAAAAAAAAAAAGGTTTGTGTTTTTTTTTTCATGTCATTACATTGTTTAAACTTTAGAGCATAAGAAAAAAATAAATATATACTTTTATTTATTTTTTGAAAAATTATATTTTATTCATACATTACGCTATGACTTCTGTATAGAGGAGACCAGGACTCTGAATAAAATAAAATGACATGAATAGACATGAAAAGGCAAAAACAATGGGATTTTTTTTGTTGTTTTTTTTTTGTTTTGTTTTTTTCAAAATCTCCGATCAATTTTTAGGCTTCAGGATTTTTTTTATACAAAACTCGGCTGAAAACTCTGTATAAGGATGATTTTCAATTATGTTATAAAAGATATAACACAATGATTTGATATACCATTTTGCTTTATTCAATATGTGTGTAAAATTTCCATGAACTGGTTTCCCATTAAACACTATCTATATGTTATCTATATCTAAACTATATCTATATATATGCTGCATCTAATTTGCATAGTAATGTGCTGTCTGGACGCATATTGAAAAAAGAAGTGCAATAATGGGAGTAATAATTAGCCAGATTTTCATAATAATATGTAATATTTCATAAGAATATTGATATATAATTTACTTTCGTATTCAATAAACATGCTTTAAGTCCTGGTGTCCTCTACAGTGGACATGCATGAAATGATGACCTGTTTCACAACAGAAAGTCACATTTTGATTTGAAACACTATAACATTTTCCTGAGATGTTGATTTTTGTGGTGGAGGATCTGATCTCTTTAAATAAACAGAAAATTAAATTACATTCAATCACATTACTGTGCTTCAGTGTCACAAAGAAATAAGCATATTCATTTGAAACTAAACAGTAACATACAAACGAAATATTTAAAGGAAAACATTCAGTAACTGAACTTAGTAAAATTAAACAACAGAATGTTTTTTTTTTTTTAAGGAGAACAAAATCAGGAAAGCTTTACAACTCTGTGCAGATAAAGAACGGGCTGGACAAAACCAGCCAGAATAAAACATAACAAACCAAAGGAAAAAAGGTCCACAATAAACCATCGAATAAGAATAAAAAAGAATCCTGAGACGATATATGGGATATATATAATAGACATTGCCACAGTAGTTATTAGAATTAGATGAAACGTTTGACTTGTTGATCATTTTACACGGAAAACCAAACTAAAATGCTGTTTACATCTCCATCTGTAAATTTGTTTCACAAGTTTTTGTTTCTCCCGAACTTATGAAAATATAAGAATATAGGCGTACCTGCTCCATTACAAATCTAATCTTCCCAGTTCAACACACGCCACACATTATGACTAACTATGAACAAGTCAAGAGCAGCATTTATTTTGCCGTATCTGAGCAAACTTACCATCCAAATGACAAAAATCATCATGGAAAATGTCATTTGTTTTACTGGACATGTGTGTTCAATGCCGTCAAAATGTATGCAAATTTCTTCTTACCCTGCATTAAAATGTAAAATGCTGAGGATTAGAAAGTATTAAAATTCTATTTAGCTCCTGACACTTTTAAGAGCGGAGATAATGGGTTACAGTTCTTTCAAAAGCACAACTGGCAGAACTTAACATAATTCAGAATAAATGAAACAAAGTGAAAACAAGTCAACAAAAGAATATTTTAGAGTAATTTTCAGCACATTCCTTGAATGCATAAACATTGAGATTCTATGAATAATAACAACTTTTACATTCACTTACACATTACTGTGCTTCAGTGTCACAAAGAAATAAGCATATTCATTTGAAACTAAACAGTAACTTACAAATGAAATATTTAAAGGAAAACATTCAGTAACTGAACTTAGTAAAATTAAACAACAGAATGTTTTTTTAAGGAGAACAAAAACAGGAAAGCTTTACAACTCTGTGCAGATAAAGAACAGGCTGGACAAAACCAGCCAGAATAAAACATAACAAACCAAAGGAAAAAAGGCTAACAATAAACCATTGCATAAGAATAAAAAAGAATCCTGAGACGATATATGGGATATATATAATAGACATTGCCACAGTAGTTATTAGAATTAGATGAAACGCTCTTCTCCTCGTGTGGTTTACGTCCTTTCGCTCTCTCCCTCTCTCTCCTGGTCCTGACTGCTTCAGAGCTCTGAGAACAGCCACAAGACAAAACAACTGGATAGAGAGATAGAGAAGGAACTGAATCGAGTATAAGTATATGTAAATATGAAATTTAAATTGAATTACAAACATGCAGCACACACACGAGCCAAGAATAATTATCCAGGCAGCAGTGCAGCAGATCACTCTATATCTGAGAGGTTTGTAATTCAGAAAGGTTACAGGATGAACCACTGCAAGGTAACGCTCAACACACATCAGACACTGAAACAGAGGACGACCAGTGATGAGCAGTCCAAATGAAAACCATACAAAGCTTCTGAAACTTGAAAGCCCAGTGCAGTAATAAATAACACTCAACAAAGAGTTCAGACAGTTACCAGTCTCACAAAGAGACAGATTGAGGTTGAAGAACTCTGATGCAACTTCACTTCCTGTTCCTGTGATGATAAGCCATATAACATAGGAGTGTGTAGGAAGACCAACAAGAAAATTGATGCTGAACGCACAAATGGCCAGAACTGAATCATATGTGGAGTTTGTTGAGGCTTCAGGTGTGAAGTTTACTGTAGAGTTATTCATCTTTTCCTTGTTCACAGTATCTCTCAGTCCAAAAGCTCACAAAAATCTTAATAATATTGCAACCGTAATCTATTGAGGGAAAGGTGTAAGGTGATGTTAAGTAAACTGAGTCAGATAAGGTTAGAGTTTCATAAAGAATTAAGTCTTTAAAGATTCAATAATTTAATAAATGTGTTAACATTTTGTATAGTTCAACATTTTCAATATGGTCTATATTTCGAGTCCATTTAAAATGAATTTAAAGTCTGATATTCTAATAATAATAACAATGTAGCGTTTACTCTTATAGCCTACATTCACAGAGATAATATCAAGTTTACAAGTTCATCACCTGAAGAGTGAATGTCCAGTGTCTCTCGATGTGTGTAATTCTCTGTGCTGTGTTTTGTAGACGGACTTCTCAGCTGTCACAAGAATATATCTGCAAGATTTCATCTGCTACACGTCACATAAAAGCATCATAAATGCAAATGTATAATTTAAACAAATGTAATGTTGAAAAAGAGTCATATATCAAATTAAACATTCAATGACTTTCAGTGACTGACAAAATTTACAAATGTGTGCATATGAAAACATAAGAGTATATTAGACTGTGGCACCTGCTCCATCACTAATTCTCCTAGTTGAACACACGCCACACATTATGACTAACTTTAAACAAGTGCAGCATTTATTTTGCTGTACCTAAGCGAACATACAATTTGTTATACACCAGAATCACAGATCATCTACCAAATTCATCAGCTCCGGTGTACCTCAGGGTTCTGTTTTGGGCCCTCTCCTCAGATTTATTTTAGTACACCTTCCACTTCAGTGTTTCCTCTTCCTTCATTAACAAATTGCATCAAGGAACTCAAGCTTTGGCTAGAGGTAAATTACCTTAGATTTAACTCTGATAAAACTGAGATAATTCTGATTGGCTCTAAAGCTGTTGTATCAAAGCATTCTAGTCAACTGCTGGATCTGGATGGTGATTTTATTATGCCCTACACTAAAGTTTGCAATCTTGGTGTTCTCATTGATTCTACTCTTTCATTCAACGATCATATTGGTAAAGTGGTTAAGACAGCTTTTTTCCATCTACGTAATATCTTGCGTATTCGATCCTCTCTGTCAGCAGGATGTTGAAACTGTTATACATGCCTTTGTTACATCCCAATTAGATTATTGTAATACACTTTTTTGTGGCATCTCAGCTAATAATATCAAACGACTACAGTATGTTCAAAACTCTGCTGCTCATTTGATTACTCACACTAGAAAGAACGATCACATTACCCCTATCCTTTATCATCTTCATTGGCTCCCGGTTTCCTTGCGTATAAACTTCAAGATACTAATTCTCACTTATAAAGCCCACCATAACATTGCTCCTTCTTATTTATCTGATTTACTTCTGCCATATGTTCCTGCCCGTTCATTAAGATCTAGTGAGGGATTGTTAGTCACCCCTAAGTTTCGTCTGGTGACAATGGGTGCTAGGGCCTTCAGTGTTGTTGCTCCCAGATTGTGGAATGCTCTTCCCCAAACCATCCGTCAGGCATCCTCCCTTCTCTCCTTTAAAAACCTCTTAAAAAAAACTTTTTTTTTTTCTGACCATTACTCTTCAAGTCATTGACTGTGAACTGTACCCTGTTATGGATGTTTCTCTTCATTCTTTATGTTTGTAATCTAATCTTGTAATTGGTTTCTGTATATTACTCTTAGCTTTTTTTTTTTTTTTGTATTAATGTCTATTGTCTCTGTTCCTTAAGCCTGATTTGTAAAGTGACCTTGAGTGCTAGAAAGGCGCTATATAAATAAAAATTATTATTATTATTATTATTATTATTATACAATTCAAATCACAACATAAACAGGGAAAATGTTATGTAAAATGCTGAGCATTATAAAGCATTAAAATTATATTTATCTGCTGAGACATTTTAAAGTATAGAGTAGATAATAGTTCTTTCAAAAACACATAATTCAGAATAAGTGAAATAAAGTGAAAACATGTCAACAGAAGAAATTCTGACAGTGATTTTCAACAGATCCCTGTGCTGTGTTTTGTAGACTGACTTCACAGCTGTCACATGAATACATGTGCATGAGTCCATGTGACACCATCAAAAAATAAATTAATTAATTAAATTAAAAATAGAGATGAAAATATATACACATAAGGTTCATAAAGACAGCATCTGATTAAACTGAACTGACGGCCCACTTATTTACTCACAGACATACAATATGTAATATACATAAAACATTCAACATTTTTACTAAGAATGACAACAGGTTTATGATGATGTAATATTATTTCTGAAAGAATAACAATAGGATAAAATAAAATAAAAAATAAAAGTGATAAAAGTTATAAGCTAAACGATTAAATGTACATGTAAATAATCTTAATTTTATAGGCTAAAAAACATCAGTCTTCTTAAACAGCTTTCATAAATTTAAAACTGGCCTGTAAAGGTGCAACACATTTAACCCCTGTTATGCAAATATATAAAATTTGTCAGAAACATATACACTGTACCTCTTTTCTGTTTGTGATGGGATTTAAGGTCCTTATCTTATAAACACACACAAAATAGAGTTGATCTGAATGTATACATCAATGTATTTTCTATAGAATGTGTTTATATTTTCTATAGAAATAGACAGTGAAGGATTGCATGCGTATTTACAATTAAATGACACTGATTCACATTAAAGTGCTTCCGTATCATAAAGAAATAAACATATTCCTTTGTAACTAAAAAGTTACTTACAAATGAATCATTTAAAGGAAAATGTTCAGAACCCAAACTTAGTAAAATTAAACAACAGAATGTTTTATGGAGAACAAAGACGGGAAAGTTTTCCAACTCTGTGCAGATAAAGAACAGGCTGGACAAAACCAGCCAGAATGAAACATAACAAACCAAAGGAAGAAAGATCCACAATTAACCACTGCATAAGAATAAAACAGAATCCTGAGATAATAAATGGCACATAAATAACAGACATTGTTATCGTAGTTATTAGAATGAGATAAAATGCCCTTGTCTTCATATGGTTTTCCTCCTTTATCTCCCTCCCTCTCTCTCCTGGTCCTGACTGCTTCAGAGCTCTGAGAACAGCCACGAGACAAAACAACTGGATGAAGAGGAAGAGGAGGAACTGAATCGAGTAGAAGTAGATATAAGTATGAATTTTAAACTGGCTTGCAAACATGTAGCACAAACAAGAGCCAAGAATAATTATCCAGGCAGCAGTGCAGCAGATCACTCGATATCTGAGAGGTCTGTACTTCAGAAAGTTTACAGGATGAACCACTGCCAGGTAACGCTCAGCACTGATCAGACATTGAAACAGAGGACGACCAGTGATGAACAGTCCTAATGAAAACAATATAAAGCTTCTGAAACATGAAAGCCCAGTGCAATAATCGATTACACTCAACAAAGAGTTCAGACAGTTACCAATCTCAGAAACAGACAGATTGAGGTTGAAGAACTCTGATGCAACTCCACTTCTTGTTCCTGTGATGATAAGCCATGAAATATAGGAGTGTGTAGGAAGACCAAAAATAAAATAGATGCTGAACATACAAACATCCAGATTGGTCATTCCCCCAACTAAATCATCTGTGGAGTTTGTTGAGGCTTCAGGTGTGAAGTTTACTGTAGAATTATTCATCTTTTCCTTGTTCACGGTATCTCTCAGTCCAAAAGCTCACAAAAATCTTAATAATATTGCAACCGTAATCTATAGAGTGAAAAGTGTAAGGTGATGTTAGGTACACTGAGTCAGATAAGGTTAGAGTTTCATAAAGAATTCAGTCTTTAAAGATTCAATAATTTAATAAATGTGTTAACATTTTGTATAGTTCAACATTTTCAATATGTTCTATACTTCGAGTCCATTTAAAATGAATTTAAAGTCTGATATTCTAATAATAATAACAATGTAGCGTTTACTCTTATAGCCTACATTCACAGAGATAATATCAAGTTTACAAGTTCATCACCTGAAGAGTGAATGTCCAGTGTCTCTCGATGTGTGTAATTCTCTGTGCTGTGTTTTGTAGACGGACTTCTCAGCTGTCACAAGAATATATCTGCAAGATTTCATCTGCTACACGTCACATAAAAGCATCATAAATGCAAATGTATAATTTAAACAAATGTAATGTTGAAAAAGAGTCATATATCAAATTAAACATTCAATGACTTTCAGTGACTGACAAAATTTACAAATGTGTGCATATGAAAACATAAGAGTATATTAGACTGTGGCACCTGCTCCATCACTAATTCTCCTAGTTGAACACACGCCACTCATTATGACTAACTTTAAACGAGTGCAGCATTTATTTTGCTGTACCTAAGCGAACATACAATTCAAATGACAACATAAACAGGGAAAATGTAATGCTGAGCATTATAAAGCATTAAAATTCTATTTATCTGTTAAGACATTTTAAAGTATAGAGTAGATAATGGGTTACAGTTCTTTCAAAATCACATAATTCAGAATAAGTGAAACAAAGTGAAAACACGTCAACAGAAGAAATTCTGACAGTGATTTTCAACATATCCCTGTGCTGTGTTTTGTAGAATGACTTCACAGCTGTCACATGAATACATGTGCATGAGTCCATGTGACTCCATCAAAAAATTAATTAATTAATTAATTAATTTAATTAAAAATAGAGATGAAAATATATACACATAAGGTTCAAAAAGAGAGCATCTGATTAAACTGAACTAACGGCCCACTTATTGACTCACAGATACATACAATACATAAAACATTCAACATTTTTACTAAGAATGACAACAGGTTTATGATGATGTAATCTTTACATTTACATTTACATTTACACATTTAGCAGACGCTTTTATCCAAAGCGACTTACATTGCATTCAAGTTACAATTTTTACATTTTTATCAGCTCTTGCTTTCCCTGGGAATCGAACCCATGATCTTGGCGTTGCTAGCGCCATGCTCTACTATTTGAGCTACAGGAAAGCAATCTTATTTCTGAAAGAATAACAATAGGATAAAATAAAAGTGATAAAAGTTATAAGCTAAACGATTAAATGTAAATGTAAATAATCTTAATTTTATAGGCTAAAAACATCAGTCTTCTTAAACAGCTTTCATAAATCTAAAACTGGCCTGTAAAGGTGCAACACATTTAACCCCTGTTATGCAAATATATAAAATTTGTCAGAAACATATACACTGTACCTCTTTTCTGTTTATTTAAGGTCCTTATCTTATAAACACACACAAAATAGAGTTGGTCTGAATGTATACATCAATGTATTTTCTATGGAATGTGTTTATATTTTCTATAAAAATAGACAGTGAAGGATTGCATGCGTATTTACAATTAAATGACACTGATTCACATTAGTGTGCTTCCGTATCATAAAGAAATAAACATATTCCTTTGTAACTAAACTGCTACTTACAAATGAAACATTTAAAGGAAAATGTTCAGTACCCAAACTTAGTAAAATTAAATAACAGAATGTTTTATGGAGAACAAAGACGGGAAAGCTTTCCAAAGAACAGGCTGGACAAAACCAGCCAGAATAAAACATAACAAACCAAAGGAAGAAAGATCCACTATAAACCACTGCATAAGAATAAAACAGAATCCTGAGATAATAAATGGCACATAAATAACAGACATTGTTATCGTGGTTTTTAGAATGAGATAAAATGCCCTTGTCTTCATATGGTTTTCCTCCTTTATCTCCCTCCCTCTCTCTCCTGGTCCTGACTGCTTAAGAGCTCTGAGAACAGCCACGAGACAAAACAACTGGATGAAGAGGAAGAGGAGGAACTGAATCGAGTAGAAGTATATATAAGTATGAATTTTAAACTGGCTTGCAAACATGTAGCACAAACAAGAGCCAAGAATAATTATCCAGGCAGCAGTGCAGCAGATCACTCTATATCTGAGAGGTCTGTACTTCAGAAAGTTTACAGGATGAACCACTGCCAGGTAACGCTCAGCACACATCAGACACTGAAACAGAGGATGACCAGTGATGAGCAGTCCAAATGAAAACAATATAAAGCTTCTGAAACATGAAAGCCCAGTGCAATAATCGATTACACTCAACAAAGAGTTCAGACAGTTACCAGTCTCACAAACAGACAGATTGAGGTTGAAGAACTCTGATGCAACTCCACTTCTTGTTCCTGTGATGATAAGCCATGAAATATAGGAGTGTGTAGGAAGACCAACAAGAAAATTGATCCTGAACGCACAAATGGCCAGAACTGAATCATCTGTGGAGTTTGTTGAGGCTTCAGGTGTGAAGTTTACTGTAGAGTTATTCATCTTTTTCTTGTTCACAGTATCTCTCAGTCCAAAAGCTCACAAAAATTGTAATAATATTGCAACTTTAATCTATAGAGGGAAAAGTGTAAGGTGATGTTAGGTAAACTGAGTCAGATAAGGTTAGAGTTTCATAAAGAATTCAGTCTTTAAAGATTCAATAATTTAATAAATGTGTTAACAATTTGTATAGTTTTTGTATAACATTTTGTAACATTTTTAATATGTTCTATACTTCGAGTCCATTTAAAATGAATTTAAAGTTTGATATTCTAATAATAATAACAATGTAGCGTTTACTCTTATAGCTTTACATGTTTTTTACCTGATGAGTGAATGTCCAGTGTCTCTCGATGTGTGTAATTCTCTGTGCTATGTTTTGTAGACTTGACTTCACAGCTGTCACAAGAATATATCTGCAAGATTTGATAGAGGCTATTTACACTAAGTCAGAACGCAAAGTAAAGAGATCGAAATGAAGGGAGAAAACGAATATAAACGAAATATAACCAATAATAATAGGCTAATAATAATAATAATAATAATACTATACAAATATTACGGGGAAAAAACAGTTAATGCAATAAATGAGTTAATGCATTTTACAAGATTGTGGGATGGATAAAAATGTTTTCTTGTGGGCCAATTTTATTTCATGCACTTTATGTAAAATTTCATGATAAACTTCATTTGAATGCTGACGGCATGTAATACAGTCCGGTAGCCATGGTAATAATTTAATAATGTAATTTCTATAATACTTAATATAATAATTTCTTAATTCTAAATAAAATATTAATGAATCCATCTCTGATAATCCCAGGTTGCTATGGTCACGCAGGTTTGTTTACACATTGAACTCGTGGCCACAATAAAAATATGTAATTCCCTCAACATAAGAAGTCGTGGCCATGACATATTATCACGTTCACACGAGTTATGATATCATGGCCACGACACAACTAAGTGAACCGACCATGTCACCTCGCGGGCACTGTACAAAGGAGAGTTTTCCAGTGCGGTGCAGATAAAGAAGAGGCTGTACAAAACCAGCCAGAATAAAACAAGTCAAACCAGTGAACCAGACTAGTGGAGAAGCATCAGCGGTCACAATGATAAATAATGTTGTGATTACAAATGGGAAAAATAGGATAAACATGGTCACTGTGGTTATTAGAATAAGAAAAAGTGCCCTTCTTTTCATGGGGTTGTCTCTTTTTCTCCCTCTCTCACCTGGACCTGACTGCTTCAGAACTCTGAGAACAGCCACAAGACAAAACAACTGGATGGAGATGACCAGTGTAAGCTCCACTATCAAGAACCATGCATGTGCATGATTGTTGTTTGAGTCTAAATTGTACATGCAGACCAAACAGGAACCAAGATTAATGATCCAGGCCACAGTGCAGAAAACCACTCTATATCTGAGAGGTTTGAACTTCAGGAAGGTTACAGGATGAACCACTGCCAAGTAACGCTCAACACACATCAGACACTGAAACAGAGGACGACCAGTGAATGTAAATCCTAATAAAAACTGATCTAATATTTTAAGACATAAAAACCACCTTGACAGTATAAAGACAAAACTATTCAGACAGATACCAATCTCACAAACAGAGAGATTGAGGTTGAAGAACTCTAATGCAATTCCACTTCTTGTTCCAATTATGAGCCATATAACATAACAGTGCATAGGAAAACTAAGCAAATTGATGCTGTACACAAAGACTTCCAGACTGTCCATAAGCGCCCAGGACCAAATAGTGGAGTTTGTAGGTGTTTCAGGTCTGGTGAAGTTCACTGTATTCATCTCCTCTGTTTGTCTTTTCACCAGCTCACAAAGCATAATAGCTAATGTAACCACAATCTATGGAAAAAGTAGAAATTATATTTATGTACTATAAATATTCAATGAATAAATAATACAAGAAAGCTTCCATTTCAAATCCAAATAACCATGAGTAAATGCTTCATCCACATGGCGTTAAATTGTGGTAATAGTATATGGCATCTCTTCTCTTCCGTAATAGTCAAAAAGCCTATATAAATTATTGCTTCTCTATATTAAGTGGTAGAGAAAGTAGACAATTTTGCCATTAACAGCTCTGTTAACGTAGCACTGCGCTGCTGAGAAAGCATGATACACAGAGCACATATCTATAAAATCTACAAAATATGGTTCTGAACAGGAAGTAGTACAATATGACTTACTATATTTACTATAGATATACATTTATATAAGAATTATTCCTGTTGAATGAATTTCAATTAAATTGTTACTTATTTTCAATGAAATAAAAGAGATCAGTTTTATTTTACTCAATAAATCATTAAACTTGTCCTCAATCCCTTGAACATTGTTAGATAAAAAAATGTCACTGTTCCATAGTAATTTAAATAAATTTAAAGATAAGTTTTAAGAAATCCATCACCTGAAGAGTGAATGTCCAGTCTCTCTGGATGTACATAAATCTCTGTGCTGTGTTTTGTAGACTGAATTCACAACTGTAACAAGAATATATGTGCATGATTTCACGTTACACATCACATGCTGTAAAAATTTGATATGTAAATATTTCAGATGCAAAAAAAATAAATAAAAATTATTAACTGACCCTTATTGTCTGACACTGGCTGCATGGGTTGTTTTACATTACATTTTATTTTAAAGCTTTTTGCATGTATTTTCTATCCAAAGTCAATTCAAGGTGTACATTTGAGAGTATGTGTTTCCTGGAAATCAAATTTGTTAGGGAAATAATCAATGATCACGCAAGTCTTTAAAAAAAATATCACTGGAAAAATAAATGTTCAGTCTTCTCAAACAAGCACAGGTGCCACTCATTCAACACCTGATATGTAAATTGTAAAACAGTGCATTTAAAAATGACAGAGGAAAATAACACTTAAACATCTGTGTTATGATAGCATGTCAAGATATTTCAGTAATCTCTTTGGTAACTTTTAATATGGAAAAGGTGACACTGGGACATCGAAGATGTGTTTTAGTGGATAAACAATCTACAAACTATAGCAACCACTTATAATAACCATATCTGATAAACACAGAATAAATTTAATCTTTATGAAAAGAGAACAATCAAATGTACAACTATATGTCAACTAATATTTTCTGAGCCACTTTAAACTGAAAAGACAGAAAAGCTGCATCTATATCTACATTATATATTGTTACGGATCAACCAGGCTCTGTCACCAGCCAGTCATAACGCACTCTCTCACCCGAGTTCTAATCAGCCACACCTGCACATCATTTGGGCACCAATCAACACTGGCATAAAAGCACACACCTCACAATGCCTCATTGACTACGTTTACATGGACATCAGTAATCTAATTATTTACCTTATTCTGAATAAGACAATATTATGATTAAGGTGTTTACATGAGTTGATTTTAGAATAATCCTTTCATGTTCTTGTTTTACATGTTATAGTGCATAGATCGATTAATGGCATACGTCATTACGTCCCGGCGTGACGCCATCCGACGTCCTCTCCAGAATTTCATGCATAAACATATAGTTTGTCTTTGTGGTGATACCATATATAGTTTTGGGTGTTTCATTTTTAATTTTATGAAAGCTTCAAGTGCAGTTAATTATTTGTACTTGCAAACGGCCAATGGCGGTGTTGAAGCTCTTTTATTTGCCATCAAACGGTTGATCGCTGCCGTGTATGTGTCCTGTCGCAAAATGCGGTGAAAAGTCCTTCACAACGGTAATAGTTTGATTAAGGTGTTTACATGTCTGTACTGCACTTCAATCACTACGTTTACATGGACATCAATACTCTGATTTTAATAAGATTAAGACAATACTCTGATTAAGAGTCTACCATGTAAACAGAGATTTTTGATTACCTTAATCTGGCTAAAGTCATAATCGAAGTAAACACGAAACGAATTAAGACGTGGAGTATTCCTATTTTAGTCGCATTATTGAAGGCCAGAACAGACATGTAAACACCTTAATCAAACTATTACCGTCATGTGGGACTTTTCGCAGTTTGCGACAGGACACACACATGGCAGTCGTGAACCGTTTGACGGCAAATAAAAGAGCTTCAACACCGCCGTCGTCTGTACGCACGTACAAATAATTAACTGCACTTGAAGCGTTCATAAAATTAAAAATGAAACACCCAAAACTGTATATGGCATCATAACGTAGACGAACTATATGTTTATACGTGAAATTCTGGAGGGGACGTCAGATGTCGTCGCGTAGTGATGTAATGACGCATTCCATTAATCGATCTATGCACTATAACATGTAAAACGGGAACATGAAAGGATTATTCTAAAAGCAACTCATGTAAACACCTTAATCATAATATTGTCTTATTCAGAATAAGGTAAATAATTAGATTACTGATGTCCATGTAAACATAGTCAGCGTCTGGTCTCGTTTATACGAAGTAGACTTTATGCTATCACAGCGACTTACCTCCTTGTGTACTTACCTCCAATGTTCTCTCCAGCATTGTGTCTCCGGCGTACCCCAGTCTGTCTGCTCCAGTGATCTGTTCCCGATGTCTGTTACTCCGCCTGTGTGAGGTGTGTGCTCTGACCCGTATTCCTAGTATTCCTGTCAAGACAAAGATCTCCAATCAACTTCTCATCAGCAGTCAACTGGTTAACTGTACATCATACCCACCACTTTCAGTCCCTATTGCTCTGCTCAATCTAAATAAACATCTGTTGTCAATCTGATTCCCGGCCTAAGTCTGCTTCTGTAACAGAAGACCAGACCACCAATGAAGGATTGCAGCATGAGCAACACCGATCCATTTCAAGAACTGGTGGATTCCATCAGATGGGTACTCACACCCGCTCGCTCAACCCCACTACCCACTACCTTCTGACACTTTCGTCACCAGTACCACCAGTTCTTCTCCGACTGTCATCGCCACTCCCATGGCCTAACCAGCACCCTTCTCTGGTGTGGTGGAGGAATGCAACGGGTTTTTACTTCAATGTTCTCTAGCTCTTGAAAGGCAACCATATCTGTGTCCCGATGACAGGGCAAGGATCGCCTTCATTATCTCACTGCTGAAGGGAAGAGCGTTGCAATGGGCAGAAACCATCTGGGCTCAAGACGGTACAGTTACCCAATCATTCACTAATTTTGTTAACCACTTCAAAGAAGTTTTTGGCAAGCCGGTTGGAGACACCAACCATTTACACCAAGGATCCATGTCCATTCATGACTATACCCTCCAGTTTCGCACCCTTGCAGCAGGCAGTGGATGGAATGAAAGAGCGCTCTTAACTACCAATCGGCAAGGGTTGGAACCCCGCCTACGTTTGCAACTAGCAGCTTACGATGACTTGTGCGGATTAGAGAGCCACATTCAGCTGTCCATACGATGTTCCAGCTGTCCATACGACTGGTGTGGCCAGATCGAAACACTATGCACTATTCTGTATTATGTTTCAAAAATGCTCGTGGCTCCTTTAAGATATTCCCTTTCTCTTCTCGCAAGATTGTGTGTGTACTCTGGATGTGTGCATGCGGTTAGAGAAGCCATTTTCATGGTGTAACAGAGCTCCACGCTGTAGTGCTCTCATCAATCTAAATTACCATGTGGTAAAAATCATCCTTCTTGGTAAATATCATTCTAATGTATTTAATATGCACAAATATGTTACGAAGCTGAGTCTAGACAAACATGTGGTGTGTAAATTTCATTAGATGCAAGTGGATGTGACCCGTGTGTGACGAGTGGATCTCGAGGTTAATGGTAACTGATTTGGCCACTGCCGTATTACAGTCTGTCTATACCATAATTTAATTTGTTTTGTTTTTTTTGTTTTTTTCTTCTCTTGGAGATTTGTTTAAACCCAATGTGTTTAGTATATTTCACTCTGGTTCAGTGCACGTATTGTTACACATTTCATTCTGTATCTCCTAGAGTTCACTGGATTTGACGTCCATCTAAAGACGAAGTTTGTTATATGATTCAGTATAAAAATTTAAGGCTACTGTGCACTGTGTTAGATTCTTTTGGTGTGTAACACCAAAAATTATTTGTGATTCTTTTGTAACACCTTTTGGGTGAGGTTCCAAAACCCATTTGAATCGGACCTCATTTAAAAAAAAAAAAAAAAAAAAAAAATCTTTTGTTACATTAAACTTTGCTCCCATCGACCACTGTCTTTTAAGTCAACACAGCAGTCAGAATAAACCCCAATAAAAATGTGTTTTGTTTTTGGTGTGTTCATCGTAGTTCATCATTTTTGGTACCAGGAGTGGGGTCTCTGACAGTTGGGAGCTCTTAGACATTCAGTGCTCTAATTTTTTATTTATTTATTTATTTATTTTTCTGGAATACGGTAGTGGCGGGTACGTGTGCTGCAGGACCTGGATTGGACATGGAGGCCAACCATGCTGAAAGTGTCCAGGGTGACGATGTCGGCCGAGGGGTTCGTGGCTAAGGGACTGGATCGCTGAACAAGAAGGGGACATCCCCATCTGGGGCCAAAGCTCAAGAGCATGCTTTCGACTAAGCCTGTTATGTGTGCCCTGCAAGAAGAGGAAGAAGTGTTATACAAACATGAACTGAGAAAAAAAAGCATTTAGCAAAGACTTTGTGGTGGTGAAAAGGACTGTGAAAAGACTTTTCAATTTTCATCATGTCACAGCCGGAGGAAGAGGCTGCAGTAGCACAGGGTATGGGTAATGTGCAAGAACAGAAACAAAAGCTCAGTAGACAGCATGCTGAATCTATGGCAGCTATTGCCAACCTGAGTAGAGAACCAACTAGGTCCTATGTGTATGTGCCCAGAGAACGTCACATTCAGCCTTTTAGTGGCAATCTTGGCAAAGACGGTAGAAATGTGGATGAGTTTATTGAAGAGGTGGAAAGGGTACTGCTTGTAAGAAACCAGACATCTGAAGACCAGACTGACTTTGTTCTTTCCCTACTGAAAGGTGACGCTTTGGAAGAGATTAGGTTAAGGAAGGAGGGTCAGCCTCCACGAACGGAAGACATCTTTTCCTTTAGGGAAAAGCGTAGTCCTACCCAGTTATTACAGACTTTCTATACACGCAAACAGTTGGAAGGCGAAGACCTTTGTGCGTACTCTCATGCCTTGTCACAAATATTGAACTCTGTGTTGAAGCAATCCCCCAATGCCATTGCAAATATGAATATCGCTCTCCGAGACCAGTTTATTGAGGGAGTAAGAGATGCTGCGCTCAGGAGAGAACTTCGTAAGTTGGTGAGGAACAAGCCGCAGTCAACTTTGATTGAAGTGAGAGATGAAGCTTTACTATGGTCTCTTGAAGATCCCAAATTGCGTGCTAGTAAAAAGTAGCCCTTAACTGCAATGTAAACTCTGAAGCTACAGAAGCCCAATGTGCGGGTGGGGCACATAGCCAAAAACTGTGTGAGAAAAAGCAAACCATTCATCAAGGAGGATGTTTCACCCTCCATGCCACAGGGAAATGCACACCCTCGATCGCTGTGAGCCAGGCGATGCGAGGGCAATCAATTGGCTCAACTCAGATCTCAGATTGTGACCGACTACTTAAACATGCTGTAGGGAAGTGTCCTGTCGTTGACTTGAAAATTGGGGGAGTGGGTGTTTCGTGTTTACCTGACACCGGGAGCCAAGTCAGTGCAATTACAGAACATTTCTTTAAAGAGCACTTAGCGGGTGAAGACAAAGATATGCTTTCCACATCTGGTTGGCTCAAATTTACAGCCGCCAATGGATTAGATATCCCGTACCTTGGCTATCTTGAGTTAACCTGAAACAATGGGTATCACTCTGCCGGAGTGTGGTTTTGTAGTTGTCAGGAATGCTCAAAGCTCTTCTGCCATGCCAGCACTCATAGGCATGAATATCATAGGTCGATGTAGACAGTTAGTTCATGCCTAGTTTGATACCACCTTAGGTGGGGAGTTACAGTTTGACTGGAGGGAAGTTTTCTAACAGATATAGAGTGCTAGTAGATTGGAGAAATGGACTGTTGTACGGGTAGCTGGGAAAGAGACAGTGCGCATATATGCTTTATCAGTTTCAACTCTAATGGTCCGGGGTATGAAGAGTTTGTTACCCGAGTGCTCCTCAAACCTGTTGTTGGAGCCTGGAAGTCACCTTTACCTGGGTACTTGATCATGGTACATCAAATATCAGCTCAAGGCATTGGTACCGACCCTGGAAAAGTTGAGGCAGTGAAACATTGGAAAATTCCTAGTACAGTAAAGGAGTTAAGATCATTCTTAGGTTTCTGTAGTTATTACAGAAAGTTTATTGAAGGTTTCTCCAGAATCGCCGGTCCTCTTCATGATCTGGTGAACTGTACTTGAGACAGCAGAGTATTGTGAGAAAGCTTGAGTTCTGTTCACTATGGTCAGCAGAGTGTCAGACAGCCTTTGAGCTGTTGAAGGAGAAACTTATATCGGCCCCTATATTAGGCTATGCAGACTTCTCTCTTCCGTTTGTGGAGACCGATGCTAGTAGTGAAGGTCTGGGGGCAGTCCTCTGCCAGCAACAGGCTGACTGTAAGAGAGTGATCACATACGCTAGTCGAAGGCTACGCAATGCTGAGAAGAATGACCAGAACTGGAACAGAGGACGAACAGTGATGGTAAATCCTACAAAAAGCATTTCACATTTTGAAAGACTTAAAGCCCAGTATGATATTGCATATACAAAACAATTCAGAGAGATACCAATCTCGCAAGCAGAAAGATTGAGGTTGAAGAACTCTAATGCAAATCCACTTCCTGTTCCTGTGATGATGAGCCATGTAACATAGGAGTGTGTAGGAAGACCAAACAGGAAATTGATGCTTTACATACAAATGTTCAGACTGTCCAGTATCCCAAAGGACTGAGTTGTTGAGTTTGTAGATGTTTCAGTTGAGGTGAAGTTTATTGTAGATTTGTTCATCTCTGTGTTTGTCTTCTCAATTCAGCAGCTCACAACTTAACCTGCTTAAAGCTTCCACTGTGGGGGGAAAAACACAGTATAATGTACGAAACAATGACCGCTGCAGTAATATTACAGTAATCCAGTAGAAGAATATGATAAAGTCAAAGAGGAAGCAAGATGGCAGAAAATACATGTCGGGACTCCTAAAATATACCTTGTTTAATATGCTTTGTGTCAGAAATAATACAAAGTATTAAAATGTAAAAATTAAAATATATTTTATTTTTATTTATTTCAAAATATGATGCAACAACTATATGCTTGTTTATATCCAATGAGAAAGCGTGTTCAATACAGGTGTACAGTACTATTGCAAGCCAGTGACTGTTGAACTAGAGGTTGCGTGATAACGTGAGTCACATAATGATGAAGAAGGGAGGAGGAGCAGCATCGCACATGGCGAGCAGAGGCTGCATGTGAATTCGGGGTGTGTGAAAATGTGAGTCATTGTCAGTTTGGAGACCGTGTATATTCTTTGTAATATAAGGCCTAAAGTGAAAGCGAACAACCCTTGTTTATTTCGGTTTGTTTGCTTAAAGTATTTTTCTTTTCCCTGTTGTTTATTCGCGATTGTCTCAGTCATCCCGTGTATGCTGACGGCAATAGACATTCGCCTTTGTGAAAAGTGACTGCATCGAAGAAGTTCGTGGTGGACTTTCGTTCGGGACTGGAAGCATCCTGTTTCTTCACGAGACTTCGCTGTACTGGACTCGTCGTGTGCCAGGGACTGTTCGCGACTAGAAGCAGTGAGGTTGTGCCGTGAGTGATTTCAATATTTCCTTATTATCGTCGGAAGGGCGTAAGTTGATTCATTTTCGTGACTCGTTGACTGTGAGCGATTACTTTGAATTCATCATCTGATTAATGTGCACCAACGAACTGGGCCCCAAAGCTAACGATCGATTGTACATTTGAACTGTTCGACTGACTTGCATATATTTGAACTGATCGTAAGATATGTAATTAATGTGCATACAGTACTGAAAGATAGTGTATTGTGTGAATTGCAAGTTTTCTCAAGTGTATAACTGTTCTTGAAAGATATGTTGTTTTTCATTATTGTATTACGTGGTTCTGGAGGAAACTGAGTGTTTTACTAGAAAAGGGTTCTAAATTGACGTTATATATCTCAGTTGAGTTATAGTATTTTAAAATAGGAACAAAGCTAGGTTAAGAAGGAGTGTAATAAGTGTGAAAGAACAAGAACCGTTCTGAGACAAAAAAAAGAGGTTTATCTTTTATTTTAAAATTAGAGAAGCAATTTGCACATCATCAGGGATAATTGTTTACCTGCTTTCTTTCAAAAGAAGGTTGTTATCGATTTCTTCATTTACTGTTTTCTTTAAGAAAAAAGGGGCTTATTACATTAATTAAAAAAAAAATAATAAACTTTGTTATTCTTTTTCTCTTTAACATATGTATTTTGGTATTTCATTGAGTCTGGCAAGTTAATTAATTTACTAAGTTACTGAATTCCTGTGAATTGCAAATAAGAATTGTTTAATTGATCTTTAGTAAAGGGATTGGGTAAAATTGGTACAGAGAGAATTTTTTTTTTTTTTGTAAACACTAAAAGAAAATACCGGCCTAATTCACCATCTAACTGCCGGCGATCCAGGATTTATGTTAGAGAAATAATTAAATTAACCTCTATGGTTAAGAAATGGGTTACATACATTTATATGAAACAAGACACCGAAACCGTGTCAGAGGCATGAACGTAGTGTCAGTTATCAGGATGATTGTTCTATTCAGTGTCCCCTAAACAATCTTTAAATATCTGCAACTTGTCAGCAGGTTCCAATCGCTGAATAGCCTACTTGAGTTGCAAAATCTTAGAGTGAGCATTTAAAAATGAGAGAGAAATATAATACTTTAAACATCTGTGTAAGTAGTAATGCAAAAATCTTTGTAGCAACCCTCATGTGTAGAAGGTGACAATCATTGATGGAGTGTTTTATTGGATAAACAAACAATTAGAAACTGCTTACAACAGCCATATATGATAAATAAACTCAGAATAAACTTAAAGTGCAGAGTCACGCAGTTGAACTCAGCCGACTCTTTCTTTTGAGAGACAATAACTTTATACACGGTGCACTTTATGATTTAAAACTTTTCAGGATGTTTTCATTCACTTAGAGCTGTGTTACACTGCATGAAAGGTCATTTTCAAAAATCCATAATGGGGCACTTTAATCTAGGACAATGACAGATTATGTAATATACAAATGGAGCTGTAGATGTTTGTGGTGAAGTTCACTGTAGAGTTCGTCTTTCACTATGGACTGTAGACTCATCATCTTTGTTCAGCCAACATTTCAATACATTGTTTTCAATCCAATTTGTAATTCTACAAAAGTTCTCAATTACATGTGAGGTATTACAAACATATTTAGAACTTTTGAAATCTAAAGTACCAGCAAGGAAACTAAATCTTAGCACTACAAAATAAACTTATGTACAAAACATATATTCGCTCATTTTATTACAGTGCAAGTAAAGGCACACTGTAAACACTGCTAGCTGCTAAATTGATACCATTTACACACAGTAAGATTTCATTTCTAAAGTAAAATTTTGTAAAATAAGAAGGTTTTATGGGGAACAATAGCTGGAAAGTTTTCCATTCCGGTGAAGATAAAGAACAGGCTGAACAAAACCAGCCAGCACATAACAAACCATACCAGGAAACCAAATTTCCTGAATATTTTGTTTTGTCAGATTGTTAAATAGTGCTGAAAAAATAACTGGCACATACAGGATAACCGTGTTCACAGTAGTTATAAGAATAACATAAAAAGCTCTTCTTTTCATGTGGTTTTCCTCCTTTCTCTCTTTCCCTCTCTCTCCTGGTCCTGACTGTTTCAGAGCTCTGAGAACAGCCACAAGACAAAACATTTTAATAAAGAGATAGAGTACAAACTGCAGCATTAAGAACCACCCATGTGCATTAATGCTGAATGAAACTAAAATAAACACACAGCACAAACAAGAACCAAGAGTAATTATCCAGATCACAGTGCAGCAGATCACTCTATATCTGAGAGGTTTGAACTTCAGAAAGGTTACAGGATGAACTACTGCCAGGTAACGCTCAACACAGATCAGACACAGAAACAGCGGACGAGCCGTGATGGAGAATCCTGTTAAAAACATTTGTAATGTCAAGAGACTTGAAAACCAAATCGAAAGTAAGAAGAACACGCAGTTCAGAGAGTTACCAATCTCAGAAACAGAGAGATTGAGGTTGAAGAACTCTGATGCAACTCCACTTCCTGTTCCTGTGATGATGAGCCATAGAACATAGGAGTGTGTAGGAAGACCAAATAGGAAATTGATGCTATATGCGCAAATGTTAAGACTTTCCACAAGCCCAATGGAATGAGTTGTGGAGTTTATAGATGTGTCAGGTGTAGTGAAGTTCACTGTAGAGTTATTCATCTCTTGGACTGTCTTCTTAATTCAGCATAAACTAATATTTTTTCAACAAGAAAGATGTTTAAATTAACCAGAAATGTTAAAACATTTTTATATATCCAGATTATACAATCCAGTCTATAATTCTACAACATTCCCAGGGCACTATTTATGCAAAATTCACTTTTACATAGTGTTTGAACATAAATGTGTGTACACAACCATCCTATAATAATAAAAATCCACCTGTTTTTTTTTTTTTCTTTAAATCCCCATAAATCATAAGCAGTGTCTCAGAACAAGCCGTTTGCAGAATCTGTAAAATGTGATGCCATTAAAAGGATGGACACTGTTGCTGAGTGAGTTGCACACAATGCGCCATGTTTATCTCCATGCTAGAGCGTTTAAAAGCAGCATTCAAGTAAGAAATATTCAAGTAAAGCTATAGAAGTTATTCAGTTAAGTGATTTTCAGTGAGTGATTTTCTGTTTTTATTTTATTGTTTGGGTCATATTAACAGTGTAGACAGCAGTAGGTACTGTGTATTAATCCAATTTCTTTCCCAGTTTTTACCTTCACAGACATAACCGACTGTGTTAACGTAACTTATGTGTGTTTTTAACATAAACTTGTGTGTATTTGACAGTTTAAGCTCAATAAGACATGAAAGAAAACTTAGTTTAGTACTCACATGCTGTGTGACAGCCGCGTTCTGTGCTTGTGCTTCAGATGTGTGCACTCAGAAAACCGTATATCAGAAGTTTAAACTAATATGGCTTTAAAAAGCATGATTTCACAGATAGACATGACAATCAAAACCAAACATGTTTTTGTCAGAGTATTTGAGGTAAGAGCTGTAAAAGCACAGCCCTGTTCTGGAAAAGGGGGCAGGGAGCAGCAGCTCACTTCCATTTAAAGATACATGCGCGAAAACTCAAAACCTTTTTAATTTTCATTTGATACAGAATGCAATGGTCAGTGTTCAGTCTTGCCAAACAATATTTATCCATCTGCCATGCACTGGCCAGCACAGATGCACTCTGATCTGATATGACAATGTTTAGACAAACATTTAAAAAATGAGATGGGGAAATGGGGCTTGGTAATTAAGTGATTTATTGGAAAAACAAAATAATAGCAACCACTCATATTATTAATAGGACAATGAAGGTTTTCATGCACTCATGCTGTGACTCTCTGAAATCAGAGCAAATATCATTGATTTTCTGCTAGGCATTTTCTAGAAATGGAAGTACATTTGAGGACAAACTAATCACAGTAGTAGCCAACATAACAGGAAACATAGGCAGGAGAGTTTTCCAGTCCGGTTCAGATAAAGAACAGGTTGAACAAAACCAGTCAGTCAGCTTGATTGATTGATTGATTGATAAATTCAAATTGATCACTTGCCTTATTTCCTTATTTCAAAGTTCAATCTTTGTAGATCTAAACCTGTCAGCACAGGAGACACTTGTTTATCATGTGATATGCAAAATTTAGACTGAAAAAAGGAGAAAGAGAGAGAAATAAAATCTGAAAAATAAAAATTGGAAAATTTGACACTGGTCATTGTTTAAGAATTGTATTGAATAAACACACTGGAATCAAACGCATAACATCCAATAAACACACTCAATAAACAATCTCTGTAAATGTATATTTATTATTAACTGTCTAAGTTTTTTAAATAAAAAAACTAAGAAATGATTACTGAATTTGTGGATATGTAACATCAAATCAGTAAAGATAGGGGCTGCATTTCCCAAAAGCATCATAAGCCTATATCTTAGCTCCATTGCTTTCCCATAAACTGGAATTTTGTCAATTTATGGGAAACAGAGACAGGAGAGTTTTCCAGCAAATAAAGAACAGGTTGAACAAAACCAGCCAGTATATAACAAACCACACCAGGGGCCCAATATCCCAAGTTATAGTGGTTTTTCAAAATTATAAATACTCCTGAGATAATAACTGGCACATATATGACAACCAGGTTCACAGTAGTTATTAAAATGAGCTGACATGCTCTTCTCTTCATGTGGTTTTCCTCCTCTTCCTTTCTTTCTCCTGACCATGACTGCTTCAGCGCTCTGAGAACAGCCACAAGACAACTGGATGCAAAGTAAGAGGAGGAACTTTATGAAGAACCATGCATGTGCATTAATATTATATAACATTAATGTGATCATACAGGCAAAACAAGAGCCAAGAATAAGTACCCAGGCCGCAGTGCAGTAGATCACTCTATATCTGAGAGGAAGGTTACAGGATGAACCACTGCCAGGTAACACTCAACACAGATCTGACACTGAAACAGAGGACGGCCAGCAATGGTAAGTCCTTGTAAAAACAGTGCTAATGGAGCAAGCTGTAAAAACCAGTTTGACAGTACAAAAACCAAACAATCCAGACAGGTACCAGTCTCACTGACAGAGAGACTGACGGTGAAGAACTCTGATGCAACTCCATTTCTTGTTGCTGTCATGATGCAGCATGATTTTCATGCTGATGTTTTGATATATTTCCACCCAATATCCTAATGGTATCAATTAAATAATTAATTTCCTTTGATAAAAACAAACTTAAGTGATTCAATTAGCATGCCCATAAACTCTTTAATATAACTCACGACTACAGCAATATTGTCATATATCGTTCAGCAGGAAAAAGAAAATTGGCACCTGAAGAGTGAATGTTCGTCCCTCTGGATGTGCATAAATCTCTGTGCTGTGTTTTGTAGATACAGCTTTCACAAGAATATGTGATGTTTTTCTGAATATCATACAGCTGTGTGGTGCGCAACACATTTGCTCCTGGTATAGGTGTTTTTTATTCTGTAAATGCTACATACAATCTTCAAATATTAAATTGTCAAGAGAACAGTGAAAGTACAGTGTCCCCAAACAATCTTTTATATGTCTTTAAGTGGCCAGTGCAGGGGCCAGTCATTGAAAACCTGATTTGCAAATTTAGAATGGGAAGGAAAATGGCACTGGATGGTTGGTGAAGTGATTTATTGGATAAACAAGCAAATAGCATCAATTTATAATAACTTATAAACACACTTAGAATAAACATAAAATAAATAGGACAATGAAAGACTTCATCATGCACTCATGGTCATTCACTACCTGTCTGATCTATATTAAACACAAAACTGTCTCATCACTTCGCTGCTATTCATGTTTTAGAAGAGTGCTTTTTTTAATATTGATTTTTAAATTTTTTTTTTGCCAGGTCTCTGGGAAATAAAGCAATAAAGTTATTTGCGAGTTACTGACATTGATTTGGCCAGAATAAACAGCTATTTAAAAGTCAAATGCAATTCATAAATAAATTTTAAAAAAAGATCTCATTCATTAATAAAGGTTTTATAGAGAACAGAAGCAGTAGAGTTTTCCAACCCTGTGCAGATAAAGAACAGGCTGAACAAAACCAGCCAGTAGATAACAAATCGTAGAAGAAACCCAAAGTATCAAACTAAAATGTTGTGTTAGAAAGGTAAAGATTCCAGTGATAGTACTTGGCACATATGTAATAGCCATGGTCACTGTAGTTATTACAATGATATTAAATGCTCTTCTCTTCATGTGGTTTTCCTCATCTCTCTCTCTCACTCTCTCTCCTGGTCCTGACTGCTTCAGAGCTCTGAGAACAGCCACAAGACAAAATAATTGAATGGGGAGATGGAGTAGAAACTGCATTGAGAAGAACCATGCATGCATAGCCATGGTAGATAACAATAATATGATCAGGCAGATCAAACAGGATCCAAGAGTGATTATCCAGGCCGCAGTGCAGCAGATCACTCTATATCTGAGAGGTTTGTATTTCAGAAAGGTTACAGGATGAACCACTGCCAGGTAACGCTCAGCACTGATCAGACACTGAAACAGAGGGCGACCAGTGATGGTTAGTCCGTGTAAAAACAGGGCTAATGGACAGACGCTTGAAATATAACTTGACAATATAAAGATCAACAAATCCACACAGATACCAATCTCACAAAAAGAGTTATTGAGGTTGAAGAACTCTGATGCAACTCCACTTCCTGTTCCTGTGACGATGAGCCATATGACGTAGGAGTGTGTAGGAAGACCAACAAGATATTGATGCAGAACAAAGGATTTTTAATACTGTCCAGTTGCCAGTTGGAATGAGTTGTGATGTTGGTAGAAGCTTCTGGTGTGATGGAGTTCATTTCCTCCTTGCTTGGATGAGCACAGAAGCTCATATAATATTGCTAATCAAGGAGAGAATAACAAATGTACTGCATTATTCAACCTGCAATGCAACATAACCCAAATAAGAAAGTAGACTGAATATGCAATTTATGTGAGTAGCCTGTTTACAGTTTGACAGCAGTTGCTCCCATAATTAGCAGTAAAATTTGTGGAACACAATCTATTTAAGACTTCAAAATGCTGCCAAATAGCGACAGTAATATAGGGTAAAAACTTTTTTTTTTTTTTTTTTTTTTTTTTAGAAAAATCATGGGTTTCTAATTATTACAGAGAAGCCTTATGCAAAGTTTTATGATAAATATTGTAGTCATTAATTTATGGTTGACAATTAAGCCATCTAATATGACAATAACTTCTTTAATATGAGTCATAACCAAATTGACATGGGTATGTATGGTTCAGCAGCGTAAAAGAAAAAATAATCCAATTTAAGAGTTTACTACCTGAAAAGTGAATTGCCAGTCTCTTTGGATGTGTATAACTCTTTGTGACTGACTCACGACTGTTACAAGAGTATATGCATGACTTCATCTGCTTCACAAACAATAAAACATTTGATGTGCAAATATTTGAATGAAAAAAAAATACAGGTTTAACAGTCTTATCAGAGTAAAAGTCTATATAGAAAATGATAACTTTATAGTTAAAGTGGTACTATAGTTACATCAATGCAAAAGATATATAGTTATCTTAATGAAAAAATATGTTGATCATTGAACACCTGATATGCACACTTAGACTGAGCATTTAGAAGGAATGAGAGAGAAAATTACATAGAATCATTGTTCAAATGATTTACTGGAGAAAAAAAGAAAATTGGCACCTGAAGAGTGAATGTTCGTCCCTCTGGATGTGCATAAATCTCTGTGCTGTGTTTTGTAGACAACCCCCCCCCCCCCCCCATTAGTGCTTGTCACTTTTAAATTGGTTATCATAGTAACGACACTAATTTGTGGAAATTCAGCACATTGTGAGTTCCACAAATCTGAACGCATTAGGCCTATTTGTAAATTGACTGTTAAGACAAAACATTTTGCACAATTTATTATCTGTGATACCACTATAGCCAATGGATGCCTGTATATCTCTATGTAAAAATCCCTAGTTACTCAGAAATTGTCATCACACATAAATTATTTTTTTTACATTTGGATTTGGATATATGTTTAGATATTATCAATGGCTACTTTTTGACTTTATCTGTTTTTTTGTTCAATTGTTTTGTTGTTGCTGTATCAGTTACAGCAATATTATTTCATTCAAACCTATAAAACCCTTTGTTACCCCAGACTACATAGGCCTATAAAAGTCTGATCAGTGACATAAAAGTAATCAGAATGCAGCTACTTGTTCTTTTATTACTCATTGACACGTGAACTTCCCCTTTAAATAACGTGACGCTCTGCCCTCTATATGTATGACACTGCTCCCTTTAAGTGCTGCTGGAAGCTAATAATTTTTTTATTTTTTTTTTTGGAAGCGAATTAATTGATTCAGCATTTAGACACTTCTGTAAGGACACATTAAATTTGACAAAGCTGTTCAAGTATGTATTGATCTTAATTGTATTGATTTTAATTTACTGTAAAAGTTTTATATGGGAATATAACACAATACACTGAACCTTTAACTATGCATTGGCGCAAAAACAGACACCTTTTAGACCAGTTTCACATGAAACATGATTTCTCAACTGCCACAAATACTGAATACTCAAACAAAATACTGGTTTTGTGCACTTTTTATGTACCAATATTTTAAATTGGCCTTTGAACTTGTATGGGAAAAAAAAGCCTTACCTTGCCAAAACACTGACAGCACTGGCATTGTTGAGCGCTCCAAATCCACATGCAAACTTTGCATGCAATAATCAGAGGCAGCAATTGACAGCGCTCTGATCCAATGGCATACAGGCATCGTCAGAATGACAGTACTCTAGCCCAATGATGTTGGGGGATCCAGTGGGGGCGGCAATCATGTTTCACGGTGTCCGTGCCACTCTTGATCACAACCCTGTTAAAATGTAGCGGCAGTATGTGCGCTCATTGGCGCCCCCTCCAGCTGGTGGCGCTCTAGGTGACCGCCTAGCTTGCCTATGCCTAGAAACGGTACTGGTCATAGTAGTTATGAGAATTAGATAAAATGCTGTTCTCGTCATGTGGGTTTCCTCCTCTCTCTCTCTCATTCTCTCTCCTGGTCCTGACTGCTTCAGAGCTCTGAGAACAGCCACAAGACAAAACAACTGGATGAAGAAGAAGAGGAGGAACTGTAGTGAGAAGAACCATGCATGTTCATTAATGGTAGATAACATTAATATGAACATGCAGCAGAAACAAGAACCAAGAGTGATTATCCAGATAGCAGTGCAGCAGATCACACTATATCTCAGAAGTTTGAACTTCAGAAAGGTTACAGGATGAACCACTGCCAGGTAACGCTCAACACAGATCAGACACTGAAGCAGAGGACGACTAGTGATAGCAAGTCCTTGGAGGAACTGTGATAATTTAAGGAGATATAAAAACCAATTTGACATTACAATGAGCAAACTATCCAGACAGGTTCCAATCTCACAAACAGAGAGATTGAGGATATGAAATCTGATGCAACTCCACTTCCTGTTCCTGTGATGATGAACCATATAACATATGAGTGTGCAGGAAGAGCAAACAGCAAATTGATACAGAGCATACAAATTTCTAGATCGCTCAGTATCCATATGGAAGGAGTTGTGGAGTTGATGGAAACTCCTGGTGTGGTGGAGTTCATTTCCTCCTCGCTTGTCTGAGCACAGAAGATCATTAAACATAAATTATATTGCTAATGGAGAGAATGATGAATGTGCTGCATTATTCAGAGTACAGTTTAACATAAGCAAAATATAATAATACTAATCATTGTGAAACTCCACACAATTACCTAAAATGTTTCAAGTAAACTGATAGATAAAAGAAATAAAACATTTTACTAATACCACAGTGTCAAATTTAAAAGAGGAGTTTATCACCTGAAGAGTGAATGTGCAGTCTCTCTGTATGTTTCGTGTGTAAATCTCTGTGTGGTGTTTTGTAGACTGACTTTACAGCTGTCGCAACGATACTGTATGTGCATGACATCTGCTACATGTCACATAAACATCAGATATGCAAATATTCAAAGTAAAAATGAGGTTCAAAAGACAGTCCAATAAGAGTAAACCTTAATATATGTATAGATACATCAATATAGAAAATGATATTTCAAAAAATGTTGATAGTTTAAAATAAATTTGAGTTATAAGATTACTTCCGAATGACTCAACATGGGTTTGTTTTCAGTGTGCTGTGGTCATCTTTTTCCCAAAATGCCACTTAAAATTCATCCTGACCTTTTAACAGAAAGCAAGTCTTTCATGTGGAATAGCTTGATTATTTTTATTCTATCAAAAAAAAAAAAAAACTCATTTATGATTCTGGCCCTTGAAATACAATTTTTCAGACCAAGAGTAAGAAAGAAATGAGAGTCACACTTTATATTAGATGGCCTTAACTACTATGTACTTACATCAAAAAATAAGTACAATGTACTTATTGTGTTCATATTGTATTGCAAAACACTTTTGCTACTTTGAAGTGGGATACGGGTAAGGTTAGGGACAGGTTTGGTGGTATGGGTGGGTTAAGGTGTAAGGGATGGGTCAACAGTGTAATTATAATTGTAATTACAGAAATGAATTACAGATGTAACTAAATATAGGTATTTTTAAAAATATAAGTACAATGTAAAAACATGTTTGTACACAATAAGTGCATTTACCAAATAATACATTTAAATGTAAATACACAGTAGTTAAGGCCACCTAATTTATAGTGGGATCGAAATGAGAGATAAAATGACACTCTTACTGGGAAAACAAACTAATCGCTAGCTAACTAATAGGATTTGTGGGTTCATGACATGAAATCTTTCCAATTAAAAATGGTCTCATGATAGTAAAATATCACAAAAGCAGGTTTTATGAGGAACAAGAGAAGAGTTTTCCAGCACGGTGCAGATAAAGAACAGGCTGAACAAAACCATCCAGCACATAAAAAAGCAACGCACCAAAAATATCTTCATGTATATACTGCTGTATGATAATGGTATAGAGTGTTATAATAGCATATGGGATATATATGATAGCTAAGTTTACTATCGATAGAAGAATAATATTAAATGCTCTTCTCTTCATATGGTTTTCGTCATCTCTCTCTCCAGGTCCTGACTGCTTCAGAGCTCTGAGAACAGTTACAAGGAAAAACAACTGGATGAAGAGGAAGAAAAAGAACAGTTAAGAAGAACCAGCAATATGTCTTCAAATTGAGAGGGTGTAAGATAAACCTAAAAAACAAACATGGTGATCCAGAGCAATGATCCAGGCCACAGTGCAGCAGATCACTCTATATCTGAGAGGTTTGTACTTCAGAAAGGTTACAGGATGAACCACTGCCAGCTAATGCTCAACACAGATCAGACACTGAAACGGAGGACGGCCAGCAATTTAAACCCTGTATATATATATATGACTTCTACATGCAACAAGAGCACATATGCAAACATTCATTGGGGAAAAAATGAGATTCCAAAAAGACATGACAAGTCTAGTCGTGCAAAATTGAAACAGGAGTACAATGATTTCTGTCAGTTTATGGAATGTGGGGCTTTTGTTAAGGTCTAGTTAGAAAATTATGTTGTAGGACACAATTCTCTGTAACTAAAATGATCAACTTTTATTTATTGCATTTTAATGTATGTTTTTTGTTGTTGTTGTTTGTTTTTTTGTCTATTTAATGGCCTTAATATATGCCTGCCTTTTTTCACAAAGGGGTCACCATATTTGAAGATAATTGACATCAGTTTCAGTTTCATCAACAGTTTTCTGACTCAGATCTTCAAAGAAGTTTATGAGAAGTCACATTATGAGTGAATATAAATCTGAATCTTGGCTTGCACTGGTGGCACACATCTGCTATGCTAATATTTACACCTTCAAAAATGAGGTTTAAAAAGACCCAACATTATGAGAAATTGTACAATAAATTACTTCATGAGGTTTTGATGTTTGAGGTGCTGAACATTTCTAAAACTGAACAGTGGAGGTAAAATATTACATGAGCAAGTTTTATGAGGAACTGAGACAGGAGAGTTTTCCAGGGAACCATATCATCCTAATATGTGACCCTGGACCACAAAACCAGTCTTAAGTGTCAATTTTCCTGAGATTTATCTATTAATCTGAAATCTGAATAAATAAGCTTTCCATTGATGTATGGTTTATTATGATCGGATAATATTTGGCTGAGATCATTTTTGATATATTTATGGTAAGAAATTTACTAAATATCTTCATCAAACATGATCTTTATTTAATATCTTAATGATTTTTGGCTTAAAACAAAAATCGATAATTTTGACCCATACAATGTATTTTTGGCTATTGCTACAAATATACCCCAGCGACTTAAGACTGGTTTTGTGGTCCAGGGTCACATATGTTGTGTTAGAGCAGATAATAATCCAGATAGAGCGAGTGGGACATAATGAATGAATGTATGAAGCATTTATATAGCGCTTTATTGTGTATTGCTGTACATCCAAAGCGCTTTACAATCATGTGGGGGGGTCTCTCCTCAACCACCACCAGTGTGCAACATCCACTTGGATGATGCGATGGCAGCCACAGGACAACGGCGCCAGTGCGCTCACCACACACCAGCTACAGGTGGAGAGGAGAGAGAGATAGAGCCAATCAAGTGGATGGGGATTATTAGGAGGCCATGATAGACAGGGGCCAGTGGAGGCAATTGGACCAGGATACCAGGGTTACACCCCTACTCTTTTACGATGGGTGTCCTGGGATTTTTAGTGACCACAGAAAGTCAGGACCTCGGTTTAACGTCTCATCCGAAAGACGGTGCTTTTTGACAGTATAGTGTCCCCATCACTATGCTGGGGCGTTAGGACCCACACAGACCACAGGGTGAGCACCCCCTGCTGGCCTCACTAACACCTCTTCCAACAGCAACCTAGTTTTCCCAGGAGGTCTCCCATCCAGGTACTGACCAGGCTCAGCCCTGCTTAGCTTCGTGGGCAACTGGTCTTGGGCTGCAGGGTGATATGGCTGTGGCGTGCCCACAATAGTTATTAAAATTAGATCAAATGCCCTTCTCTTCATGGGGTTCCTCTCTCGTTCTCTCACTCTCCCTCTCTCTCCTGGTCCTGACTGCTTCAGAGCTCTGAGAACAGCCACAAGACAAAACAACTGGATGGAGAGGAAGAGAAGGAACTGTAGAGAGAACCACCACGTATACACTTTCTTGATTTCATACATTAAAATCAAAATGCAAAACACGCAAGAGCCAAAAATAATTATCCAGGCCACAGTGCAGCAGACCACTCTATATCTTTGAACTTCAGGAAGGTTAGAGGATGAACCGCTGACTGCCAGGTAACGCTCAGCACTGATCAGACACTAAAGCTGAGGACGACCAGTGATCCCTAGTCCTTGTAAAAAAATGTGTTACTATTTTGAAACTTGAAAAGAAACGTGCCAGTAGGCCAAGCATCGCATTGAGGCTATTACAAATCTCAGAAATTGACAGATTGAGGTTAAATAACTCTAATGCAACTCCATTTGCAGTTCCAGTAATGATGAGCCATGTAATTTTGGAGTGTATAGGAAGACCAAACAGGAAACTGATGCAGAAGGCACACATTTAATACAGTTTAAATTTAAAAAACCCTTTTTTTCAATCTCCTCACATTCTCTCTTACCTGCCTCAAAGTCACACTGATGGGCCATTAGGGGAGGGCCCTTTGTCTCTCAGGTGAGACTCAATTAATATTCATGGCCATTGCCACTCCCTCACATATAGTCCCTCGATCACAAAACATGTCTTGAAAAATTTAAATCAATATATTGTTTTCTGTGAATGAGTAAGCAGAATGATTTTCACATAATTTTGAAGTAAATATTCTAGCCTACAAGACTGATTGCTCAAAAGTCTTATTCAGAACTATTTAGTGTGGGTTTTAAGGCCTTATTTCAGCTACATTTTTTTTCCCAAAACTGATATTTTAATGGAAGTGATTGTTTCTTTGAACTTGAAATCCTGCACAGGTTTACTGTATATATCCTTTAAAACTCTAAAACAAAATTGCATAGCATGTGTTAAATGTGTTGCAAATGTGCAGGCCAGGTTTACATTTATGAAGATTGCTTGAGATTACAGTTTTTGTAATAATAAAATCAGTTAATAAATGCTTTTCAAATGTTGATTAAGTCTTAATTTAAAACAATCAAGTCATGTTTGATGAAATTACAAAAGATAAAATATGAAAATATATAGAGCAAATATTGTATTCTTCATCAACAAAAATGCTTTAAAAAGCTGGTCAGCAGAAGGAAGCATGAAGTGCTCCAAAATTTGTTGGTAAATGGGTGCAGTGATTTTGGTTTTCAAAAAATGATGTTTTATTAACAAAGTTCGGGAGGAGCACGTCAGATACTTAGCCTAATTAGACACAAGTGGTACGCCATCAAGCTAATCAACACACGGGTATAAATACAGCTGACATACCTCCTTTCATTTGACGGCTAATCAGCATCCGGTCTGCACCTTTTGCCATTACTTCACCCGACTTTTTCCCGTCCAACAACGAGACCCATGCTGGGGATCTTTTCGGATCCTCCGACCAATCTGCCAGTCCCAGGATCTGTCTTTTCCCCCCAGACACGGCCGCTGCTCTCAGCTCAACCAGCCTCACGCTCTCTTCCACCGCCGTCACTTCCATGCTCTTATCATTCGGATTCCTCCGATCGGGAATTGGATCGTATTTAAACATAAGCCAAACGCTGATTAATTCTGACGCACCATCTTCTCGGAGGGTAAACAAGTGGATTTGAGCGATCTTTTTCGTCATCCAGCCAACCTCACTCCTAAATCCATTTCAGAAGCCATAGATCGAGAAAAGCCCGAGCTCGCCTCGCTCGACACCACCATTGTCCCGCCCAACACCCGCGAGCGTCAGGTCGCAGCAGCAGGCCTTCATTGAGCCTGGGCCGCGCCCCAGTTCTCACCGCAGCAAGCCTCACTCGCTTCCTGCTTTGGCTCAGCCTTCACCGTGGCTCTACCGGCCGCAGCGCCATATGCAGCCAGGCCTCTAGCATTTGTTTCCAGATGTTAGCGCCAGGAGGCCTAAAATCGCTCAAGGCAGGTAATTGTTAAGTTGTTAAAGGACGTCACGACATCATTGGATGTTAATGTCGCTATGTAACCATGACAGTGCCTAGAATACACACAGGAATTACTTCAACTATCCATATTTTTCACCAGCATTTCTTACCACACTGTAAAAAAAAAAAAAAAAAACTGTTAAATGGGTAACGGTAAGTTCCCCTAATATACATGGTAAAAAACTGTAATAGACATTTCAGACAATTTTACGGTGAAATGCCGTTTTTGGAAGTGAAAAAGAATATAAAATTTACAGGGAAAAAACATAAATTGATGTTCCCAGAATTCGCTGTGTTGCATTTCAAATTTTGTGAGTTTGTTTTTTTTCTTTGAAATAACTGTTTCTTCTTAGTTTTTTCTTATCAGTTATGTTTATTAAGGTTGTTTGTTGCATCTAATGTTGTTAAATGAATGTTTATTGCAAAATTCAATTTAATGAGTCTCACCATGATGATGTTTCATGCTTGTGTGAATGACACTGTGCACCATCTATATATGTTATGTTATTATTTAAAAGCTGCCTGTAATGGGCTTTGGTGCATCATGTGACTCTCATCACTGCATTTGGTGGTTATCAGTGCATTTCAAAGGTACAAAACAGTCTTCAGTACTTCAATAGGTTGGTATATTAACATTATATCAGTTAATGAAATTACGGTATTTGACTGTAAATTTAAGTTAAAACCATAAAACTTAAAATGTTGCTACCATAGCAACATTTTAAGTTTTATTTACGGTAGCATTCCGGCAACCACAGCTGCCGTTTTTTTACCGTAAATTTTATGGAATTGTTTTTACAGTACAGTATTTAATTTACACAGCATTCCTTAAATGGATGGATAAAATACATAAGATTAATTTTGTTTTGTGTATAATTTGATGATAATCTAAAAAAAAAAAAAAAAAGGCTAAATCGGCAACACTGTAACATTTGGTGGGACACGCTGGAATGTCCAGGTAACTTGCAGCAGCAGGAGCAAGCACAAGGCTGCCTCCACCTGCAACACAGGCCCACACATCTCAGTCTTTTTCTCCCGCTACGAATAACTTTCTTTTTCCTTTACAGTGGCCTCCAGCTCCCGTAGCAGACACTAGCGTGAAGTTACTTCTGTTAGCAGAGCAGGACACGATAGCTCTTCAGGACTCCCTTCCTGTAGCCTACAGCTACAGCAGCAGGAGCTAGCCACAAGGCTGCCTCCGCTCACAATACAGACCCACAAATCCTGCCCCTGCTCCTCTCTCTCACAGCTCTCTACTTCATTTAACGTCACTATATCCTCTTCTACAGCAACATCAATGCTGTTGCCTCGGTGCCACCGCTAGTGGCTTACAACATCTAAACGCCGATCCTGGCAGGTGCAGACATAGACCCTTCACCCAAGGCATCACCAATGAATAATTGGGTAACGGATGCATTGCAGGCCGCATAGGCCATAATCGTTTTGAATTAAGTATCAAAAGTAACACATGGTTCTGTTGAAACTTCTGATAATGTATTATACAATATCATGTAAATACTCATTACATCAAAGCCTAAGAGGGCTCCAATGGCCTGACAATCGTCTGTATCGGTGGTTCTCGGGCCTGTCTTGTGGGCCCCGGCCGCCGCACGGTTTGTATGTCTCTCTCATGGGCCGCACCCATTTCAGGTCTTGCAGACTACTAGTGAGCTGATGAGTTGGATCGGGTGTGTTGAGTGGGGGAGGCATGCGAGTTATGCTGTGGCTGGTGGTCCCCGGGATGGGTTTATGAACCACTGCTCTATATGCCACCGTGCGATCTAATCCTCGTTCGGCTAAACATCCAATTCAAATGTCCACTTAATCTTTAACATTTGGCCATTTCTTTTACGTCAGAAACTATCGTAATTATTACTATCATAATTATTGAATATTGACGTCAAAAGTTGCCATTTTCCATTCACTACATTCAGCCGTTTCACAGAATTAATCTGCTTAGCTTTCCCCTATAGGCGTCGCAATTAAACGAGGGTTCATGATCAGATTTTTCGTCGACCGCTGTCTCAACATTAGCCCATTGGAGTGGCTGCTAGGAATTCTGGGGTAAGAAACCTTCTAACTGACTTGTCAGCTCCACATAACTACCCGTTTCAAGCATAAAACACCTCGATGAATTCTCTCTCAATAGTAGGACAATGATCATGCAATCCATATGACAAATCATGGGTCTTAGCACCTGGCTGGCAAAGTCAAAATCACCTCAGCTTCCAAGTCATGCCTATCCATCCAGATTCATGGCACTTATTTGTGGTACGCTAGCACAGGGAATCCCATTTTGTTGTTAAAAATAAATATAAAATAAAATTAGTACGAGCCTTCCAGACATTTTTAAAAAAAACTACCTTTTCAGGTCCACGCTTGGCGAGGCTCACCTATCTGACACCCAACACTCAATTGCTTTTGGGGGATACTCTGGGTTGGGGCAATTCCCAAGCTCGGAGCCCTTCCCCAGGACAGCACGCCAACAACGTATTACCATACTTGCCAAATACGCATTACGTTACTCAGCCTCAGTCCATTCCTTATGAAGTTCACCCAAATTCTTGAATCGATTTTGCTTGACAATTCTCATAAGGCTGCGGTTCTCTCGGTTGGTTGTGCATCTTTTTCTTCCACACTTTTTCCTTCCACTCAACTTTCTGTTAACATGCTTGGATACAGCACTCTGTGAACAGCCAGCTTCTTTGGCAATGAATGTTTGTGGCTTACCCTCCTTGTGAAGGGTGTCAATGATTGTCTTCTGGACAACTGTCAGATCAGCAGTCTTCCCCATGATTATGTAGCCTAGTGAATCAAACTGAGAGACCATTTTGAAGGCTCAGGAAACCTTTGCAGGTGTTTTGAGTTGATTAGCTGATTGGCATGTCACCATATTCTAATTTGTTGAGATAGTGAATTGGTGGGTTTTTGTTAAATGTGAGCCAACATCATCACAATTAAAAGAAGCAAAGACATAAACTACTTCAGTCTGTGTGCATTGAATTGATTTAATATACAAGTTTCACAATTTGAGTTGAATTACTGAAATAAATGAACTTTTCCACGACATTCTAATTTATTGAGATGCACCTGTATATCTTGCATATAATACTCTAGAGAAATTTGCATAGCAGGTGCTAAATGTGTTGCACCTGTGCAGACCAGTTTCAGATTTATGAAGTTTATTTGAGAATGTGTTTAATCAAAATAAGACCAGGCCTATATGACGACAATCATTTTTGCCAACCTAGTATTGAAGTTAAGTGTCAGTTGATAAATGTTATTCAAATGTTTCTTGGTGAACACTTTCAATCTGACATCAAAATAAGCCAGTGACGTCAGATGAAATTAAATTACATAAAATATGAAAACATGTTTATAGAGAATAATATTTTATTCTTCTCCAAAGAGATGTTATTCATTAGAAAATCACTTTTCTTGCTCTTCCCTGCTTTATACTGTGCATTATCTCACATTATGGTTGTCAAAAAGGTCATTTACTGCATAGTAAATAAAGTGTTGTAAATGTTCAACACATCAGTGTCAACATTGTTTTTGTTCCAATATTTTATAAGATGTTTTTCAAGTTCATTTTTTTTTTTTTTACTTTTAATATTTGCATATTTTATGTTTTATGTGACGTATATGAGATGAAATTGTGCACTTATATTCTTGTAACAGCTGTGAAGTCAGTCCACAAAACACAGCACAGAGATTTATATACATCCAGAGAGACTGGACACTCACTCTTTAGGTGATAAATATTTTTATTAATTTTGTTGTTTTCACTTCAGTAACTTGCTATACTTTTGCTGATATTGTGATGTACTGTATAAGATTCAGGAGCATGCAGTATGGTTTAGTTATTAAATAAAAGAGGTTTGAAATCTATTTGTTTTAAGTAATAGATTTTAAAATTAATTTGCAAGACATTTAAGGAAAATATAATAGAAGGGATTTGATTATCTATGTAAGCATATATGAAAGTTGGAAAAATATAATTAGTACATGTTCTGAAGTCATTTGTTGGATTGTGGTTCTCTTATGCTATTTGGTTGTCTGGATGTTATGTAGCGTTTTATGACTCACAGTAGTCTATTAAAGTGACTTTCAATGAAATTCCCTGTAAATGTGAAACATAATTCTGGATTGATTCTATTTTTAATTTTGTGGAATTACATACTATATGAAAACACCTGAATCATCTTTTTTTTTCCCCTTTGGGTTAGTGGACAGACGAAGAATCTGTGTCTTTAGCATCAATTTCCTGTTTGGTTGAGAGGATGAGCAACTATACGGTGAACTTCACACCTGAAGCATCTACAAATTCCACAACTCATTCCTTTGGGCTAATGGAGAGTCTGGAAATGTGTGCCTTCTGCATCAGTTTCCTGTTTGGCCTTCCTATACACTCCAAAATTACGTGGCTCATTATTACTGGAACTGCAAATGGCGTTGCATTAGAGTTATTTAACCTCAATCTGTCAATTTCTGAGATTTGTAATAGCCTCAATGCGATGTTTGGCATACTGGCACGTTTCTTTTCAAGTTTCATAATAGTAACACATTTTTTACAAGGACTAGGGATCACTGGTCGTCCTCTGTTTCAGTGTCTGATCTGTGTTGAGCGTTACCTGGCAGTGGTTCATCCTGTAACCTTTCTGAAGTACAAACCTCTCAGATATAGAGTGATCTGCTGCACTGCTGTCTGGATAATTATTCTTGGATCCTGTTTATTCTGTACCTTTATTTTAATCTCATTTAGCATGGTGCCATATGTATGGTTCATCTCAATACAGTGCCTTCTCTTCTTCTTCACTCAGTTGTTTTGTCTTGTGGCTGTTCTCAGAGCTCTGAAACAATCAGGACCAAGAGAGAGAAAGAGAGAGGAGGAAAACCACATGAAGAGAAGAGCATTTGATCTTATTCTGATAACAACAGTGATCATGGTTATCCAATATGCCCCATTTACTGTCACAGGATTCTATGTCATTCTAACCCAAAATAATTTTCTTGACTTTTGGTGTCCTGCTTTTCTTTGTTATGTACTGGCTGGTTTTGTGCAACCCATTCTTTATTTACAACGGGCTCGTAAACTCTTCTGCTTCTGTTCATCATCATAAAACAGGCTCCTTGGCAAAACACCAATTTAACACCAATAAGTAAAAGTAAATTTTACTTATATTTCTGGATTATTGTATCAGTTGATTATTTTTTACCTTATTTGAATATCACCAAAAATACAAGATATTAAACATGTAATTTATTTGAAGTACAAAATTGTACCCTGCCTCTTTAAGAATTGTGCAGTCAAAGTTACATCACTAACAAATTAGAACAAGACAAGAAAGACCAGTCTGACAAAAAAAAAAACATTTGTGGAGTATTTTATGAAGAAAAAGTGTTCTAAGATAGAAAATTTAGTTTAGTTTAGTTGTATTTAAAGTTTGACATGACAGGATATTGTAGCACAAAACCCTGAAATGTGTCAAACAATTTCAAGACAATCATTACTTAGTATGAAACAAATAAAAGATAGAAAAAAATAAATACTAATATACATATATATATATATATATATATATATATATATATATATATATATATATATATACACATGCTTATACATGTAAATACACACATACACATATATATGAATAACACAGATTCACAGAAAAGGCATCCTAATCAGGGACCCGTAAGTTATCCATACAACAATTTTAGAGCACGGGGAATAAAGGTAAGTTCATGACGTTTAGTTTTACTCCTGGGTACAACATATGTCTTGTGCCGCCGAAGAGAATAAGTAGGTGTTGGAGCCATAGGCAGAAAACAATGCAGTGGTGATGAACTGTCCTTGAGTGTTTTAGTATTGGTGGCTTCTTCACGCCTCTCACTCAATGTTGGGAGAGCTGAAGTTGGGATGCCTATTATTCGACAGCATCGCTTTTGGATCCTCTCAGACTCCTCAGAGAGACCTTTAGGTAGACCACCCCATACTGGACTAGCATACTCAAGAACTGGCCGTATAAAAGTTAAGTATACTTGAACTAAAACATCACAAGGAAGACCCGCTTTTTTGCAGCGCAAAGATAATATAATCTGGGGCGCACCTTCGAAATCATGTACTTAATGTGGGCATCCCATGACAAGTCAGGGGATATTTGAACTCCAAGCAATTTAAAGGTAGAAACTCTTCTAATTGCATGTCCTGAGATAACAGGAGGAGGGGGGGGGGGGGGGGTGTTGTCCTCTCTCCTGGCACTAATTACCATGTCCACAGTCTTAGCTCCATTCATTGCCAATGTAAATTCCTGTCCCCATTCCACTACAGAATCCAAGGCCTTCTGAGTGAGTCCAGGTAAAGATACCATTAGAAACTCTGTGATTGTTAGATCATCAGCACATTTCACAGGTATTACCGAAGGAGGTGAATATGAATCCAAGCTATTTATGCATATGACAAAAAGCAGAGGGGATAAAAGTCCCCCTTGAGGAACACCAGCTGGAACTGGAAAGGAGTTAGACACACAGGAGCCCCACTTCACCCTCTGCTCTCTGTTACTCTGTTTCTGTTACTCAGAAAATATTGAATATTTTGAGATGAAATTGTTAGATTTAGTAACTTTAACGGATATCGTATTTGATTCTGTAAATGCACTCAAGATATTGATCTTTGTGGTGGAATTTGTACATCTCCACCCTGGATTAAATTTGGAGCTACTGATCAATCAAAGTATCGAGTGAAGGTAGGATGCTGCAGTTCATCTCTTGTATTTTTAAGAACTGACTATTATTTAAATGTGACATTGGACTGTGTTTTGCTGAGTCTGTGTGATGGCAGTCTTTATTATTATTATTATTATTGTTTAACTGTTTTGACATTTCCCTCTAAATCAGAGTCTATCTTAGTGTAGTGGTCATTCATTTCTTCAGCGAGGTGTAGTGGAAAGCACATTCCAAGGCCCAGTTATTGGCGGGGCCCCTCTCTGACCACAATAGTGGACAAAGTTTTGCTACATTTTGATTGGATCTTGGTGGACTAACATAAGCAATCTGTCCAATGGCATCAGATAAAGATGCCAGGACAACAGCCAGACACCTCTTAGAGGGCAAGAAGAAGACCTTTGGTAAAAAGCCTGAGAAGGGCAGGACTTCTCATTGGTCAAATGCAGTTTCTGCCCTTCACCCACCAACAGACTGATTCTTAAGGTTTTGGCCTGTGACTGCCATAAAAATTCCTTAGGACCTCTGGATGCAGCAGCAGTGGGTGAAACAAAGAGAGATCATAAAGTTCCATCCAAATCCATTCATAACTATGTTCTCAAACCTTAAACTGATGCAAACTAAAACACACACATCCTACTTATTCAGAGAAATAAGTATTCTTGGTGACAGCAATGTGTAGTGCAACATCTTACACAAATTCAGCTGTTGATGGACAAATGAATGCATGCATGACAGTTCAATCTTCTTCCATCATGTTTGGACTTAATGTGTTCGTAACATTGCCAAAGGTATTCTGGTTGTGGTTTGGTAAGTGAATGATGCATTGGTAAAACTTTTGTGACACTTTTCTAACTTTGTGTTTGGACTATGCAAATACGTTCCACAGGAGGAAAGAAGGGTGGGCCACACCGTGTCCCCCCACTCTGATGGAAACAGCCAATCACATCATGTAAATGGAGAAGCGCCAGATTGCAATCTCCTCCTCATCGAAAAGAGATAAAGGTACCTTCCCAAAAGACACTCCTTGTGCTGAGTCTTCGGCCTGTTACAGGGAAGGCAGATCAACCACACTGTAAAAAATAAATGTATTTTTAGAGAGAAAAACCAGTAGAATTTAACAGTAATATCACATTTTGATAGGAACTGGGAAATTCCATAAAAATGCATACATTGACACCAGTGTACATTTTACCTGTTGTTCAACTGATTATATGCGTTACAATTAATTAAAAGTAATTGTTGTGTATTATTAACCTTACATGTCCTTAAAAAAAACGTTCATATATAATGTTTTTTTAGAGTTGGGGAAAATGTATTTTTACAGACAAAAAACAGTAGAATTTTACAGTCATATCCCATTTTGATCAGTACCCAATATCGATTTTAGGTAGCAGGGCAGAGCATTCATATAATTCGTTTGTTAAAGAGGCGATCAGGCGCTGGAATGTGTTGTTTCTGAAAACATACGTGCTTGTTGCCACCGTTATCAGTGGCTGAAGGCAACAGTCAGTGTTCCCTTGTGCTCGTGTAGTCTTCACAGTTCATGCAGAGGAGCGCTTCAATCAATCTATTATCAAGTATTATTAATCAATCTATTGCAGAGACCCTGAATCTGTTGTGGTGAAATCACAAATTAAAATGCACACAAACGTGTTTGTATTCTTGATATACAATCATGGATTAACATCTTTGGTTTTTATGATGATAAAAAAAAAAAAAACATTTACGAGGTCGCATTCGAACCAAGAACCTCTAGTTACTTCGACAAGGATTCAGCCACCAGCCCATTGGAAAACAAAAGTTGCATTAATGGAAAAAAAAAATTTGATGTGTCAATAAAATAAAATCAATGTACAATTGAAATCGATTTCCGTACATCATGTTATTTTTTCTGCAATCGTTATTGCACATATTTCATATTTCACAACTTGGCAGAGGCCATTTACATTAGCTCCACCCACCAATGTCTGGTTGGCGTAGACAACACTACAAAAATACAACAAATTAACTAAAGTCTCAGCTGGCGTAGGGCATTAAGCAATGGCAGACGATACGATCGACCCGAGTTCAAATCTGCCTTATGCGGAACTCATTCTCCTCTCTTTTCCCATCACATATCAGATCGGCACACTAGCGTAGCCAGAAATGTTTAAGTGGGTGGGCCTACATAAAACTGGGTGGGCCAGGTGTGTATATGAAAACTGCATGTCAAATTGCCAACAAAAAATACAGCACCAAGGTTCATTACACAGTACTTCATTATTAATTTATGCTATGTTAATGTTCATTTCAAAATTTACTAATAGGACATTATTAAAATTAAAAGTTAACATTTGCCTGAGCTGCATTAACTAACGTTAACTAAAGGAAGTTTATTAAAAAGCATTACCTCAGTGTGAAACAACGGGGCTTCGCTGATGATTTCATAATCAAGCGTCTCTGTCAGTTCACGCACATCGAGGACCGTAGAAATGTGCCCAGCTGCAAATTATGTAGTTTATTGTGGCGACCAGGATCTAGCACAATGTTTATGTGTTTCTTTCCACAAAGGACGCATCTGTTTAGCAGATCAAACACAGTACCTATGCTAATACAATGTTTCAAACACGCTTGGTTCAGAAGTTTCCGATCGATAAATCCTGCACCCTCAGGTGGTCTGTCGGGTTTCATCTGTAGATGGTCCGGATTGATTGCTAAGCCTTTTACTTTTTAAAGAATTGATCTGATTTATGTTTGCTTCACTAGGCTATTTTCAAATTTAACTTCACAAACGTGCACATTTTACTATTATATCCTTACGTCGTAAACATATCGTAAACGTAACACTGTGGGTGGGACTAATAGAAACGGATGAATCATCATTTTGACAAGCATATGATGCACCTATAGGAAGAGGGAAAACTAAGAAACAACCTGTAATTGACCATGAAAACAAGCGTTTAATATTTTTAATAAATAAAGTTGACAGCGAAATAAGACGTTTATTAGTATCATTTAATATATTACATCCATTTGGAAAATTACATTGGGTGGGCCACAGATGAAAGTGGGTGGGCCTGGGCCCACCCAGGCCCACCCATAGCTACGCGACTGGATTGGAAAGACATTTGTTTTTCAATTAAAATGAAGCAAATATTTAAAAATGGAAATAAAGTGCCTTGCGGGTTTTTAAGCTAATAAAGGGAAATTCCTACAAATGCATATGCAGTGAGGTCAAGCTGCAAAGTTCATTGTCCATGCCTTTTCATCACATGTATTCGGTAAACCCTGACAGTATTTTAAACAATAATATAGAGTGTGCAGTGCCACAAACAGTTAGCAAATGGCCCTAGATGTTTTAAGGGCATAACGTTAAACTAATTTAACACTGAAATGTATTTCTTTCCACAAAATACAGGGATTTGCTCTATATGCTCTTTAACAGCCTGACATAAAAAATAATGCTAAAAATAAAGAAATAACTCAATTAAAAATGCTTTTGAAACTGACATTTTATTGCACCTTTACAAAATACACCAAAACAGAAAACTGCTTTTGTATTCTTAAACACATTTCATTGTCAAGGGCACTTGACATCTGGTCAAGTATTTATCTTAACATTAAAACAGTGTACATTCCAATGCATTCACAATCTAGGACCTAGATTGGAATGTACATTGTTTTGATGTTAAGACGAATACATTTCAGTGTTAATTTAGTTTAACGTTATGCCCTTAAAACATCTAGGGCCATTTGCTAACTGTTTGTGGCACTGCGCACTCTATATTATTGTTTAAAATACTGTTGTCACAGTGAGGCTCTGTGACTAGAGACTGTTATAATGAAAAGGACTCTTACTTTGACACGGGACTGTGAACATACATGCATACATGCATACTCTATGTTTTGCGCAAATTAAACACCAGTTAACACAGATATGTTGGTCATTGATCGTGTGTTATGTAATGTTGTTCCTGTCCTTATGTAATTTCTTTCTAAGTTTGACATTTAATGATTCATAACTTTTATGTTGATTGATGTATTGTGTTGTGTTAAGAAGTAAAGCGAGACCGGTGATCATCTTAAATGTTTATTGTTTCTGTATAACAAATTACATATTATAAATAATAATACTCACGTATTGGAACAGTTTCCCATGTCAAACAGACAAACACGGTCACAGTAAATGCTCACCATTTTGAAGATCCAATTCCCGCCAATAGATGGTATGTTTCATTGTACTAATGAAGGAAGGGAGATGTTGGTGATCTGCTTAATTCTGGGTTGAGCATTGTTAAGCAGTAATAATTAATTGAGTTTGTTTTGTTCCAAATTTTTGTGGTTTTTGTCATTATAACAATTTACCTCTTTGTTATTGTTAAAGTAAATTTATTTGTTTTCTTGAATTTTTCTTTATTACCTTTAATTTAAGCCTTGATTCGTGTCGCATTTTTCTTATAGCAGTGTTTAAATCAAAGATGGTGGTTGCCTTCATTTACATCAAAGAAGGACAACAACAATCCACAACACGTAGAGGTATGCAGTTACCAGGAAATATTTTGTATTTTTGATTTTTAAATCGTCTCCAAACTCAGAACGAGGTCTGTGACATATTGTCTAAATTTATCTGTACCGACCCATATTTAGCTACCCTCTCATTATGTAAGCCTGTTTCATTAAAAAAAGAAACATTTCTCAAGGACACGTGGAGTAATGCGCGAAAATTGGTCAATAAACAAAAAAAGAAGGACACGTGGAAAATGGTATGCATGTTTATCTTCACTTTTACTTCAAATTGAAATTCTTACAATTGAGATGTTTAACCATTTTCTCTCTCTCTCTTTCTCTTTCTTAAGGGACCAAGATGCCGACCCGTTGGTATGTCCAAACCCTTTTGTGTGGAAGACTTGCAATGCAGTGATGATATTAATTGGATTTATTGATGCTGTGTTTTATACAAAGATTTATAGTATAATGATAGTGTCTATTGTGGATTATACAAGCATTGTGAGAAGAGTTTTATGTTCTTAATGTTTTGAGTTGTCTAGCAGGGTATTATGGGCTTTGCCTTTTAAAAAAAAAAAAAAATTTAACTTATTTATTTTTTGAATGGAATAAGTTTAAATATTTAATTATTTCATATTTTACTATGTGTTAGAACCTAGTGATACTTTTTAAGAAATGTATGTTGGTATTGCTGTATTAAGTTTGTATGACTGGTGTTATTTACAACAGAAACTTTATTGCATTACATGAAAATAGAGGGGGACTAATTAATATTGATTATCTGTAATAAATTCATTTTTTTGAGTGTGACATTTACATGATACACTATAACTAACAGCCTTAAAACATCACAGATTAAAAAAAAAATTGTCATAGCTTAATGTAAAATTACAGCTGTAAGCCATAATCATGATACCATATGTATGTTATATTTCAAATCATTGCAACTCATTTTTACAAGTGAAATGTTTAAACTTAGGGTGGAATTTTTAAAATAAAGTGCTGTACATGTAATTCAAAATTATGGTCCATTATGGTCCAACATTATGAGAACTTGTACAATAAATTACTTCATGAGGTTTTGATGTTTGAGGTGCTGAACATTTCTAAAACTGAACAGTGGAGGTAAAATATTACATGAGCAAGTTTTATGAGGAACAGAGGCAGGAGAGTTTTCCAGGGAACCATATCATCCTAATATGTGACCCTGGACCACAAAACCAAGAAACTGAGATACATGAAAGCTGAATAAATAAGCTTTTCATTGATGTATGGTTTGTTAGGATCTGATAATATTTGGCCGAGATACAACTATTTGAAAATCTGGAATCTGAGGGTGCAAAAAAATCTAAATATTGACAGAATCGCCTTTAAAGTTGTCCAAATGAAGTTCTTAGCAATGCATATTACTAATCAAAAATGAAGTTCATATATTTACGGTAAGAAATTTACAAAATCTTCATGGAACATGATCTTTATTTAATATCGTAATGATTTTTGGCATAAAAGAAAAGAAAAAAAAAAAAAAAAAAAGATAATTTTTACCCATACAATGTATTTTTGGCTATTGCTACAAATATACCCCAACGACTTAAAGGAACACTCCACTTTTTTTGGAAATAGGCTCATTCTCCAACTCCCCCAGAGTTAATAAGTTGAGTTTTACCGTTTTTGAATCCATTTTTGAAGCCGATCTCCGGGTCTGGCGATAGCACTTTTAGCATAGATCATTGAATCCGATTAGACCAGTAGCATAGCGTTCAAAAATGACCAAAGAGTTTCGATATTTGTCCCATTTAAAACTCGACTCTTCTATAGTTATATCGTGTACTAAGACCGGCGGAAAATGAAAAGTTGCGATTTTCTAGTCCGATTTGGCTAGGAACTATACTCTCATTCCGGCGTAATAATCAAGGAACTTTTCGAGTTTTAAATAGGCAAATATCGAAACTCTGGTCATTTTTTAACGCGATGCTACTGGTCTAATCGGATTCAATGATCTATGCTAAGCGTGCTATCGCCAGACCCGGAGATCGGCTGAATGGATTCAAAAATGGTAAAACTCAACTTATTAACTCTGAGGGAGTTAACTCGGTGGTTTGAAACATTTGAATAGAAGAAAAGTTGACGATCATTTATGGTCATTTATATTAACTAATAGTCTGTTTTGTTAAATTGGTGTCTTATTTTAAACTGGAAAGTGGCCTGTGCAATGTATTAATTATCAGAGCTTGATTGAAATTTAATAAGAAGAAAGTACATTAAAAAAATAAATAAATACAGTTTAAATTTCATTTATAAATAAAGGGAGTGATAGGCAGGGGTTAATGTGGGCAGGCCAATCATAAACCATTTCCAATAACAGCACATGTGCATGTGATTAAACGATCGATAGAAGCGTGGCACATGACTTTCCGCTTTCGCAGTATCCACCTTATTTTTCCTGTAAGAGCCATTTGTAAATAGCTCATTTTGCCGCATTGATATTTTAATGGAAGTGATTGTTTCTTTGAACTTGAAATCCTGCACAGGTTTACTGTATATGTCCTTTAAAACTCTAAAACAAAATTGCATAGCATGTGTTAAATGTGTTGCAACTGTGCAGGCCAGGTTTACATTTATGAAGATTGCTTGAGATTACAGTTTTTGTCAGTTAATAAATGTTTTTCAAATGTTGATTAAATCTTAAAGGAACACTCCACTTTTTTTGGAAATAGGCTCATTCTCCAACTCCCCCAGAGTTAATAAGTTGAGTTTTACCGTTTTTGAATCCATTCAGCCTATCTCCGGGTCTGGCGATAGCACTTTTAGCATAGCTTAGCATAGATCATTGAATCCGATTAGACCAGTAGCATCGCGTTCAAAAATGACCAAAGAGTTTCGATAGTTTTCCTATATAAAACTTGACTCTTCTGTAGTTATATCGTTTACTAAGACCGGCGGAAAATGAAAAGTTGCGATTTTCTGCAGACTCTAGGACCTTGCGATTTCCTGCAGACTCTAGGACCTTGGCTTCCAAATGAAATGCAAAACCTGCTCTCATCTGAAAAGAGGACTTTGGACCACTGGGCAACAGTCCAGTTCTTCTTCTCCTTAGCCCAGGTAAGACGCTTCTGACGTTGTCTGTGGTTCAGGAGTGGCTTAACAATAGGAATACGACAACTGTAGCCAAATTCCTTGACACGTCTGTTTGTGGTGGCTCTTGATGCCTTGACCTAGGGCTGGGCGATATATCTCATGCGATATGCATGCGCATCTCGTCAGTAAAGCCGGTTCCTTGATTAGCGGTAAATCTCCATCACCTGTTTTCAAATGGAGCGGCATTTAATACATGGAGCCGTAGATCACTGACAAGCTACGCAATATCGAATTCATTATTGCAGATGAATCGCCTTCGATAATGAACACGATATTGCGTAGCTTGTCAGTGAACTACGGGTCTTTTTATGAAATGCTGCTCCATTTGAAAACAGGTGATGGAGATTTACCGCTAATCAAGGAACCGGCTTTACTGACGAGATGCGCATGCATATCGCATGAGATATATCGCCCAGCCCTACCTTGACCCCAGCCTCAGTCCATTCCTTGTGAAGTTCACCCAAATTCTTGAATCGATTTTGCTTGACAATCCTCATAAGGCTGCGGTTCTCTCGGTTGGTTGTGCATCTTTTTCTCCACACTTTTTCCTTCCACTCAACTTTCTGTTAACATGCTTGGATACAGCACTCTGTGAAGGGTGTCAATGATTGTCTTCTGGACAACTGTCAGATCAGCAGTCTTCCCCATGATTATGTAGCCTAGTGAACCAAACTGAGAGAGCATTTTGAAGGCTCAAGAAACCTTTGCAGGTGTTTTGAGTTGATTAGCTGACTGGCATGTCACCATATTCTAATTTATTGAGACAGTGAATTGGTGGGTTTTTGTTAAATGTGAGCCAAAATCATCACAATTAAAAGAACCAAAGACTTAAACTACTTCAGTCTGTGTGCATTGAATTGATTTAATACACGAGTTTCACAATTTGAGTTGAATTACTGAACTTTTCCACGACATTCTAATTTATTGAGATGCACCTGTATATCTTGCACATAATACTCTGGATAAATTTGCATAGCAGGTGCTAAATGTGTTGCACCTGTGCAGACCAGTTTCAGATTTATGAAGATTATTTGAGAATGTGTTTTTAATCAAAATATTCTCACATTATGGTTGTCAAAAAGGTCATTTACTGCTTAGTAAATAAAGTGTTGTAAATGTTCAACACATTAGTGTCAACATTGTTTTTGTTCCAATATTTTCTCAGATGTTTTTCAAGTTTTTTTTTTTTACTTTTAATATTTGCATATTTTATGTTTTATGTGACGTATATGAGATGAAATTGTGCACTTATATTCTTGTAACAGCTGTGAAGTCAGTCCACAAAACACAGCACAGAGATTTATATACATCCAGAGAGACTGGACACTCACTCTTTAGGTGATAAATATTTTGATTCATTTTGTTTTCACTTCAGTAACATGCTATACTTTTGCTGATATTATGATGTACTGTATAAGATTCATGAGCATGCAGTATGGTTTAGTTATTAAATAAAAGAGGTTTGAAATCTATTTGTTTTAAGTAATAGATTTTAAAAATTAATTTGCAAGACATTTAAGGAAAATATAATAGAAGGGATTTGATTATCTATGTAAGCATATATGAAAGTTGGAAAAATATATTTAGTACATGTTCTGAAGTCATTTGTTGGATTGTGGTTCTCTTATGCTATTTGGTTGTCTGGATGTTATGTAGCGTTTGATGACTCACAGTAGTCTATTAAAGTGACTTTCAATGAAATTCCCTGTAAGTGTGAAACATATAATTCTGGATTGATTCTATTTTTAATTTTGTGGAATTACATACTATATGAAAACACCTGAATCATCTTTTTTTTCCCTTTGGGTTAGTGGAGAGACGAAGAATCTGTGTCTACAGCATCAATTTCCTGTTTGGTTGAGAGGATGAGCAACTATACGGTGAACTTCACCACACCTGAAGCATCTACAAATTCCACAACTCATTCCTTTGGGCTAATGGAGAGTCTGGAAATGTGTGCCTTCTGCATCAGTTTCCTGTTTGGTCTTCCTATACACTCCAAAATTACATGGCTCATCATTACTGGAACTGCAAATGGCGTTGCATTAGAGTTATTTAACCTCAATCTGTCAATTTGTGAGATTTGTAATAGCCTCAATGCGATGCTTGGCATACTGGCACGTTACTTTTCAAGTTTCATAATAGTAACACATTTTTTACAAGGACTAGGGACCACTGGTCGTCCTCTGTTTCATTGTCTGATCTGTGTTGAGCGTTACCTGGCAGTGGTTCATCCTGTAACCTTTCTGAAGTACAAACCTCTCAGATATAGAGTGATCTGCTGCACTGCTGTCTGGATAATTATTCTTGGATCCTGTTTATTCTGTACCTTTATTTTAATCTCATTTAGCACGGTGCCATATGTATGGTTCATCTCAATACAGTGCCTTCTCTTCTTCTTCACTCAGCTGTTTTGTCTTGTGGCTGTTCTCAGAGCTCTGAAACAATCAGGACCAGGAGAGAGAAAGAGAGAGGAGGAAAACCACATGAAGAAAAGAGCATTTTATCTTATTCTGATAACAACAGTGATTATGGTTATCCAATATGCCCCATCTACTGTCACAGGATTCTATGTCATTCTAACCCAAAATAATTTTCTTGACATTTGGTGTCCTGCTTTTCTTTGTTATGTACTGGCTGGTTTTGTGCAACCCATTCTTTATTTACAACGGCCTCGAAAACTCTTCTGCCTCTGTTCATCATCATAAAACAGGAAATTGCAGTATTTTACTTATATTTCTGGATTACTGTATAAATTGATTATTTTTTACCTTATTTGAATTTCACCAAAATATTAAACATGTAAATGTAATTTAGTACAAAATTGTACCCTGCCTCTTTAAGAACTGTGCGGTCAAAGTGGCATCACTAACAAATTAGAACAAGACAAGCTAGAAGAAAGACCAGTCTGACAAAAAACATTTGTGGAGTATTTTATGAAGTAAAAAAAAAATGTTTTAAGATAGAAAATATTGAACATTTTCATCTCAGTTCATCTCTTGTATTTTTAAGAAATGACTATTATTTAAATGTGACATTGGACTCTGCTTTGCTGAGTCTGTGTGATGGCAGTCGTTATTATTATTATTATTATTACTACAAATATATAAATACGCTACTGAGGCTTCACTTGGTTCTTGTCTCGGCATCCCATGTTGAACTTCATCATATCGCCAGGATGATAATGCTGGTGAATGCAACATACCACCGCTTTTCTCGAAGCAGATGCAAAAGTAAAGTCGCATCTCTTCACCTGCACACCCAGGCACGGAAGATAGCACCATCCTTTTTCTTGTCAGGAAACCTGTGGACTCAACGTCCTGACAGGCTGGAGTTTGTGCACAATAATATTGTCATGATCCGGTCCAGGATCATTCACCCATCAACTACTAGATGTCACCCTTTCATCATTTGGACACGAGTATTACACAGACTGTTGCATTACACGGACTACTTCTTCTTCTTCGTTGGAGTTTATTGGCGGTTGGCAACCTAGCTTATTGGTGCACTACCGCCACCACCTGGAATGGAGTATGGATCATGATATTTGTTTTTATACTAAATATAAATGAACATAAAAACCAAGCAAAACAAATAAACAAACTGGAAAATGAAACACAATAAATAAACAAAAAAACAATCAAAACGCTATATTCTTTTATATAATTTACTTTCTTTCACAAATTTAATAATATCATCATATTTCTTACTAGCTGTTTCCCTTAATAGACCTGATAAAGTAAAGTCATGATGTTTTATTTTCTTCAATGATCGAATAAGATGACGTCTCTCATTGATATATTTCCTACAATGGAGTAATACATGCTCAACTGTTTCTTGTTGGCTAAAGTGTATGCATTCCCCAGTTGGGTGTTTTCCAATTTTATATAGTGTACTATTAAGTCCAGTATGACCTATTCTCATCCGAGTTAGGATACTCCCTTCTCTTCGATTCCTGCTGTCCCTCCTCCCAACACCAACTTGTTTTTGTATATTGTATAAATGTCTACCTGTTTCATTATCATCCCAATATACCTGCCATACTGATTGTGCATATGTTTTTATAAGTACTTTAGCTTCCGCTTTACTTAATGGAACCTGAAAATCTACTTGCTTTATTCTTAGAGTTTGTTTAGCCAGAGTATCCACCTTCTCATTTCCTTCCACACCAACATGAGCAGGAACCCAAATGAAACATGTAGAAATACCCATAACTTTCATATTATACATCTTACAGAATATCTCATTGATAATATCCATCCTAACTAATGACCTGCCTGATCGTATACTTTCAAGTGATGAGTAGCTATCTGATGCAATGACGGTGTTTTTAATTTTCTTCTCCTCTATCCACTGCAGGGCCAGTAATATTGCCAATAATTCTGTTGCATACACTGACATATGATTGGTTACTCTTTTCTTAATAAAACAATCTCTCATTGGAATATATACTGCTGCACCTGCAAATCCTGTTTCAGGATCTGTAAATAAAAACACTGATTCTGGATAATGTTCCTTGAAATAATTCTGGACTATAAACCATGATGGAAGTTGTGCCGAATTATCTTTCAATTCCTGCTGTATACTGAGGTCAACATTTGGCAAAGGGAATAACCAAGGAGGAATGGAAGATGTATTACTGTACTGTAATTGGTGTAATCCTATATTTATTGCCTTTGCATTACCTATCCATCCAAAACTAGTATAATTTGTTTCATTATGTTCCCGACATTCTGTTAATACACTTTTGACAGGATGCAACTCATTTTGTCCCTGGAGATTAACCCAGTATGCCATCATTAATTTCACTCTTCTGATTCTTAAAGGCATTTCTCCCATTTCTACCTGCATCGACGATACCGGAGATGTTTTAAAAGATCCACTGCAGATTCTCAGAGCCTGAGCTTGCAAAACATCTAATCTCTTGAGGTTTGATTCTGCTGCTGACATGTAAGCTATACTTCCATAATCAAAAACAGATCTCATGAGTGCCCAGTATATATTTTGCAGGGATGATCTACTTGCTCCCCATTCTCGTCCTGATAAACAACAAAGTATGTTGATGACCTTTTTACTTTTATCGTTAATTTTATCCAGATGAACTTTCCATGTTAGTTTCCCATCAAACCAAACCCCAAGAAACCTAACAGCTTTTACCTGCTCCAGAGGTCGCCCATAAAGTTTTAAAGAAAGGGGTATGATTTTATGCCGCCTTGAGAAGCAAATGACTTCTACTATTGCATCTTGTATTTTTTTATTCACATATGATATATTGCGGCCTCTAATCCACAAAGCCCCGTTCCTACATTATGTTCAACCTGAGTGAAAATGTCATTAATCATAATGTTGAATAATAGCGGACTACACACACTACCTTGTGGAGTTCCATTCTCTGCTGAATATACTTTGGAATATTCTTTACCTACCCTTACTTGTATTTTCCTGTCAAATAAAAAGTCCAGAATCCAATTATATGTTCTACCGCCAATTCCTAATGATTTTAGTTTTATCAATAAACCTTCTTTCCAGAGCATATCATATGCCTTTTCCACATCAAAGAAGACAGCAATAACTACTTCTTTATTGGTCTGTGCTTTCCTGATGTCTGACTCTAGACATAATACAGAGTCCATTGTGTTACGACCCCTACGAAACCCACTCTGATATGGAGATAAAAGTACTTTCTAGGAAATACGTTATTCTCTCTGTGATCATTCGTTCCAGGATTTTACATAAATGGGATGTCAAGGCAATGGGTCTGTAACTAGAAGGATCTGATGGGTCTTTCCCTGGTTTAAGAACTGGTACTATTATTGCTTCTTTCCATACCAAAGGGAGTTGTCCAGTATCCCAAATTTGGTTAAACAGTTTTAACACTATTTCCAGTGTTTTATCTGTCATTTGTGCTAACATTTTATAACACACTCCATCTTTCCCCGGAGTAGTCTGTTTAGCACTAACGATTGCTCTTCTCAAGTCAAACATGTTTAAAGGTAAGTCTAAAGGATTTTCTGACATTTTTATTTTTCTTTAAAATATTAGGGAATTCCATTAAAGTTTTATTCCTACACTGCCTGGCCACTTCAGAAAGATTATCTGAGCTATGAACCTTCTTGAATGTTTGAACCAGGAGTTCAGCCTTTTCTAGATTGCTGACACCTATTTTATCCCCACTGTTCAACACTGGCAATTCATAATTCCTTCTGATCCCCCCCCCCCCCCCCCATTCTTCTGATCATGCCCCATACATCTGATATTTGTACGTCTCTTCCAATACTATTGCAATACTGCCTCCAAAATGTACGTTTTTGTGCTTTTATTGTTTTCCTTACTTTTGCCTGTGCCCTTTTATACAAGATCAAAGTATCCTGAGAATGATGTTTTTTGAGTTGCCTAAATGCCTTATTTCTTGCTTTTATAGCTTCTTTACAGTCATTATTCCACCAGGGTACATTCTTGATACAACTTACTCCTGTACTTTTAGGTATTATTTCCTCAGCTGACTGTATTATTTCATTAACTAGTTTATTATTAAATATATTTACATCCATCTGATTCTCTACTTGAAGTGTCAAACATCTCTTTTCACAAATTTCTTGAAAAACTTCCCAATTTACATTCTCCAGTTTCCATCTAGGAATTCTCTTTTCCTTTTCATAGCATATATTTGTACCTATTTTAGTTATTACTGGGTAATGGTCACTCCCTACTGTAGTATGTTTGATCACACTCCATGTGCTAACCCCTGCTATTGAACTAGATACAAATGTCAAGTCAAGTGCTGTTTCTGTGTTGTTTATACTATTATATCGTGTTCCTTCTCCATTATTAATACACACCAAATACTTAATATCAATGAATTCTTCAATAAGTAGGCCATTTGCATCAGTACTCTTACCCCCCCCCATAATGAATTATGTGAATTAAAATCACCACACCATATAACACTGTCTTGTATTGATCCCACTACATCCTCTAAAATGTTCTGACTCAATTTTTCACCCGGATTATAATAATTAACTATATCTATACAACCTCTTTCAGTCCATATCTTATTTATAATTGATTCATAATCTGTATTTATTTGTACTACCTTATATTTCATCCCCTTCTGTATAAACGTTACTATTCCTCTTCCTCTGCCGTATTCTCTATTATTCCTAATTACATTATATCCCTTTATTATAAAATCCAATTGTGGTTTTAACCATGTCTCCTGTATACATATTATATGAGGTTTCTCTATCAAGTTATCAATATACTTCTTAAATTCTTGACCATTAGCAATTAAACTCCTTGCATTCCACTGTAGAATAATCAACATCATTAAGATGATCCAGCCCATGTCTGAGAGGAATGTGTCTCTTCATTGAGGATGTCTTTAATTGTGAAAGGGCTGCTCTGGGAAACATCTAGATACTTCTCTGCTGATTTAACAATTATTTTGATCCTTTCATTACGGCTTTTTGTTTGTGCTGAACAATTTATTATCTCTGCCATAAACAGTACAAAATAATTTTTACTCTCTATCAAAGTTTCCTCTTTCAATTTATCACACTTCTGACACTTATCAATGTTTTTGTTCTTAATTTCAGTTTGTTTAGCCATGGTCCCAATTCCTGACACCGTCTTTGCAGCCTCTGCATAACTGATTCCCTGAATAACCTTGACTCGTTGCACTTCAGCCTGCCTCTTGCTAACCTCACATCCTCGATAAGCTGAACTATGTTCCCCTCCACAATTACAGCATTTTAGCTTTGCACCCTCTCCACATTTGCCATACTCATGCTCACCACTACTTTTACCACATCTCTGTTTTCCCTTGCACACTGCCGCCACATGTCCAAATCTCTGACATTTAAAACATCTAAGTGGTGGGGGTATGTATAGCCTCACATCGCAACACATATATCCAATGTAGATCTTATTCAGAAGTTTCTCCTCATCAAAAGTGATCATAATTGAAAGACTATCATATGTATTTCCATTCCTGTTTATTTTCAGACGTTTTACTTCATTCACATTTGCATTTTTTATATTTCCTTTCACATCTTCTACTGAGACGTTTACCGGAATCCCTGTGATAACTCCTTTGACAAATTTTTTACCATTAGTCTTAGAGCATTGTACTTTCTTTCCATTTATTTTATTCATTCTGATTACTTTCATTTGCTGTTTCTCATCCATGCATATAATCAGCAATGAACCATTTCTTAGTATTTTAGCACTCTTTATCACGCCAATTTCCTTGTTTAGAGTTTTTGTTAGCTGTATTGGATTCATATCACCAAACGAATCCCCTTCATGCTCAAGTTTTACAAATACCAAATACTCTCTCCATTTCTTCTACAGTTAATCCTCTGTCGGAATTACTTTCATCTGACTTATTCTTTCGTTTCTTTTTCCGTGTTTTATTTCTAACCGTATCCCATTTTCCATAATTCCCGCCACCTACTTCCATCTCGTCCAATTCATTTCCTGAACCGTCACTTCCTTCTGCATTCTCCTGTCCATTCACATTCCAGTTGTTGCCAACCGCCTTAGGATCCAATCGTTTTGCCATTCTCCCAAACTCTCTAGAACACCTTACACGGACTACATTTCCCATTAGTCACTGCATTACATGATCACCTGATCTCACAGTCACAGCTGCTTCCCATCAGCAATCACACCTGCACCTCATTTACAGACTTGCATATAAGCCACTCACACCTTTAGTTCAGGGTAAAGTCTTGTTTAGCCTAGTCTGACATTTCCAAGCGGTTTCCTTGTGTTTGTCCCTGCCGTGTATTATCTTGGACTGTTTGTACTCCTTGTGATTCCCTGCTGACTGCCCCTTTGACCATTGCTCTTGTTTCTCATAGCAGTGGGTGGTGCGTTCTGATTAGAGGACAGAAATTAGCTTCTGAATGATGTTTTTTGATGTAAAAATCTTGATAACATTATAAGGGGACCTTGGAGAACAGCACAAGCAATCTAATTGTATTATTTAATAGATTTTAAATATTGTGAACAATCTAAGAATCTGAAAGCCTTTTAAAGGAAATATAATTGATCTTTATGGAATTCCCATGCAAACAGGCTATGTAAGTAAAATGCTACTTTTTGAATCAAAATAATCAATTCATCTTCTGAAGTCATTTAATGTTGAATTGCATTTATTTTGTGTTATTCAGAATGACTCACTGTGGTGTATGAAAGTAAACTGAATTAAAATAGTCTGTAACCTGTTTTATGTTTCATATCAAAATGTTCCTATTATATAAAATTGTGTGGAATTGCATACTGTTTGAATACCTTTAAACTTTTTTCATACATTCTGATTCACAACTTCACTTATTTCTTATTTGATCACAGCTGCCATAATTTATATGTATTTCATGAGATTTGAACTGAGAGCACGGACACAGAGAGGGTGAATAACTCTACAGTGAACTTCACCACATCTACGAACTCCACATGTCATGCCTTTTGGTTAGAGGACAGATCGGACATTTTTCTGTATAGCATCGGTTTGCTGGTCGGTCTTCCGACACACTCCTATGTTTTATGGATCATCATTAAAGGAGCACGGAGTGGAGTTGCATCAGAGTTCTTCAACCTCAGTCTGTCTGTTTGTGAGATTGGCACCTGTCTGAGCAGTTTGCTCTACATCCTTGATAACTATATTTGGTTGCCACAACTCAAAACATGGTTTTTATTAGGTCTAAGCATCGCCGGTCTTCCTCTGCTTCAGTGTCTGATCTGTGTTGAGCGTTGCACTGTTATACATTTCAAAGGGTTTTTACAGTAACTTACTGGCAACACTGTTGCCAGTAAGCTACTGTAATTAAGATTTACAGTAGCAAACTGTATTTGATTTACAGTTGCAAACTGTACTATTTTACATTATACTACTGTAATTCATTCATTTTAATATAGATTTCATTAGATTTTATTCATTTTTATATAGAATTCATTTTATTTTTACTCTACATATGTGCTACAGGCATTCAATTAAAACAGACATAATAATTACAAAATATAAAATTCTTTATTTAAAACATTGCATGTATAACACTTAAAAATACAGTCTTCCAATGCTGGAACAGTGCATCTTCACCATTTCTCTTGTCTTAGGATGTTTTGCAGTGCATTATGTGGCCACCACCTTTGCTTACCCTCCACTTTGTTAGTGACAGAAATGTCTTCCCTGAAAAACAAAAGTAGAAATGACACACTTTTAAAAGGCAAACTCCATATAATACACAAACCTCTCAAAACCATAGTTGTTCTCTTACCATGAATTATCAGTCTCAGGGTGGCGGGCCTGCTCATGTCTTTCTTGATACTTCATTGCAGTTGCCTTTAAAACATAAATACAAAAAAATGCAGTAAATCTTAACTTCCATTAAAAACTATAACAAACTAATTCTAAAACTAGAAAAGGCAGCTAGCCATAAAACTAGTTTAACCTAGCTAACATAGGATGTTATTTTCTCAGGCTACTGGCCAACATTAACTACTAACACCTGAACTAAATTTCACATTAGTTAACCTAATGTTAATATAAGATAAGCGTTGCTCATTAAGAAAAATAATTTTAATTTGGTAACTTAATTCAATAAGCTGACAAAAGTCGTTTGAAATGACAGCACAGTTAGCATAGTACAATTTGTTACCGCCATGTTACTAGGTTAAACTGGTGTGCAAAAACCTGACACAAACACACAGACAAAGGTACATATATTTTTACCTTGCTTGCAGGTCTTATTCTCTCGTAAGCTGCATCGACACACAGCGTAGATGTTCTCCGGAGCTCTTCCACTCTCGCGGTTTATCCCCGGGAAAAACCTGCGGCGCTGCCCCGCTGCTTCCATGTCTTCCTCGGATGCGAGTGGCGCGGCGCGACTCGATAAAAAACAATATAGAACCCATTATATGCTATCTACAGTGGATGCGGACAGTAAAGTGATGCCCCGGTATATTTCTGACATACAGATGTACTCCAAGCGCTCGCTCTGTTTCTGACACAAAATACAAACGGATTTTCCAATCATTACAAGCGATGTAACACATCCAGTGTAGTCAGTCCCAAGCTGTTGCGGTGTAATGGTGTCAATCCAAATGTAAGAAAGGAGGAAAATAAAACAACCTCAATAGAATGGCGCCAAAGAGGCCGTTACAGCAAATACAGTAGTATACAGCAATTAAAAAAAAAAAAAATACAGTGAGTCTCAGTATGGGGTTTGACGTCACAAAAATTCCCCATGATGCAAAGGGTATTACAGTTATTTACTGTAAAGGGAATTTGCTGTATTATATTGGGTGATATACAATAAATAACTGCAGAAATTACAGAAATGTCTAACAGTGTACCTGGCAGTGGTTCATCCTGTAACGTTTCTGAAGTACAAACCTCTCAGATATAGAGTGACCTGCTGCACTGTGGTCTGGATAATCACTTTTGGCTCTTGCTTGTGTTGTTTGTTTATATGTTGTTTTACTCGATTCAGTTTGTACTCTTCTTCTTCATCCTGTTGTTTTGTCTTGTGGCGGTTCTCAGAGCTCTGAAGCAGTGAGAAAGAATGAGAGAGAGAGAGGTGAGAAAAAACACATGAAAAGTCAAACATTTTCTCATTCTAAAAACTGTGACCATGACTTATGTCCCTTTTATTATCTCAGTATTCTCTTTCATTCTTTATCTACACCAAACTGGAAAGCTCTCCTGCTTTTGTTGTCCTTAAAATAGTATTATTATTATTATTATTATTATTATTATTGTTTAATTTTGACAAATTGAAAAATGTTTTCCCTCAAAAAAAAAAAACATTTTGTAAGTTTGCTACCATTTAGTGTTCTGTTGACCTGTCATTGACCTATCATTTAGTGTTCTGTTTGTTTAGACAGAGTCTCCACCTCAGTTATTTATGCATAAAATACTTGACTGTGTTAAGCTACGTTCTGTGTTTATTTAATTGGCCTTAAAATCCCATCACACAGAAACATATTAAGGAACTTTTCTTTTTGTTGGTTTATTTGTTATGTTCTAGCTGGTTTTGTTCAGCCTGTTCTTTATCTGCACCGGACTAGTAAACTCATGTTTTTTGCTCTCCATAAAGCATTCAGTTGTTCAGTCTTACCAAGTAAATTTACTGAACCTTTTTAATACATTAGGCAAAATAATAATAATAATAAATAAATTAGCTTTCAAATTAATTTTCTTGTTCTTCCATGACATCAAAACATGGCAATGATATTCACGATTAACTCTATTTGTTCTATATAGGCTAGTTGTTATTGTTTTGTTTTTTCAGTTAAACCATATTATTTTAATGTATTATCTTAATTATGAACACACTGGTTTGTAATGTAATTTTACCATTTACTGCACTTTGTTATGCTTCTTGTTATTTCCTTACAATGGCTAATGAACCGGAAGTCTTGCAGAGTCTCGACAGAAAACAGTTTACTTCCGCGTTGAAAAATAAGGTGGATACTTTGAAAGGCTTTCCTGCCCGACTGTCCACAGGACGAAGTGGGACTCGGGAAAAGAACTTCGAAGTAACAGGTTTATTGGGCTAAAAAGTCAAGTTGGGTAAAGTTGGCAGGATATTCACAGATTCGACATTTCCAGATCAATAACTCATGAGCAAAACGTTTTTTACGACACAAATGACGCCTCTTTTCATTCATAGTGATGTAGTAAACAAGCTAGAAGCGTGTTTTCCTCATAAACTTCATTGTTATTGGACAAATTAGTTAATAGCTTCACTGTAACGTTGTGTAGTTCACACATCACAGCTCTCCTGCTGGTTATACTACAACACTTATTTTGAAAAGAACTCCTTTTGGATCATTTTTATGTTTTATTTTATATTCAATAGCATCACTGTTGTTGGACATAATAGTTAATAACTATTTATTTATTTATTTATTAATATTCAGTAAGTTCACCGCTACTGGACATAATAGTTAATAATTTACTGTACTTTCACCAAATTCAGTTCACACATCATTGCTCTCCTGCTGGTTATACTACAACACTCATTTTGAAAATAGTTGCTTTTAGACATTTTTTATGACCATTTATTCTGAAAAATAGTTAGTAACTTCACTGTTATTGGACATAATAGTTAATATCTTTACTGTAACACACTGTAGTGTCACCAAATTCACTTCACACATCACTGCTCTCCTGCTGGTGATACTACAACATTCATTTTGAAAATAATTGCTTTGACATATTTATTATGATTATTTATTATGAAAAAAGTTAATAACTTTACTGTAATACACTATACTTTCACCAAATTCACTTCACACATCACTGCTCTCCTGCTGGTTATACTACATCACTTATTTGGAAAATAACTGCTTTTGGATCATTTTTATTTTTTTATTTTATATTCAATAACATCACTGTTATTGGACATAATAGTTAATAATTTTACTGTAACACACTGTACTTTCACTGAATTCAGTTCACACTTCACATTCAGCAGTGATATGTGAACTGAATTTGGTGGCACAGTGTGTTACTGTGAAGTTATTGAGTATTTTATTAGTAACATTTTTCGCGTTTCGCACTTTGTAGACGGTCCCTTAGGACTGGTCTCTCAGACGCTAGCGCATTGAGATCAATGTATTTTGTACAGAGCGGAGGAAAGCTTGTTTTGAGGAAAACACGCTTGTAGCTTGTTTACTGCATTTGAAACATTTGCATAGAAGATGTTCTTTTCACATAGAAAATGAAGCATATTTTTTTGAGTTGGTTTAATTTATATGCGTGTAAAGAAACTCAAATGTAAAACACATGCTAACAGTAAGCTTGTTAATTGTTAATTGACATGAAATAAAGATAAACACTCATCTTATAGATTCATCAATTTTTTTAATGGAGACAAACAGGATCAAAGAAGATGGACATTTAAAAAAATAAATAAATAATAATAATAATTGTGTTAATCAAATCCAGTGTCTGCAGTGACAGATTTAAGAAAACTCCTGTGAAACTTACAAAGTTGTACGAAAACTGACACTGACTTTATGATGAATGATAAATGCTTTTATTTTGAAAACATACGAATCATTTAGTGCTGTCAAACGATTAATTGCAATTAATCACATCCAAAATAAAAGTTTTTGTTTGAATAATATATGTGTGTGTTCTGTGTACATTTAATGTTTATACTCACACACACAGTATATATTTTGAAAATATTTCAAGTATATTAATATATTCAAGTAATATAATATATCATTTATATTATAAATAAATATATTTAATATATAAAAACAACATATTTTTCTAAATAGATGCATGTGTGTATCTATATATACATAATACATATACACAGTACACACATACATATATTATGTAAACAAAAACTTTTATTTTGGATGTGATTAATTGCGATTAATCGTTTAACAGCACTATAAAATGGTTTTGTATCATCACACTTTCCCTCATCTTATGCGAGGTTTATTTTAAAATATTTTTATAGACACAAATACAACATTTTCACTTCGTGTCCATCATTATTGCATGCAGGGAAAAAAAGGGTCCCACTTTATATTAGGTGGCCTGAACTACTATGTACTTACATTTGAATTAGTCATTTGGTACAATGCACTTATTGTGTACATACATGTGTTTACATTGTACCTATATTTTTAAAAATACCTACATGTAATTACATCTGTAATTAATTTCTGTAAATACATTTATAATTACACTGTTGACCCATCCCTTACACCTTAACCCACCCTTAAACCTACCCAGACCACCAAACCTGTCCCTAACCTTACCCGTATCCCACCTCAATAGCAGCAAATGTGTTTTACAATACAATATGAACACAATAAGTGCATTGTACTTATTTTTTGATGTAAGTACATAGTAGTTAAGGCCACCTAATATAAAGTGTGACCAAAAAAAATATATCTGATCTTAGATATCTAGCTCAGGAACAGTTTTTTGGGGGGAGAATTTAATCAGTAAAACAATTATTAAGCACAAAAAGAACTGTAAAACAGCAAAAATGCAGATAGGAACATGCTGACAAGACTTAAATGTTTTAAATATCGAGATGTGTTATGGAGCAGTGTTAATTTCGTCAACGAAGACGACGACGAAAAATATTCGTTAACGAACCTTTTTTCTGTGACTAAGACTAGACGTTGACGAGCTAAACATAATATCTGATGATAAAAACTATGACGAAATGTATGCCGCGTCTTCGTTAACGAGACGAGACGGGACTGAAATGTTATTTGAGGACTACCTGACATTCAAAATACACCCTATAGGCTAAGTTAACTGTCTTGTCTTTCAAAATGTGAGTCCCTGTCATTGGATTACAATCAGATGAGGGGCGTTTATATCTAGTCTCAGTATGGCAGCCGCGGACGGATTGGCTACCAAAACGCGAACTAGCGATCTGAAACAATGGCCTCAGCACCTGAAGGGTTAGCGATAGGGTGACCAGACCGTCCCGTTTTTCACGGGAGTCACAATTCGTTGTTGATTAACTTAAAGTTAGTGAAGGCGGAATCTCGCTGATAGAAGCGCGCTTTCTCTCTCTCGCGCGCGCGCACGCTCCACTTCTTCAGTTCTCATACAGCACGCGATCAGTTCTAGGTACTCGGTACTCAAATACACACACAGCAGTCCAAATGTCTATTGTGTACTAGAATATCTCACGTAAATACAGTCGGACATGGCTTAAGTGAACGTAAACAGGTGGGTGAAAACTGAATGTGTGTCAGTATTGCATGCATCTGTTTTAAATGGACAGCATTCCTATTAAATACCTATATGTGTCATTAATTTTAACCAACGAAAAATATTAAATAAATGTATACTTGTCATGGTGACAATACTGACAATACTACTGTATCTGAAAAATGAGTTTAATTTGTATATCTACCAAAAAATGAATATTTATTCCAGTTTTTCCAGATTCAATCCTTGATTCAAATTTCTCATAAGCTTAATTGATTTAAAGAGAGATTAATTAATGACTATTTTTGTTTGAAGACTACATATAAAATGGCTACCAAAATAAATGTTGGTAACTGCAGTTTGACTAAAAGTAATGACTAAAAGTTGACAAAAATGCAATGACTTTTCGTCGACTAAAACTTGACTAAAACTATGAAAGACTCAAATGACTAAAATGTGACTAAGACTATTAAGCATTTTCGTCTCATGATAAAGACTAAGACTAAATCAAAAATGCCTGCCAAAATTAACACTGTTATGGAGGTTTGAAGAAAGACAGTTTCCCAACTCGCCAGAGATAAAGAAGAGCAGGTACGAAACTACCCAGCACAAAACAATACAAGCTAATCAAGCTCACTTCTTCAACCTCTTTTTGTAGCAGAATATAGAGGAATCTTGAGAAAGTAAAAGGAACATCCATGATTAGCATAGTCACAGTCAATATTACAATGATCTTAAATGCTCTTCTCTTTACAGGATTGTCCTCCTCTCTCTCTCTCCCTCTCTCTCCTGGTCCTGGCTGCTTCAGAGCTCTGAGAACAGCCACAAGACAAAACAACTGGATGGAGAGGAAGAGGAGAAACTGCAGGAATGAAATCCACATAAAAAGCTTTGGTGATGATGCTAAAATGAATAGGCTGAAAAAGCAGAATCCAAGACCTATTATCCAGACCACAGTGCAGCAGATCACTCTATATCTGAGAGGTTTGAACTTCAGAAAGGTTACAGGATGAACCACTGCCAGGTAACGCTCAACACACATCAGACACTGAAACATAGGATGGGTGGTGATGATTTTTCCTGTTAAAAACCTCAGTACAAGCAAAAGCACTGACTCGTGCAGACTTTGTTTGACTGAAATAATTAAAAAAAGCAAAGCATACACAGAGAATATGATCTCACAAACAGAGCTATTGAGGATGAAGAACTCTGATGCAACTCCATTTCCTGTTCCTGCGATGATGAGCCATATAACATAGCAGTGAGTAGGAAGACCAAACAGAAAACTGAAGGTTAACACACAAACCGTGAGAGCGATCGTTGGTGCATTTCCATATGCTGTGAGGTTTGTTGATGGGAACACTGCACACGTCGGATCCACAGTAGAACAGTTCATGGCTGTACTTGGTCATTTGTATTGGTCTTTTAATTAGTTTCTGTGTAGAAATGTTCATTAATGTCCATTAATATGTATTTTTCACACACACACTCACATAGAGAGAGATTAATAGATTTTTGTGTGGTCCGTTCAATCCCAAAACAATGATAACAGGCCTACAAACTGTGTAAATGAAAACTATGTCTGATATGACAACATTTATAGCTTGTAAAAATGGCATCATTTTCTATTAGCTTTGTAATATGTAATATTACTGAAGACAAATCAATTGAACACATCGTTTGTTTCACAATTTAATATTTCAATGTAAAATTAAAAACCACCAAAGGCATTTTAAGGGGAGTTTATACCTTGACAAGCCGATTTCCAACCGCTCTCCATAAATCAGGTTACGCAGACTGTGACTTCTAACATTTTAACTTCTTAAATATGACTAAATAAAAATATTACAAAAAAAACATCAACTGGTAAATATTCCTGTGGGAAGCAGAGTATTGTGAAGCATTAGCTCTGTTGTACACAGAAGTTTATTCACATCTCATATATACTCATCACATGTCATTCAGCCCTGCATGCAAATGTACAGAAACCGATTAAAATGTCAGATGGCATTTTCTTTCTTCCTCAATACGGAACACTGGACTTTATAATCTGCCTCTAATTCAACACACCAACTTATCTGATTGATATAAAATTAGTCAATTTGCTTATTTCTATTGAAGCAAAAGATGACCTTTGGAACATTCCACATTCCAACACGATCGTCATGTTTTACACCAATACAGAGCAAAAGCGGACAAAAAAAAAACTATGCACAAAAAAAACAAAATTCAAATGGAAGAGTCCATAAGTGTGCATGTGCCATATGCATCTTTGCATTTGCTCAACTGAGCCTTGTACATTTTTTTACATGCAATCACCACCTTGGCCTCAAAATTATTATTTTTTTGTATTTTTTTTTGTGTGTGTGTGTGTGTGTGTGTGTGTGTGTGTGTGTGTGTGTGTGTGTGTGTGTGTGTGTGTGTGTGTGTGTGTGTGTGTGTGTGTGTGTGTGTGTGTGTGTGTGTGAGAACAGCTGTCCTATCTGGTGGCAAAAAAAAAAAAACAGGTTGTATAAATATTCTGTCTTAATAAAACATCTTGGGACAATAAATGGCGAATATATGATATTTTTCTTTGTCTATATAAACATGGAACACCTCATTCATCATCTAAATTGACTTAAATTATTACACCTGTTTCATAGTCAAAACAGCCCAGAAAAAAGAAAAAAAAAACATTAAAAAAACACGTCAAGTTTAAATGATGTGTTTTCCACCAGTATGAACCTGCAGGTGGATGTCCAGAGTGCAAAAATCACATAACACACCTGAGATGCAAATATAATTATGTGTCAGAATAAGCATTTGAATAAAAAATACTGCACTTGGAACATTTTAATTTTAAGACGTATTTAAACACTGTAAAAAAAAAAAAATTAAAAAGTTGAGCCAACTTAAAATTTTAAGGCAACCAGCTTCAGCAGATTTTTATTTTACTTATTTTTGTGGGAGATTCTCAAATTTTTGTTGTATGAACTTAAAACGACAAGTTGAGAAAACTCAAATCTGCTGAAGCTGGTTGCCTTAAAAAGTTGGCTCAACTTCTTTTTTTTTCTTTTTTTTACAGTGTAGGCATGCTAACAAATTTGATACATTAATTCACTATATATGGACTAAATAGCTAGTAGATAAAGCTTTGAGTGTTTATGTGTTTGGGAAGTATTTGTGTTCAAAGGAATATTGTATATATTGTGCAAACATAATCAATGAAGACTTACTACAATAGAAACAAACTAACATATACAAATACCAAACCAACAAAAATTGTAATAACTGATCAAATTGCAACATGTACAACAAATTTGTAGCAATTTGGCCCAACTCTCTTTGTTTTAAGAAAAAAATTAAACCTTTCAGTTTGAATTTACATACACTTGTGTCTCAATGACACTGTGATTATTAGTTAAACAGCAAAAAAGAAAGATTTCAGTTTAAAATGATTAAAAGGTGTTAAGGAGGTTTGAAGAAGGGGAGTTTTCCTTTTCGTCTGAGATAAAGAAGAGCAGGTACAAAACCACCCAGCACAAAACAGTACAAACTAAACACATTAAACACTGAAGTACCTCCCTTTGTCAGGATATAGAATAATCTTGAGATGATAAAAGGACCAAATATGACTAGCGTAGTCATGCTCATTATTACAATGATCAAAAATGCTCTTCTCTTCATGTGGTTTTCCTCCTCTTTCTCTCTCCCTCTCTCTCCTGGTCCTGACTGCTTCAGAGCTCTGAGAACAGCCACAAGACAAAACAACTGGATGGAGAAGAAGAGGAGAAACTGCAGAAATGAAATCCATATAAAAGCATCATATGACACTACAGTGTAGAGTACACAGGATCCAAGACCTGTTATCCAGACAGCAGTTGAGCAGATCACTCTGTATCTGAGAGGTTTGTACTTCAGAAAGGTTACAGGATGAACCACTGCCAGGTAACGCTCAACACAGATCAGACACTGAAACAGAGGACGGATGGTAACAATGTCTCCTGTTAAAAACTTTAGCATAACCGAAAATACTTGGTTTTGGAGACCTGGAAACAGCATCCTCTGTACGAAAATCAGTGAATACAGAGAAAAAATTATCTCACAAACAGATAGATTGAGGATGAAGAACGAAGCAACTCCACTTCCTGTTCCTGCGACGATGAGCCATATGACATAGCAGTGTGTTGGAAGGCCAAACAGAAAACTGAAGCTCAACAAAGAAATCTTGAGAACGGTCACTGGTGTGTTTTCAATAGCTGTGAAGTTGGTTGATGGGAACGCCTCAAATGTGGAATCTTCGTAAAAGAATGTCATCTCTGTATGTCTCGAAATGAGCAGGATTTCAATGAGTATGTGAGTAGAAAAGAAGAAAAAAAAATCTATTTTAAGGGTGTGTTTACACTTGACATCTGCTCTGTTAGAGAGGATCATTTGAATAAGTGTGCTAAACGCTGCTAAATAAAACCTTTTCAGAGGGTCTCAGTCAGTTTTCAAATGAACTCTGGTGCCATTCGACTTAAATATGAACACAATCCAGATCAAAGGCATTGGGGTTGCTTTCCACTTTGCTTTTTTATGCCCTTTCCTTGGTATACATTCCTCATGTTGCAAGAGTGCTCACTACTGGTGGAACCTTTGAATTGGTTTTAATTGGAATGTCCTAAGCTCTTGATTACTTGAGCTGATTTATTATTTGCATTTTCTTAACTAATTTGTCTCATGCACCATTCTGTATTATCCTTGAGAAGAATATCTGGTTCTTCTCGTCAGATATGCCGCACAATTCAATTCGGTATATCCATCGGAATCACGGTCTCTTTGATGTCTGTGTAGGGGACGGAGAAATTCCTATCACTGTTTTGATTCCTTTTCACATTTTGTAAACTCTTCATGAGATATCAGCTGGTAATAATAAGGCCATATGTACACATATACAACAAGGCCATTTAGCCCAGCACACAGGTAATTAGCAAAATATACGTCTGTATGGCTTATAGGAAAAAAAAAACTGAACTACAAGTGTAAACACACCTTAACACTTTACAAAATCTCTGCTAAATTGCCAGCTATTACGTCACCTGTATAAAGGAAATCAAATGATTTGCCTTCTTAAAAATGTTAATTAAAAAATTTATTGTAATCAAATTTATTGATTTTTTTTTACCTTGACAAGTCAATTTTCAGTCATTCTCAATCAATCAGGTCCCTTTTAATATAACACATTTAACACATTTTTAATTGCTTAATAACTCAATGGGGTAGTGCAGTATATATGAAGTAGCTCTGCTGTACTGAGAAATTCATTTTACATGTCTCATATATATAATGGCCTGAGATGCAAATGTACAGAAAAAGACAGATGATGCCTTTTAAGTTTTTTTTTTTATATATATATATATATATTATATACTGTCAAAGAACAAGGCTTCTATAACATTTTTGATCATACAGTATATTAAATTACTTTGTAAATGTGGAATTCTGGTTCCATAAACTGCTTCAACTAGTCTTAAAAGTTTTTGATCCGTTGATATAATAGGAGAAGGTGTGTGGAAAGTAATTTAGAATTTTGTGGATCTCCAGTCATGGAAAAGTAGAATTTAACATGGATGCCACAACTGTGAAATCGGGTTATTTAAGTGTTTTATACAAAAAAGTGCTTGTCTGTTTGTTTCTATATTGTTTCTATTACATTTTATACAAACTTGAAGAGCAGCTCAAGTGCTGTTGGTACAGCGAAGAAATATGTTCTGATTTTCTGTGTTTTATTACCTTGTCCTGTACACTGTAATTTCATTTCATTTAAAAAGAGAAGAAAAGAAGCATTTTCACTGGTCATATTTGCTGCCCAATGCAATTTTATTTTGCCCTCAAACAAATTATGAAAATGTATATTTGACTTTTTTTTCTTTCTTTCTTTTTTTTTTACACATTTACAACTCATGAAATCATAGACTTGATTATATCAGGGAAGTTTTTTTTCTTTTTTTTCATATAAAATAATAAAAATGATGGTGAAAAAATAGGTAAATATATATCAACAAAATCTAAAAGATACAGAAATCCTCAAATGTCTGTTTAATTTATGGATCAAAATGATAAATGTACTAATTCTGAAAAATAATAAAATTTAATATGGTCTACAGTATTTACATGAATGCTAACTATTAGTATCTCTGATAATATATGTTTTAAAATGGCACGAGGTAAGGATATTTAATGTTTGAATTATAAAAGTATATATATACTCTAGTCAAGTGGATCAAAGTGGATCAAAACCTTTTATCAAAGTTGTCCTAAAACCTAAAAGCGTTCTTGTCTTAGGACAACTTTGATGAACTTTTTTGATCCACTTCAGATGTTGACTACTGTATTATATCAAGTAATAAAGTAATAAAACAAGACTTTTTACTCCAGGTGTATTATTGAAAGTAAATTGCATGTTTTACACACACTTACACATAAGTCTATGGCTATTACCCAGTTATTAATTGCACACATTCTCTCTTTGTCAAAGTAATCTTTTACATTTTACTTTTTTTTTTCACTCACAAGGTTTTTCTTAATTATTTATGAGCGAGATGTGTTATGGAGGTTTGAAGAGATGGAGTTTCCCAGATTGCAAACAAAAGGAACAAATACAATTAGCATAGTTATAACTGATGTCAAAATGAGATGAAACGCTCTTCTCTTCATGTTGTTTTCCTCTTCTCTCTCTTTCACTCTCTCTCCTGGTCCTGACTGCTTCAGAGCTCTGAGACAAAACACCTGGATGGAGAGGAAGAGAAGGAACTGCAGGAATGAAAACCAAATAAAAATTAAATCGTTTGTTATTACAATGAATGTGCAGAACACGCAGGATCCAAGACCCGTTATCCAGACCGCAGCAGAGCAGATCGCTTTATATCTGAGAGATTTGAACTTCAGGAAGGTTACAGGATGAACCACTGCCAGGTAACGCTCAACACAGATCAGACACTGAAACAGAGGACGGATTGTAATGATGTTTCCAGATAAAAACTTCACTAGAATCAAGGGCACTAGTTCTTGGAGACAAGAAAACATCCTCAGCAAAGAGATTAACGCATACAGACAGAAAATTCTGATGCAGAATCCAGCGTGGTGGAGATAAAGAACAGGCTGCACAAAACCAGCCAGAATGAAACATAAAAGGCTGAAGGATGTAAATATTGGAACCTTTTGTGGTAAAAGAATATATAAAAATCCTCCAATAATCACAGGCACAAACATGGTGACCATGGTAACAGTAATTATTAGAATGAGATAAAACGCTCTACTCTTCATGTGGTTTGCCTCCTCTCTTTTCCTTCCTCTCTCTCCTGGTCCAGGTTTCTTCAGAGCTTTGAGAACAGCCAAACAGCAGAAGAGGTTTATGGACAAAAATAATAAAAACTGCAGCAGGATACCACCCCTATAAACATGAACATGTGCGTTTCCAGTAAACATGCTAAACAAACAGGAGCCGAGAGCCATAAACCACGCAACAGCAGAACAAACCAATTTATATCTGAGAGGTTTGTACTTCAGAAAGGTTACAGGATGAACCACTGCCAGGTAACGCTCAACACAGATCAGACACTGAAACAGAGGACGACCAGTGATGGTGAGACCCATTGTAAATGATAAAGAAGCTCTGAGCTCTCTAAACCTTATCGCTAATACCATGAAGAAAGAATTCACACAAATGATAATCTCAGAAACACAAATTTGACAGTTTAGAAACTCCAATGCGATTCCTTTTCCTGTCACAATAAGCCACAGGACATAGATGTGTGTTGGAGGCCCAAACAGGATATTGAAACACAGCACACAAATCCAGGAAATGTCCACTTGAAAGTCTAGCGATGTAATGTTAAGATGTGGATTCAGAGTAGAGATGGAGAAATTCTCAAATCCAGCCATCTTCTCACTGTATCTCTATTCACTTCCAAAGAGAAACAGAAACAGGTCTCTAAGCTCTCCAGAACATGATAAACCAATAATAATATCAGTCATGACCAGCCAGAATGATTAAAGATTAAACAAAAGCAAGAACAAGTTAGTAACAGCATAAAATGTTCATCTGTAGAGTGAATTCACAGATTATCCAAGTGAACACAAGCCTCTGCTAATGTTTTGTAGACTGACTACACAGCTGTCACCAGATTATGTGCTTAGCATGACACTCAACACACAACATGCAAATGCAAGGGTCACTGTATTAGATGACAAAATGTGAAACCAAGTGACATCTGCAAAAAAATGATGCTAGAGCTTTTCTCAAGTAGCTTCACTTTTCTCTGCCATTTTTCTGTGACACCAAAACTGAATTTTTCTGCAGCCATTTCTCCAGTGTCACTATAAAAGAGAGGGTGTGTATAAAGTAACTGGGGATTTTTCCGATTTTTTGTGCTGTGCAAGGCCACAATTTGGTTTAGTAAACTTTGTACAAAAAGTGTTGGGGTTTTTTTTCTGTTGATGCACACGATGCTATTTGAAACATGTGATTCATGCTGGAGAACGTGATCCACAAGTTTCACTTTTACATAGAAAAATAAAAAATAACTGTGTTAATTAATTTGGGGAAAATTTAGTAAAATGTTTAACATGGTACTACTTTAACTTGAATGCAAACTGTTGTTATCATTTGATGGAATATGAAAAACAAACAGAAAACCCGCTGCAGTGATCTTTGGCTACACCTGGCATGGAAACAGCTGACCGTGTCAGAGATAAATTGCTTTTATTTGGAAAACTAAAATAACTTGTGTTAAGGAAATTTTCATCTTTTGTGTTTAAATTGAAAATTATTTAAATTATTGACCATGAAAAATGATATGGTTGATTTAACACACAGATCTTTTGTTGCCCCATAGTGGAACACGTTGTCACACTTTATGGGGTAAGTTGTCACAATGGAACCTGCCAAAAAATGATCTATTGTCAGCCTTCTGCAAAATTTAAACAGCAAAACAATTAGGCAGCAGCTGACAATTCAAGAAAAGACTTTAATGTCACTGTTAAGTGAGTAATTGTACTTTCTAAACTTTATAGCTACTGAAAAAGTCCATGTGACAACTAACCCCATTCTCACTATTTTTGACAAAGTAAATAATTTTTACTTTGTCATGGTTTTAAATTAATTATACATGGCGTGACGATATAATGAATGCTAATGAATATATGCTTAGCAGAGATGATCCAAGACCCGTTATCCAGGCTGCAGCTGAGAAGATCGCTTTAAACATGAGAGGTTTGTACTTCAGAGAGGTTACAGGATGAACCACTGCCACACTTTAAAAAAAAGTTTTTAAAATTTTAAGGCAACCAGCTTCAGCAGATTTTTGAGTTTTGTCAACTTATTTATTTATTTTTTTTACAGTGCAGGTAACGCTCAATACTCATCAGACACTGAAACAGAGGACGGATGGTAGTGATGATTCCTGTAAAAAAAAACTTCACCAGAATGAAGAGCACTTGGTTTTGGCGACTAGAAGACCTCCTCAGCAAAGAGATCAGAGAGAAAACGATTTCACAAACAGAGAGATGAAGTTAATGAACTCTGATGCAACTCCACTTTCTGTTCCTCTGATGATGAGCCATTGAATATGAGTGAGTAGGAAGATCAAACAGGAGACTGAAGCTCATCAAACTAATCGTGAAAAATTTCTTTGCTACGTTGTCAGGTTCTGTGTGATTAGTTAATGGAAACGCCTCATATGTGCGATCCTCAGAAGAGTAATTCATCTTCAGTACTTCTCAATTTCATTTAATATCTATGCGAAAAAGGTAAAGAAAACTAAAATGTTGCCATGCTGTTGCATTGGTGTACATACTGTACATATTCAAAATTGTATATTCAAAGATTATTGAGCAAGATTTACAAGAAGATACCATTTTTCTACTTCAAAAATTCACATTCAATTAATTTCCTTTGTAGTTATTATTATTACCACACCTGTCCTCAACAAGATTTGAGGTATCATTCATGTCTAGAAATGATGACAAGTCACACATTAATGTTCAGTAGCTTTAGGTGTCTGTTTAATCTAAAATCGTGACAATTTTGCTTGACTTAGTAAGTACTACTGAAAAAAACTTGTGTAAATAAAAACAACATACTCTGATATTATCTGTTTCATTGCATAAAACTGCATTATCTCCAATTCCATGGTGAAAACAGAAAATGACAACACAAATAGCTTATTAAATGTTAAATTATGTATTATGTATGTAATATTTGAACATATCTAAATTAAAGGTTATAAGAGGAGATTATTACCTTGACAAGTCATTTTCTAGTCACTCACAAGCAATCATTTAATATAATGGAGACAGTTTGTAATTTCTAACACATTTAAACCAAGTGCTAAGATATAACTAATTGAAGATATTGCTGAGAAACCTGGGGAGTAAATGGAAAACAGAACAAGCTCTGCATCTTTCATATAGCCTACACACACTTTACATACTGAACATTGTCAAGGAGGCCTGACATGCAAATGCATCAAACACGAACAAAAGACAGATCATGCGTTCTGATCAAACAGATGATGGGGTTTCTGTTTTCAGCAGCAGATTACAGACTGGAAAGCAAAGTCTCTTACTGATCACAAGTCAAGTCTGAGATTATTCTTATTAATAACAACACTAATACATGCTAATTCATCTGGGGGGGGGGGGGAATAATTTAAAAAGGATTACATTTAAGAAGCTTCAGCTTCAACAAAGGAAGGGCAGTTTTCCAACCCGGTGGAGATAAAGAACAGGCTGCACAAAACCAGCCAGAATGAAACATAAAAGGCTGAAGGATGTAAATATTGGAACCTTTTGTGGTAAAAGAATATATAAAAATCCTCCAATAATCACAGGCACAAACATGGTGACCATGGTAACAGTAATTATTAGAATGAGATAAAACGCTCTTCTCTTCATGTGGTTTTCCTCCTTTCTCTCTTTCCCTCTCTCTCCTGGTCCAGGTTTCTTCAGAGCCCAGAGAACAGACACACAGCAGGAGATGTTTACGGAAAGAAAGAGTAAAAACTGAAGCAGAAAATAACACATATAAACATTGATATGTTTGAATGCAGTAAACATACTAAACAAAAAGGAGCTGAGAGCCATAATCCACACAGCCGCAGAACAGAATAATTTATATCTGAGAGGTTTGTACTTCAGAAAGGTTACAGGATGAACCACTGCCAGGTAACGCTCAACACTGATCAGACACTGAAACAGAGACCGAACAGTGATGAAAAATCCTACTGTAAATTTACTAAATTGATAGACTTCTGGAAAGCTTACTGCCAACAATGAGATTAAAAAGCCGACACAAATAATCATCTCACAAGCAAAAAGGTTCAAGTTTAGAAACTCAGACGCAATTCTTCCTCCTGTCACAATAAGCCACAGGACATAGACGTGTATTGCAGGCCCAAACAGGATATTGAAACACAGCACAGAAGTCCTGAAAATGTCCACTTGAATGTCAAGTGTAATGTTGAGATGTGGACTCAGAGTAGAGATGGAGGAGTTCTCAAATCCAGCCATGTTCTCAGTGTATATCCGTTCACTTTCAAAGAAAAACAGAAATGAGTCTAACATGATATACTTAAAAACACACACACACACACACACACACACACACATCTCAATATCACAATCAACCAATAGCAACTTATGATTATTGGAAATGCATGCTCTTACCCACAATTTTTCTCCAAAAGTAATACACAAATTATGATTACTGGGCAGATTATCGAATAATCGAATCATTCCTTGCAAAACACTATTATGACCTGAAAACGACATTATTTATAAACTAATACATTTTGGGATTTGCATCAAATAACCAGCTCTATACTATGGATTTTCTAACATTGTAAACTTGCTCGGTTGCTCACCTGTCACAGCATTGCAATTGCCATGAGAGAGAGCGGGGGAGCGAGCCGCGTGAAACACGAATAAACTCAAGAGAGGTAAGCAACTTAAAACTAAATGTGTTTTTATCTCACGTGTATTTTTGTTAACACAGTTGGGTTTGAGTAAGTGGTAGCCAGGCCTACGTTATTTTCAAACGCAAAAGAGCGCTACTTTAGCGCTACTCATCGGACATTTAAGTGTGAACTTTACATAGGCTACAATTACTGGCGTAACAAAAATGTTCACAGATTCGTGTTCTTCTCAGATAAAGCTGAACGTGCGTTTAGCACCACTTACTGGTAATTTCACTTTTTGGAAGTGTCGTGAAACCTGCAAGAATTAACATATCCCTGCTGAAAAAAACTATAGAAACCAATACAGAAATTAATGTAATTAATTAATTGTAATGGTTTCTATTACAAATACCATTGCAGCCATTACAAGCCATCAACTATTAACCATTAAAAATGTTTTTTATTTATAGTGTATTATGGGACATATTCCATTAGGATTTATTGGTTTTGGGTTTTAACAAGCCACCAGTAGAAGGTGACAAATTACCAGTAGAGACCAACAGGCACCATTACAGTTTCCATTAAAACCAATACAATTTCCATTATAATCCTTGAAATTCTGTGATGGCTTCTATTGTTTTTTTTTTTGTTGTTGTTGTTGTTTTTTCCAGCATCTTTCAAACTGGCATACAGTAATATACCCAAATGCCTGACTTCCACAGCAACCAATTCTTCATCACTGCCCTCACCCTCATTGCTTCTATCCTCCTTGGTCCTCAACAACTTGTTTTATTACTACAACCTGATCTTCTGATGCACTCATATCACTATCATCAATACAGTCTGAAATAAGAACAGATTTGTCTCTCAATCTTCCAAAAATCTTTCAAAAATTAACCTAAAACACATGCACAAAGGCTATTATACTGCCCACCAATGCTGGTCAATATAACAAAATATGCATCACATAATAGGACATTTTCAGTTATGCATGACACTCAGATTTGTTGGTCTCTGAGTTGGTCTCTGAGTAGTGCATTAAAAATGAAAAAAAAACTTTAGAAAACACATTTGGATGTACAATTATATTTTTATGACTTGAATTTACATGTATTTTCTGATCTAAAATGAGCTCACTATGGAGCCTTGAGAGCATGTGACCTAACGTGCTAATATCTCTTTTACTACTTAGTTACCAAAAATGTGAAGCACATGGCTAATAAATTTTAATTTTACTGGTTGAAGGGGATGTCATTTGACATCAATAAAAAAAAATATTGTTTGTTGAACATTAATATTGTATTTTAAATGCAAATTCCTAAGTGTCACTTATAAATGACGATATCCCATAGAGGGTTAGAATGGATTGAAAAATAACCAACAACTCAATAACAATTATCTACTCAATATCTACTCACTAGGTACAGAAGATTGCAATGTGAAATGCTAAACAGATACAATAACAGATTATGATGTCATTTATCTTCACCTTTAAAGCGATTTTCCAGACTGTCCAGATGAAGACAAATCTCTGCAGACGTTTGGTAAACTGACAACAGCGGTCACTAGGATATATGTGCCGAGCATGACAATAAACAACAGAGATGCAAATAAGAGGGATCATAAATCACGGATGGAAATGTATTGGAGGACACTTTAGTATATTAAATATTGGTTAAAAGAAGATTTTTGGATCATATACAGGGGCCCCACACTTAAAATGTCTGAACAAGACATAAATATGAAAATATGAAATCAAATTCTGTAGAAGTATTGTTTGTTGTTAATAGCCTACGTTTACTAATTCAGTTAAACTGGGTGCACTTTGACCAAAGGGGCTATGTGTAGGTTAAATACAGAAAGTAATGCAACAAATATTCAACTGTTTAAATGATTTATTAAAAAACAACATGAAAATCCACACAGCCAAGAAATCTGTGTAATCTTGAAAAAATAATTTAAAAAGGATTACATTTAAGAAGCTTCAGCTTCAACAAAGGAAGGGCAGTTTTCCAACCCGGTGGAGATAAAGAACAGGCTGCACAAAACCAGCCAGAATGAAACATAAAAGGCTGAAGGATGTAAATATTGGAACCTTTTGTGGTAAAAGAATATCTAAAAATCCTCCAATAATCACAGGCACAAACATGATGACCATGGTAACAGTAATTATTAGAATGAGATAAAACGCTCTTCTCTTCATGTGGTTTTCCTCCTTTCTCTCTATCCCTCTCTCTCCTGGTCCAGGTTTCTTCAGAGCCCAGAGAACAGACACACAGCAGGAGAGGTTTATGGAAAGAAAGAGTAAAAACTGAAGCAGAAAATAACACATATAAACATTGATGTGTTCTAATACAGTAAACATACTAAACAAACAGGAGCTGAGAGCCATAATCCACACAGCAGCAGAACAGAATAATTTATATCTGAGAGGTTTGAACTTCAGAAAGGTTACAGGATGAACCACTGCCAGGTAACGCTCAACACTGATCAGACACTGAAACAAAGACCGACCAGTGACGTAAAATCCTACTGTAAATGCAGAAAATTGATAGATCTCTGGAAATCTTATTGCCAACAATGAGATGAAATAATTCAAACAAATAATCATCTCACAAACAGAAAGGTTGAAGTTTAGAAACTCTGATGCTATTCCTTTTCCTGTCACAATAAGCCACAGGACATAGACGTGTGTTGGAAGCCCAAACAGGATATTGAAAGAGGACACACAAATCCCAAAAATATTCACTTGAAAGGGTTTAAGTGATGTAATGTTGAGATGTGGATTCAGATTTGGAATGGAGGAGTTCTCAAATCCAACCATCTTCTCAATGTATCTCTGTTCACTTTAAAAGAAAAGAAAACAGAAATGGATCTAAGCTCTCAGAACACGATAAACTAAAGAAAACAATATGACAATCAGCCAAAAGCCACTTACAATTATTGTAAGTGCTCGCTTCTACCCACAATTTCTGCTCCAAAACCCCTAAAAACCTATGTATAAATTATGATTGCAGGGCAGAATAATAAAGATGTGGTTGCAAAGCACTATGACCTGAAAATGTCTTAAAGATAATGATCTATCATGTTTGTGATATAGAATTACATTTTAACATCACTCACCGGACATTAAGTGTGAATTCCTGCATTTTATGTACAATTATTAGCATAATAAAACATCAATAGATTCACGTTCATCTGTCTCTAATAAAGTTGAATGTGCTTTTAGCAGCACTCACTGGACACTTTTAAAGTATCGTCAAACGTGCAAGAAGCAACACAATACCATTTTGCAGGGACGCATTTTCAAAGCCTGGGTCTAGTTAGTCTAGTTACATAAGATTGAAATGTGAAATACTAAACAAAAGCAAGAACAGACAACGACAGCACAAGTTCTTCACCTGTAAAGCGAAGTTCCAGACTGCCTCGCTGGGGCAAACTACACAGCTGTCTCTAGGATATATATTATATGCTTAGCATGTCACCAGACAAGAGAGATGCAAATATGAGGGATCATGTATCACAGCTAGAAATATCTGGGAGAAAACTAGTCTCAAATATTGGATAATTGGATTTTGAATGTCATTTGAATGTCATTGTATTAGATGAAAAAATATGAAACAAATGCTGTTGAAGTATTGTTCATCGTTAGTTCATGTTTATTAATTCAGTTAAGCTATTAAGTTCATCCAAAGGGCTATTTGTAGGTTAAATACAAAAAGTAATATGACAAAGTTTCAAATGTTAAAATGATTTATTAAAAGGCAATGAAAATCCACACAGTCTGTATATTGTCTTCCTGTACACAGAATGGTCCACAGAGATCATATCATGATATGAACCATCAAATCAGCTCCAGTCTGTCACAGGTGATAATTACTTGTGGTTTCTCTTCTTCAAGAGTGAATCTCTTAATGCAATCTAAGAAGAAAAAGAGAGAGAAAATTACTATGAATAAGAAGCACTGCAAATACCCAAATACAACACAAACTGAAGTTTAATGGTAAATTAAGTGTGCACAGATTTATTGCATATAAAGGTAAAGATGTGAAAACAGCAGCAGGGCTCACCTGTTTATCTCTGAAGGAGCATTTTCTCCTTGTGTGTTTCATCATCATGAAGTTATTTTTTCACTTCTCATTGTTACTGGTGCTGGCGAACGGGTTTTTATTTTACTTCTCTTTCTAACAAACTCTTTCTGTCTGCCCAGCCTGAGATCAGAAAATGTCAAATGTCATTAAACAATTAAAGTGGGGTATGCAATTTTTCAAAAATGCTTTAGAAAACTGAGTCGGGGCCGAGTACCAAAACAAACTTGTAGCCAATCAGCAGTAAGGGGCGTGTCTCCTCATGATGTGTGGAGGAGAGAGCTCGCAGTGCACAGGAGGACGGACATTAGCCGAGCCGAGTGACGACAGAAAGATAAAGATGGCGGATAAAAAAAACAAAAGAGGAAAACGTCTGCAGAACAATAGGGCAAAAAGTAGGACCCGTGTAAATATCGGATCAGCTTTCCAGCGCTGGAGAGAACTGAAGGAGCGGAAGGCCTGCGATCAGACGCCGAGGTTGCTTTGTTTCTTCTCAATAGGTGAGTAACACCCAGAGCCTATCAAAATAGGGGTGAGACCCTTCTGGGGTAGGGGCGTTTGTTTTGGTGATTTCAAATATCAACATTGGCTACCAGAAATCGCTTACCCTGCCTTTAACTTTTAACCATATCTTTATTTGCTATGAGTAGCAGACAAAATGACAATTGATGTCTTTTCTTCAATATCAGTTTGGGGTCAGTAAGATTTGTTTATGTTGTTGAAACAAATTTAAATAACTATTTCCAATTTGAAAATATTTTAAAAAGCTATCTATTCCTGTGATGCAAATGATTTTCTGCACCCATTTTCCCCAGTCTTCAGTGTCACATAATCCGTCAGAAATCGTTGCTTAATACTTAAGGAACCCACCCTTAACCCATCTCTTTTAGAGAACTACCGGTTTCCCTTCTTCCTTTCATTGTTAAACACTTGAATGAGCTGTATTCAACTAAGTCTCTGCCTTTCTCACACAGAACAACCTCCTCGACAGCAACCAGTCTGGTTTCAGAAGTGGACATTCAAACGAAACTGCCTTGCTCTCAGTTGTTGAAGCCCTAAGACTTGCAAGAGCGGATTCCAAATCTTCAATACTTATCTTGCTGGATCTGTCCGCTGCTTTTGACATGGTTAACCACCAGATCCTATTGTCAACCCTATTGGTAAAGGGCATCTCAGGAACCGCACTCCAATGGTTTGAGTCTTACCTCTCAGATAGGTCCTTCAAGGTATCTTGGAGAGGTGAGGTATCTAAGTCACAACATCTAACTACTGGGGTGCCTCAGGGCTCAGTACTTGGACCACTTCTCTTCTCTGTCTACATGGCATCACTAGGTTTTGTCATTCAGAAACATATACCACTGCTATGCTGATGACACTCAACTCTACCTCTCATTCCATCCTGATGATCCGACAATAGCTGCTCGCATCTCAGCTTGTCTAACAGACATTTCTTGCTGGATGAAGGACCATCACCCTCAACTCAACCTTGCCAAGACAGAACTGCTTGTGGTTCCAGCAAACCCAATGTTTCATCACAATTTCACCATCTAGTTAGGCACATCAACAATGACTACTTCAAAAAAAGCCAGAAACCTTGGAGTTATGATTGATGATCAGTTGACTTTCTCAGACCACATTGCTAAAACTACCTGGTCCTGCAGATTTGCTTTATTCAACATCAAGAAGATCAGGCACTTTCTTTCGGAACATGCTTCACAATTCCTTGTTCAAGCTCTTGTTCTGTCCAGGTTGGACTATTGCAATGCTCTCTTGGCAGGTCTTCCATTAATCCAGAACGCGGCAGCAAGATTAATTTTTAATGAGCCAAAAAGAATGCATGTCACACCTCTGTTTATGTTTGCACTGGCTACCAATAGCCGTTTGCATAAAATTTAAGGCATTAATGTTTGCCTACAAAACCACCACTGGCTCTGCGCCCCTTTACCTAAATTTATTACTTCAGATTATGTGCCCTCTAGAAGCTTACATTCTGCAAGTGACCGTTGCTTTATTGTGCCATCCCAAGAGGCACAAAATCACTTTCACAGACTTTTAAATTAAATGTTGAGCAGCAAATGTTTCAATCCGAGCAGCTGAGTCCTTAGCCATCTTCAAGAATCGGCTAAAAACACATCTCTTCCATCTTTATTTGAGCCTCTAACTCTAGCTTCTAATTCTATTCTTAAAAAAAAAAAAAAACACTAACACTAGCTTTTCTAATCTTTTTGTATTATATATATTGTTTTCTTTTTATTTATTATACAATTAACAAAAGCAAAAAGGCCTCAAACACTAGCTTGCTCTATTTTTTTATTATATAATTAAAAAAAAAAACCTTGCTACATGTACTACGTTAAGCTAAATGAGACTTGTTATAGCACTTGCATATCATTGCTCTTTTGTTGATTTTGATTGATTCCATTGTACTCATTTGTAAGTCGTTTTGGATAAAAGTGTCTGCTAAATGACTAAATGTAAATATAAACTTTTTTCTTTTTTTTTTGTCAGCATTCTTTTATGGAAAGAAAGTCCAAAAGAACCTATAGCTGAACGGTCCTTATAGATCGGTAGGGGTATTGTTGTGTTTCTATACCGATTTAAAGGTCCAAAAACTCACAATTCACATCTTCATCATCCATAAGTGCCTTGCAAACAACGAATGCATAATTACTTCTTATCTGGATAGATGTGGTTAGAAGTTTTGGATGCTTTCCACCCGGTGACCGTCCTGGCTCAGTCAAGTCCGGACCACTTGGGGCTCGATAAGGTTGTGTTCAGGTTCAGATAACTAGTTATTATTAATTAATCACTCAGAGACTTGTTTAAAAAATTCACGAATCACCAAAACATTGGCTGCTCTCTCTTGAGCCCGTCTGCGACGTTCCTTCTTCTCCTGTTTATTGACCTTCCTACTCCAGTTTCGTTGTTCACAGCAGATGGCACAGCATTGCTGCAATGGATTGGATATTGTACAACTTTTGGTCACAAAGAGTTAAATGTGGTCTTTCTGAAATAAACAGAATAAAGTAAACATCAGTCTGCATCTGCTAAATGTAAATTACAGACATGTAAATAACAACCTGCTACTGATACATTATACATGAATCAACATGACGAGGAGAGGATTAACAGTAGCGAGCATACGCATTTGAATCACCATATATCTTAAATATAACAACGTTAGAAACAATGTAAGGTTCGATTACACAAGATGAATGGAAGTCGCCGTGAGTCCTTCCGGCATAGCCCGCGGATGGTGAGTGGAAGTTCGACGGGATTGCTGCAGTCATCGCGAGTCCTCTGGCCGCTCGTCAGTCAAGTCTGCCAGCCATTCGTCTGTCAAGTCCGCCAGCTGTGGCTCTCTCAAGCCCGCCGGCCATTTTGACGTCAAGTCCACTGGCTGAGGCTCACTTTGGTTCCCGAGGATCCACTTCCGTAGTCACGGCTAGGAGTGCCGTTCCCAGTGTCCTGACCAGAGTCCAGTGCAGGCTCCAGCCCCTGACCAGAGTCAAGTCATTTTAAAGTCTTGTTGTGTCCACAGGAACAGTTTTTAGTCTTGTCTTGTCCATGGAGACTCGTCTGGGGCAGGCAGCTCCTCTAGTCATGGCCGCGGAGGCCATTCCCAGCCGCCTGTCTCTCCTGTCGCTGAAATGGAAGCGGTTCCTGAGTTAACCCTGTGAGGGCCCCTGACTCCACGTTCAGCCCAAGGAGGGCTGTGGATCTTCCGTCATGCCCAGTAAAGGACCTCAGATTCTGAGCCTAGCCCAGTGTGGGCTCCTGTTCCTGTGGATAGACCTGTTCCTGTGTTTAGTCCACGGAGGGCTTCCTGTTCCTGAGGATAGCCCTGGTGGTACTGTTACGGCGCGGGTCGCGCCTTCCGGGAGGGGGTTATGTCAGTCCTCTGTCGTGTGTTTCCCGCCCTCTTGTGTCATTATATGTGACCCTGGACCACAAAACCAGTCTTAAGTCGCTGGGATATATTTGTAGCAATAGCCAAAAATACATTGTATGGGTCAAAATTATCAATTTTTCTTTTATGCCAAAAATCATTAGGATAATAAATAAAGATCATGTTCCATGAAGATATTTTGTAAATTTCTTACCGTAAATGTATAAAAACTGCATTTTCGATTAGTAATATGCATTGGTAAGAACTTCATTTGGACAATTTCAAAGGCAATTTTTTCAATATTTAGATTTTTTTGCATATTCAGATTCCATATTTTCAAATAGTTGTATCTCGGCCAAATATTGTCCAATCCTAACAAACCATACACCAATTGAAAGCTTATTTATTCAGCTTTCAGGTGATGTATACATCTCAATTTCGAAAAATTGACACTTAAGACACTTTTTTTGGTCCAGGTTCACATATGGTATTTCCTGTCCTTGTTGAGTTTGATTATGATTTCGTCCAGCTGTGTGTGTTATCTTGTGTATTTAGTTTCTGCCTGTTCAGTTCCTTTTCGTCTGGTCTACTTGTTACTCCCGGTGTTCCTGTGTGTCCCAGCCTTGCCTTGTCTTGCCTATGTTGAGTTTTGGATTAAAGACTATTATTTGAGTTCATCCTCGTCTCCTCGCTTCCCTCGTGTGTGTGCACCAGGACACCTATAAGTCGTAATATTAACATTATGTTGTATTAATAACAAAGTGTATTCTATATGAGATAAATGATGAGTTAAATCCCATTGATTAAAAACCTGCTATCAAAAGCTTCATTCTACTGGTCATCTTCAGCACGCGCAGCTCAATACATAAATGCAGAACATTAATAACAACTGTCATATATACATAACGTTACAATGAGAGCACTATTGTAAAAAAATGTTGTGAATTCTTAGGGTTTCGCTGACATTTAATATTAACTATCTTTTAATCAAAACATAAAACATTATTTACCCCGTTTGTATCAGCGTGGCGTCCGTTACACATTTTCCCTGTGTGCTAACGTCAGTATGACTGTCCAGGGCCGTTTCTAGCCATTTTGACACCCTAGGCAAAATCCCTATTAGCGCCCCTCCCCACCCCCATCCAACTCCCACACCCAAACAAGATAATTAAGATTACATACAAAATAACACAAAATGATTATGTAAACACTCAAATCTTAAATAGCAACACTGATACATTTACGAATTATATTTGTATATAGGTTATATATAATTTATTTTTCAGACATCAGTTTCTTGTCACATTCAGATTGGTTGTCATAGTAACGACACTAATTTGTGGAAATTCAGTGCATTGTGAGTTCCACAAATCTGAACACATTAGGCGTATTTGTAAATTGACTGTTAAGATAAAACCTTTTGCACAGTTTATTATCTGTGATACCATTATAACAACTGGATGCAATTAATTTTATTACATTTGGATTTGGATACACGTTTAGACATTATCAATGGCTACTTTTTGATATTGTTTTGTTGTTGTTGTGTCAGTTATTGCATTATTATTTCAGTCAAACCTATAAAACCCTTTGTTACGTGCGCTAATTGGCGCCCCCTCCAGCTGGTGGGGCTCTAGGTGACCGCCTAGCTTGCCTATGCCTAGAAATGGTACTGTGACTGTCGAATGTCTGGCTTGACTCTTGGTAATGTATTTTGCCCTGCCCTCAAAACATATTATTCGACTATCAGTCGAATATCGTCAAGATTCGAAAATTCCGATTCGACTATGAAACTCCTTAGTCGGGGACACCCCTATTCTACACATACTGAATATTGACAAAGAGTCCTGACATTCAAATGCATCAAAACATGACCAAAATACAGAGAAGAAGAAGAAATACATTTAAGAAGCTTCAGCTCCAACAAAAGAATGGCAGTTTTCTTTTTGTTTTGTTTTTAGATCAACTTTTTTTTTTTTTTAAATCAACAAAACAACATGCATTCAAACAAACAACAATTTCACAAACTGAAAGAAAAAAAAAACACTTTATATGGTCATTCCTTTATATAGTCCAAAATGCTGGAATAAAAAACATTGCCATGCATCAATGGTACTAGGTTTAGCCTTAATTCATGCTGTTGTACATTCACAAGTTACTATTTTAAGGAGGCTATGAATCCAAAATGTTTTTGCACACATGTGCGGAGTAAACCAGTTTTGTATTATTGCCTTCTTTGCAACAACATTCTCTTCTTTTATGAACTTACACGTAACTTGGACACGTAATCAATTTGTAGTAAAAAAGACAAAACAGAATTAACACGAGACCATAGATTGACAAAAATTGGACATTCCCAAAACATGTGGAGAAAACTACCTGCTGATACAGTGTTACAGATATGACAGTTATAGGTCTTGTAAGGAGTTATGTATGCTCTATGGATGACTTTTTAATGGATAAGACGATGAGCCAAGTTTTTAGAAGTTAAGATTAGATCACACCCCCTCCCAGTCGACCAATAAATCAAAATCTGTTAATTCACGATTCCAGACAGATTTAATAGACTTTGCAGTGTGATCATTAAGTTTATATATTAAAGAAACAGATGGCCGACCAGAGGGTGGTGCGATCTAATCCCATATAGGATAGGGGATGCCCAGGGAACTCCATAGCCCTTGAGAGCAGAACTTAACTGAAAAAAGACAACATACAATGATGCTGGTAAGCAAAACTTAGTTCTTGAAGTGAGCAGTTCCTGGTTATCATATAAGTCACCACATGTGTTTATGCCCAATGTAGACCAAGAGGGCTGGACAAATGGCCGATTTCCACAAAAAAATTAAAGTTGTGCCATAAGGGTGTGTTGTTACAAAATTTGAAAGATCCTCCCATCAGACGTTCCACCCTTTTCCAGATCCTTCCACAACTGGTTCAAATGCCAGCAAATAAAATATACTGGAGCCTATGTGGTTTGAACTTGTCAGCTTCAATTACTGTCCATGAAATTTTAGATTAAGTATCAACCCAAATATGTAGTGCCTTAAGTTGGAACGACCAATAATATAATTCAAAATTTGCCACAGCCAATCCTCCTGAAAGTATAGGATGCTGCAATGTGGCAAGATTTATTCCAGATAACCATTCCAGATAAACTGGGAAAGTATGGAATTGATCTCCTTAAAGTAACCTGGAAGAGGGGAAAGTGGCAGCATAGAAAAAATAAAATTAAGCCGAGGTAACAAATTCATTTTGACGGTGGAGATTTTGCCTTGAAGAGAGACTTGAAGATCATTCCATCTTTGAGTATCAGTTTTGATCTTGACTTAAAATGTTATTAAAATTGTTTCTGGCAATTTTATGAATGTCTTTATATATGGTAATACCCAAATAGATGAAAGAATCTTTAGGGATGAATGAGAGGATAGGAGAGTTAACTTTAATATTGTTGACTGGCAAAGCAGATTTGGTCCAGTTTATCTTGTGCCCCGATAAACTACTGAAGTGAACAAATTCCTTAAGTATATTGGTTATTGATGTATCAAAATGATCTAAATATAAGATAATGTCATCAGCGTACAATGAAATAATATGATTATGATCATGTCTTAATCATTGGAATGTCAGAGTTCCTAATGGCTTGTGCTAGTGGTTCAAGGGATAAACAAAACAACAAAGGGGAAAGTGGACATCCCTGCCTCATTCCATGCTGTAAAGTGAACGGGGAGGAGATAATGTTACCAGTTAAGACTGATGCCTCAGGTGAGTGGTAAAGTGTCTTAATCAATCATAGAAATGTAATGTTCACCGAAACCACAACTTTGCAGAACTGCCCACATATAGTTCCACTATAGCTTGTCAAAGGCTTTTTCTGCATCAAGTGAAAAAAACGCACAAGGATGCGGGAGAGAATCTGCAAAATTAAGTACACGAAACAGTCGCCGTATATTATCGGACGCGTGACGCCCCTTAATAAAACCGCTTTGGTCCTCTGTGATTAAGCTATGAATTGCTTTCTCCATGCGAGAGGCAAGAGTTTTAGCATAAACTTTTAGATCCCATGGGATGAGTGATACTGGTCTGTAATTGGAGCAATCTAACTAATCTTTACCCTTTTTAAGAAGCAGTGATATCAAAGATGTTTTTTGGTCTCTATGAAATGTACCATACTCAATCACAAAATTAAATGAATCAAGCATGAGAGTCCCTACTACATCCCATATTTCTAAATATAATTCAGGAGGGAGGCCTTCTAGGCCTGGTGTCTTGCCCTTCTGTAGGATTTTTAATGCTTCATGGAGCTCCTCTAAACTTAGCAGGGCCTCCAAAGAGTCTTTATCCATCTGTGTGATCCGAGGCAGTTCTAATTTATCCAAGTACTCTTTACAAACTGACTCATCAAAATCGGTTTTGTACAGATTTGTGTAAAACCCTTTAAATATGTTGTTAATTATCATAGGATTTGAGGTTACCTGGTCATCCGAAGATTTTATTGCACTGATGTACGCCTTAGACTCACATTCCCTCAGCCTGAGGGCCAATAAGTGGCTAGGTCTCTCCGATTCGAAATAATATTTTTTGTCTTGTCCTATGTAAAATAAACACTGCCGTTGATTGTGAAAGTAAGTCGTATTCCTCTTTCAAAGAGGACAATCGTGTAGCTTGTTGATCAGAAAAATTTTGTTTTTGTAAGTTTTGTAAAAATTGTATCTTATTTTCTAATAGTGTAAATTGGCGGGTTTTTGCTTTGGCAAGGGCAGAAGAAAAAGATATACAGAATCCTCGTATTGCACACTTCATCGTTTCCCACAATATTTGAGGGTCTACATCACAAAATATATTCATTTCGAGAAACTCCTTTATATGATCTTTTAGCAAATTAATGAATGTCTGATTATTTAGTAATGATGTGTTAAGATGCCATCTAGGGGCCTTGGTCTTAATGTTGTAAAGGTGAACATTACATAATACTGCAGAGTGATCAGACAATAAAATTGATAATATAGAGATGAAAGAGTGCCAATTTGTAATACTTGTATTGAAAACGTTACGTGCCACATCGCATTGTTTTAAATGAGACTCTTGTATCAGGGCACAGGAAATCGATTTACGGTGCAAATATTCTAATATCCAGGTACGCTTAATAGGAGAATTTAGGCCATTCACATTCAATGATAAAATATTCAGAACATGCATTGTGTACTCGCAATGCCAAAATTCTGTCTAAGTGAAGAGAAACAAAAGCAAGGCCATACTGCCAGTGACATGCATTAGTATGTATCCTAGATACCAATCCACCTAGATGCATAACCCTTTTAAATGAAAAGCAAAATAAATAAAAGTATTGATGTCTGTTGATGGGCATAGGGAAAAAAACAAGAAAAAGGAACGACAAACAACTATGAACAAAAACCAAAGCAGACCGCACATTACCGAGAGTGTAGGTCTGCATAAACAACAGAAACAAATGTTGGTGCGTGACCAGTCCACTTCAACTCAAGACATGCTCCCAAAAGGCCCACTGAGCCAAAAGTGTAATGATTGAATCTGCTCTCCATTAGCCCCAAAAAAATAATAATAATAAAGAAAATAAATCATTAATATTTACCAGTCAGCGGATGAGGGTACAGGACAGGGGCAAGATTCCAAAAAGAAATTAACAAGTGTCCATGGCCACCTTGTTATTGTCCTCTTCAAGGCAGTTAGGATCACCACAGACCTCATTGTTAATTTTCCCTTGTTGAGCTGAGAGGATGGAGACGGTAGCCAATGCCTTCCCGCTGCTTTGTAGCGCTACAGAATACATCTTCAGTGACAGTGAAGTAACAAAATCCTCCGCCTTTTGAGAAGAGTCGAACATCATCTGCTCACCTTTGTGCCATAGTTTAATTACCGCCGGATAGGTGAAGGCTGGAGACCAAGTGCTGTCATCTTCTTCAAGACTGGATTAAAGCTCTTTCTCTTGGTAGTTCTGGCTGGACTAAAGTCGGGAAAATATAGTTGCATGCCATTTTCCTGTGTATAATTCACCGGATATGCCTGCCGAGGACCGCTGATCTGTCATGCCACCTTAGTACACGGAAGATGAGTGTACGTGGCCAATCGGAGTTTTTCCTTCTGTCATACATGCGATGGGGCCCGGTCAATCTCGATGTCATGGCCTTTCAGGGAAGGGATCCACTTGGAAAGATTAGCTCTGAGGAAGCCAGCTCCATCAGAGCCTTCCGCCCCCTCCGTCAACCCCACCAGTCATTCGTTATTTCTCCTGCTCCTATCTTCAATGTCTGCCATTTTCTCAGTGAGTTGCTCCATCTGATTTATGAAGTTTGTAACTGTCCTCCTATCCTCACGTGCAGCTACTTGAACGGAATTGACCCGGTCACGTGTCTGTTTCGCCGCGATGGCTAGCTTTTCAACTTCTGCTTTTAGCTCTTTTACAGAATCGTTGGTCGTTTGTATATCCAAATGTAGATCACGGAGTACTGGGGTCAGCACAGTCTATCGCTTCTCTTACAGTCGAAGCCACTACCAAATCGAGAGTACTTTGTTGCTCTTTAAGCGCTAGCTTGATACCGTTAGCTAGAGCATCGTCGAGATCCTCTCTGGAGATGCTGGAATCTTTGAATTTTTTCTTTATTGGCGATTGTTCACTCTCTCTTTTTTGGCTGTCCTTCACTGCTGGGGTCAAGTGAGCTAAATAAAGAGTAGTTCAAGATTTACTGATAGGATATATACAATTTCTGACAAAGTGAGCAGAGCGAAGGAATATGCATGCATTGCCGCCGAAGGGTCACGTCATCCTCCAGGAACGGCAGTTTTCCATCCCAGTGGAGATACAGAACAGGCAGCACAAAACCAGCCAGAATGAAACATGAAAGGCTAAAGGATGTAAATATTGGAAATTCTTGTGGTAAAAGAAAATATAAAAATCATTCAATAATCACAGGTCCAAGTCATTATTAGAATGAGATAAAACGCTCTTCACTTCATTAGGTTTTCCTCCTTTTTCTCGTTCCCTCTCTCTGTAACAAAACGTGCTTCATCCAAAGACACACAACACAGAAATCCAAAGAAATACTTCAATAACAAAGAGCAGGAGCGAGACAACGTTTCCAAACAATATTACACTAAGACAGGACATCAAACGAAACAAGGGACTATAAATATTAAACTAAATGAGGACTAATGAGGTAATCAAATGATAACAGGTGAGGATTAATTAAAAACCATGGCAACAAATGAGGAACTGAAACAGAAGGCAGGAACACAGGGAAAACAAAACCGAAACGGGCCATAAACATAACATCCCCCCCCCCCCCTTCCGGAAGGCACGTCCCGCGCCGTAACAATACCACCGGGGGGTGGGCGCCCTGGAGGCTGGTGCAGGACAGGGACACAGGGGAGGCCTCCAGGGCAGATCAGGCAGACCCGGGAGCCATGGTGGATCAGGACACTCGGAGGGCCATGGTGGATCAGGAGACTCAGGGAGCCATAGCGGATCAGGAGAGTCGGGGAGCCATGGCAAATCAGCCTCCATGGCCTTAGCCCCCGACCTGGCCACTATGGCCATGGATATGGCTTTACTCGGGAACGGCTGGCGTCTCTGGGTTGAGGACAATGATGGAGCTTCAGAGGATATGGGGGTAGTTGGGACAGAGCAGGCAGTCCGGACCATTGGTGCAATATGTGGGGGTTCCTGGCATAGAGTGAGCTGGCAAGACGCAGCGTGCCTCAGAGAGGACTGGACGACGAGACTGAAACTTCTCCTTTATTTCTTACACTTTATAATCGGAACCATTTAAATAAAGAATCAGATTAATCAGCTCTATCAGGGGAAAATAATACACAGGAAGTTCACAGTGGGTCGTCTCGTCGTCCAGCCCCAGCTGAAAGCACGCACCAAGAGCGGCGTCAGGCCAGCTCAGCTGGTTAGCAAGCTCGAGGAAATCCTCCACATACCGTTCCAAAGCCCTGGCATAGTTGAATAATAATAACAATCTCTCCTGGTTCAGGTATCTTCAGAGCCCAGAGAACAGACACCGCAGAAGAGGTTTATGAAGTAAAGTAAAAACTGAAGCATAAAACAACACACATAAACATGTTTCAGTACAGTAAACATACAAAACAAACAGGAGCTGAGAGTCGTAATCCATACAGCAGCGGAACAGAATAATTTATATCTGAGACGTTTGTACTTCAGAAAGGTTACAGGATGAACCACTGCCAGGTAATGCTCCACACAGATCAGACACTGAAACAGAGACCGACCAGTGATGTAAAATACAACTGTAAATGCAATATATGGGTAGACTTCTAGAAATATTTTTTGCCAGTAACAAGATAAAATAATTTGCACAAATAATCATCTCACAAACAGAAAGGTTAAAGTTTATAAACTCTGACGCAATTCTTCTTTCTGTCACAATAAGCCACAGGACATAGACGTATGTTGGAGGCCCAAGCAGAACATTAAAACATAGCACACATGTCCTGAAAATGTCCTCTCGAAAGTCAAGTGATGTGAAGTTGAGATGTGAATTTAGATTCTGGAGGAGTTCTCAAATCTAACCATCTTCTCAGTGTATCTCTGTTCAATTTCAAAGAGAAACAGAAATGGGTCTAAGCTCTCCAGAACGTGATAAACTAAGAAAACAATATGCCAACTAGCCAGTACCAATTTAAGATGATTGGAAATGTATGCTTCTAGCCACAATCGTTGCTCCAAAACCCCTGAAAAAAACGTATGTATACATAAATTATGATTACAAGACAGAATAATAGCAGTTTCTAGCAAAACACCATGACCTGAAAAAGCCGTGAAGATAATGCTCTATCACATTTTGTGGTAGAGAATTGCTATTTAGTGCCAATCACCAGACATTACGTGCAAACTTCTGACATTATACTGTAATTACCAGCATAATAAATCATCAATAGATTCATATTAATCTGTCTCAGATAATGCTGAATGCACTTTTAGTGGCACAGACTGGACATTTTACTTTGAAAGCGTCGTAAAACGTGCAAGAAGCAACGAAATGCCATTTTGCAGGCAACACATTTCCAAAGCCAGGGTTGAAAACAGTGTTACTTAATTACATAAGATTGCAATGTGAATTCAGAAGAAGAGCAAGAACAGACGACAGCAGAAGTTCTTCACCTGTAAAGCGAATTTACAGACGGTCCAGATGAAGACAGACTAACTACACAGCTGTCACTAGGATATATGTGCATAGCATGACACCAGACAAGAGAGATGCACAATATGTGGAATCATATATCACAGCTAAAAATACAGGTATCTGGGAGGAAACTACATTCCTCTCAAATATTGGATAAAATATTTTTTTTCTTTTTTCGATCATATGCACAGATCATATTCTTTTCACCAATAACGAGATATAATAATGATCTCACAAACAGAAAGATTAAAGTTTAGCAACTATGAACCAATCATGTCTTTTTATATTTTGTAAATTTCTTACCGTAAATGTATCAAAACTTAATTTTTGATTTGTAATATATTATTGCTAAGAACTTCATTTGGACCAATTTAAAGGCGTTTTTCTCAATATTTCGATTTTTTTTCACCCTCAGATTCCAGATTTTCAAATAGTTGTATCTCGGTCAAATATTGTCCGATCCTAATTGACACTTAAGACTGGTTTTGTCATCCAGGGTCACATATCAATGGCTAGAAATATCTAGTCTATTCCTCTCAAATATCACTGAATAAAAGAACATTTTGGATCATATACAGTGGTCCCAAAATATCTGGGCACTTAAAGTGTCTGAATAGCATTGTATTAGACGACAAAATATGAAACCAAATGCTGTAGAAGTATTGTTCAAACACAAAACGGTTTCATATGCATCATTTCCCATCATTACATTCAAATCACCCGATTATGTGCTTAGCTTTACACTGAAAACGTATGCAAATCAGATCAGATGCCAATGTATTACATGACAAAATATGAAATCAAGTGGCATCTGCAAACAAATGATGTGAGAGCTTTTCTGCCATTTTTCTGATGCAAAGCTGAATTTTCAGCCAGTCATTACTCCAGTCGTTGTGAAATATTCTTACATTTGTTAATTAATTTGGAAAAATGTATAGTTATATAATTTAACATTAATGCTAGCAGTTATTATTCATTTGATGGAAAATAAAAATCACTGCAGTGATCTATGGGTACACCTGGCATGAAAACAGCTGGCAGTGTCAGAGATTAACTGCTTTTATTTGAAAAACATACAAAAACCTCACTGCTAATATACATAAACTAAAATGACTAAGCTTATTTAGTATTCTTCTAAAATAAAGCTGAGGTCAAAACTCTTAACATTACTTAATCCACTTGCAAGCAATAAATTAATATAATTTCTAACACATTTTTAAACCAAGTGCTAACTAAATATCGCTGAGAAATCTGAGAAGTAAAAGATCAAAAGACATATCCTGCATTTCTGTTTTCAGCAGCAGATTACAGACTGGAAAGCAAAGTGATCTTTTGCTCTGTCTTTTACTGATCGCAAATCAAGGCTGAGATTTGTTGTTGTTATTATTATTAACATGACTACATGATAATTATCTGGGCGAGAGAAAAACCCCCAATAATAATTAAAAAAAAAAAAAAAAAGAATTTAAGAAGCTTCAGCAACAGCAAGAAAGATAAGGAAGTTTTCCAACCCTTTTGAGATACAGAACAGGCTGCACAAAACCAGGCAGAATGACACATGGAAGGCTGAAGGATCTAAATATTGAAACCTCCTGTGGTGAAAGAAAATACAAAAATCCTCCAATAACTGCAGGCACAAACATGGTGAACATGGTCACAGTAGTTATTAGAATGAGATAAAACGCTCTTCTCTTCATGTGGTTTTCCTCCTTTCTCTCTTTCCCTCTCTCTCCTGGTCCAGGTTTCTTCAGAGCCCAGAGAACAGACACACTGCAGAAGAGGTTTACGGAAAGAAAGAGACAAAACTGAAGCAGAAAATAACACATATAAACATAAACATGCTTCAGTAGAGTAAACACACTAAAAAAACAGGAGCCGAGAGTCGTAAACCACGAAAAAGTAGAACAGAATAATTTATATCTGAGAGGTTTGTACTTCAGAAAGGTTACAGGATGAACCACGGCCAGGTAACGCTCAACACAGATCAGACACTGAAACAGAGGACGACCAGTAATGTAAAATCCTACTGTAAATATAATAAATAGATGCACCTCTGGAAAGCTTTTAGCAAATAAAGAGAGAAAATAATTCACACATATAATCATCTCACAAACAGAAAGATTGAAGTTTAGAAACTCCAATGCGATTCCTTTTCCTGTCACAATAAGCCACAGGACATATACGTATGTTGGAGGCCCAAACAGGATACTGAAACTCAGCACAGAAGTCCTGAAAATGTCCACTTGAAGGTCATCAAGTGATGTAACGTTGCGATGTGGATTCAGATTTGGAATGGAGGAGTTCTCAAATCCAGCCATCTTCTCACTGTATCTCTGTTCACTTTCAAAGAAAAACACAAACGGGTCTAGAACATGATAAACTAGAAAACAATATTACAACCAACCAATCATAAAATCACCGAAACATGTATACACAAATTATGATTACGGGGCAGGTTATTGAATAAGACACAGTTCCTTGCAAATCACTATGACCTGATGTTTTATGATTAGCGAATTACCGGACATTAAGAGCGAAAATCTCACGTTATACGTAGCCTAACGTATTTCATCTGTCTCAGATAAAGCTAAACGCATTTTTAGCGGCACTTATTGGACATTTTACTGTATCATGAAACGTGCAAGAAGCAACGTAATATCATTTTGCAGGCACGGGTTTCCAAAGCCTCGACAGAAATCATTGTCAAAATAGTGTTACTTAGTTAGGCTACATAAGATTGCAACGTGAAATACTAAACAAAAGCAAAAACAGACAACGACAGCGCAAGTTCTTCACCTGTAAAGGTATTTCCAGACTGCCCAGATGAAGCCTGTATTTTTGGAGACCAAATACACAGCTGTCACTTTTATGCCACCAGATGCAAATATGTGGGATCGTACATCACAGCTAGAAATATCTGGGAGGAAACTAACTATTGTATTACTCTCAAAAATTAGATAAGATTTTTCTTTTCTTTTCTTGATCATATACAGTGGTAAATGCACTCTGGAAATCTTATAATCAATAACAAGATGTAATAATGATCTCACAAACAGAAATATTACATTTTAGAAACTGAAACAACTGTGTCTTGTTACTTGTTAGGTAGGCCATGTGTAAATTGCAACAGCAAGATCAGACAATGACAGCTGAATCCCCAAACAATCCAGATGAAGTCTCTGCCAATGTTTTGTAGATGGACTGCATAGCTGTCACTAGGCTATATGTGCTCAGCATGACATTGCGTATGCAAATAAGAGGGACCATATATCATGGCTAGGGATATATATAGTATATTCTTCTCAAATATTATTGGATGATAAAAAAAAAATGTTTTGATCATATACAGTGGTATTAGATGACAAAATATGAAACCAAATTCTGTAGAAGTATTGTTCATCGTTAGTTCATGTTTACTAATTCAGTTAAACTATTAAGGGTGCAGTTTGTCCAAAGGGCTACCTGTAGGTAAAATACAAAAAGTAATGCAACAAAGTTTCAACTGTTTAAATGATTTATTAAAAGACAACATGAAAATCCACACAGCCAAGAAGTCTGTATATTGTCTTCCTGTACACAGAATGGTCCACAGAGATCATATGATATGAACCATCAAATCAGCTCCAGTCCGTCACAGGTGAGAATTACTTGTGTTTTCTCTTCTTCAAGAGTGAATCTCTTAACGCAATCTAAGAAGAAAAAAGAGAGAGGAAACTGCTATTAAAAAGAAACACTGCAAATACAACACACAAACTGAAGTTTAATGGTCAAATTAAGTGTGCACAGATTTATTGCATATAAAGGTAAAGATGTGATAGCAGCAGGGCTCACCTGTTTATCTCTGAAGGAGCGTTTTCCTTTGGTCCTCACATTCTGACTGTGTTTCATCATCAAGAAGTTCTTTTTACGTTTCTTCTCCTTGTTACTGGTGCTGGCGAATGGGTTTAGCTTACTCCTCTTTCTAACAAACTCTTTCCTATCTGTCCGCCCAGCCTGATAGCAAAACAAAATCCTCAGTTTCAGGTGAAAATATAAATAACGTAATTATTTTATGTTAACAATGCGTTTTTTTTGTTTTGTTTGTTTTTTTACACTCACCATCGCTGTTGCCAGTCGTGTTTCTTTGTCAGATTTGGGTTTCTTGTGAAGACGTTCAATGTCTCTTAGACTAAGTAACTCACCTCTGCAAAAAAAATTTAAAATAAAAATTATACTTATATATAAGTATAGGACCACTTAATTGTTTATACATATAACCCCAAATTCCTGACATAAAGATTCTAAAATAATTGCAGTAAGGAAACACCATGCCTAAAACACATCCTACCTCTGCTCCTCTTCATCACTCTCCACGTTCTTCCTCTTCTGTCCCTTTCCGGGTGCAGTGCTGACCTCTTTGGCCATCTGAGCGACGCGGATCTTTTTGAAGTCGTCTTGTGTGAGGAGTCGACTGGTGCTGACCGCCGCAGCTTTAGCTTTGCGCTCGTCCTCTGGGATACTCTGTAATTTCTCAGTCTGACATACAGAAACAGTATAGGTTCATGTGCATCATTTCCCATCATTACAATCAAATCAAGCATTAAATCAAGTGATAAGATCCTCACCACTTCTGTTTGATCTTCATCAGAGGAGTGATGGACGTTCACCCACTCACCATCATCATCCTCACTCATGCTGGCACTCTCCCAGCCATCTGTGAGGAAGAGGGCATTGGTCTGAGAGGTTTCTGACTGGCATTATATTGGGAAAAAGTTATAAAGTCACATAATACTCTAATGCTATTACTGCTTTTTCACATACCATCATCTTCCTCTTCATCTACTTTCTCCTCTACGTCCAGCACTTCAGCTCCAGGGATGTAGTCTTTGGCCTCCAGTTCTCCATAGTTCTGAATTTTGGCCTCCTTGGAGGATTCTGTGGGCTTCCCCTGATAACACAATAAATGCAAAAATGTTAATCTACTCAACCATACAAAATTTTGGGGTCTGTAATTATATATATATTTTTTTTAAGTCTTTTATTCTCATCATGGTTGCATTTATTTATTGCCAGCAATACAGCAAAATATTATTACAATTCAAAATACGTTTTCTATTTTAATATCTTTGAAAATGTAATTTATTCCTCTTATGCAAATCTGTGTTTTCAGCATACTCCAGTCTTCAGTGTCACATGATCCTTCAGAAATCATTCTAATATGCTAATTGCTGCTCAAGAAACATTTCTTATTATTATCCATGTAGAAAACAGTTGTGCTGCTTAATATTTCTGTGGAACATTATATATTTTTCAGGACTTTTTGCTTAAACAAGTTAAAAGTTTTTTTTTCTGCTATTTATTCAAGTTTGGTTTTAATCTATTGATTTAAATTTATCATTACATTAATGACAAAAATGTATTGTAAAATGTATTTAAAATTATAAATAAATTATAAAACATGACATTTTATTTGTTTACCTGCATGAATGTGTGTAACTTATTGAAATATTACCTTAAAATCTCTGAGAGTACTTCAAGTAAATATTTAAGATACAAAATTAGATCATTTAGTCTATTTAATATATTTATATTTATATGCAACTTAATATTTTAGGCTTCTCACTCTGTCTTTTCTGTGTAGCATCTGTGGATTGAGATCCCTGAAGAGCTGGATTAGACCTCTAGCAGACATCACAACATCTGGAAGATAAAGACAGACAATATTCAAGAAAAACAGTCTATGCTGTTAATATCATTTATTCAAAATATGATGTACATAATGAACAGACTATAACAAATAAATAATAGTAACAAACTGCATACTTTTATCTTTGTGAGATCTGTACAGTGCGAGATCTTGAAGCAGATCTTCTGACATTGAGAGAGGACAGCGGGCGACCACTTCTTTTATGGCGTTGATTCTGTGATATGAGGATGAACAGGAGAGAGTTATCATGAGTAAATTACAGTATTTTGTATCATATAATTACATGCTTCATTATATTTGACTTTACACAGCACCTACCCAACTGTCATGGCCTCTCCTGAATTTCTGTCTGTAACAAAGTTATTGGCGATGGTTGTGATGACTGGCTCAATGGTCTGTAGATGTAACAGTAATAAATTTGTTATTATTTAAACTTGATTTGGAATTATTAACACTTTGGGGTCAGTAAGATTTTACTTGATGCTTTTGAAAGAAGTCTCTTATGCTCACCAAAGTTGCATTTATTTAATGAAAAATACAGTAAAAACAGAAATGTTATGAAATATTCCTACAATGTAAAACAACTGTTTTCTAATTTAATATATTTTAAAATTAATTTATTCCTGTGATGCAAAGCTGAATTTTCAGCATCATTCCTCCAGTGTTCAGTGTCACATGATCCTTCAGAAATCATTCTAATATGCAGATTTGCTGTTCAAGTGACATTACTTCTTATCAATGTTGATTAATTATCAAATGCTTAATTTTTGGGGGGAAAAATATTCTTTGATGAATGCAAGGTTCAAAAAGAAATAGAAATATTTTGTAACATTATACATTTATTAAATCACTTTTGATTAAATTTAATGCATCTTTGCAGAATAAAAGCATTATTTCTTTCCAAATAAATATAAATAAATAAATAAAGGTAATGTCAAGTTTAATTAATGATTATAAAGTCCTCACGATCAGTTCTTACCTCAGGAGGGACTAGCTGATGTGACGCCTGGGCGGCACACAACAGAATTTTGGTGACCTCTGAAAGAAAAAAAAAAAGAAAAAGAGTAATAAATAACATGAACAGATCATAAACAGCCTCTGAAGACGTGAGTATTAGATAAGACACATTCAAAGACACTGAAGTGAATTACGCATTATTACAGAATAACAGTGTTTACCTCTCTGGTGAGGCTGAAGGAACCGCTGGACAAACGGATAGAAATTAAAGAGGAAAAGCTGTGAAGACAGAAACAAAACAGGTTAGATAAAGTAACTTATGAAAACATAATAAATTCTAAATGTGCAAGTTGAATTAAATTAAAATGTTCACTTAAAAATCACCTCATGGATTCCCACGAGTCTAGAGATGAGCTCCATCATCATGATCTTCACCTCAAAACGCTCGTTTGAACTCTCCAGCTGCTTCAGGAGCTTCTCTGCAAAATCTGAACAACACAGATATTAATTACTAATCTAGACGCTTTTATAGAAAGCAATTCGCAATGATGGTTAATTGATTAACCCTTGTGTGTCTGAACCTGCAACCTTTTAATTACCAGATATTTGTGAATATTTTACACATTTTTTTTGTATTCCGTCAGTGTGAAATGGCAGTCTTACCTTGTGGATCATGGATCAAGTGGATGGCGGAGAAATTAAAAACTTCCACTTTTTTCTTCTTTTTATGTTTCTGAGAAAACAAAATGAGTGGAAATAACAATGGTCATTACAGTGCATTAAAACCCGTCAAAAAGACAGTACTTTAATAAAAATAAAAATCACCCAGGTCATATGGTTGCCATTTCTTATTATCATTTAGTTTAACTTGATGTAAAACTAAACTAAAAGAGTATATCAGTTGCACTAAAATAACAAAACAAAACTCTAGACTAAAACACTAAATTCAACCTTGAGAACTTTCATGGCTTTCTCCATTTTCTTCTTGTTTTTGGAAGATTTCTTTCCGGTGGAATATCGAATCATTAGATCTCTGGCTGTTCGCCCATCATCCTGCAGAGGGAAAAAAAAAAAAACACTTAAAGGCCCAGTTTCACAGACAGGGCTTAGGCCATCGTTCAATTAGGACATTCAAGTATGTTTTATTAACATGCCTTAGAAAAAAACATTGGAAACAGCCCAGAATTACATTTTAGTCTGGGACTAGTCTTAAGCCTTGTCTGTGAAACCGAGGGGAAGACTCTTTGATGAACAGAAAGTTCAAAAGAATAGCATTTATTTGAAACAGAAACATTACAAATGTATTTACTGTAACTTCTAATCAATTTAAAGTGTCCTTGCTGAAAAAAATGATTAATTTTTTAAAAATGAAATACTAATTGTACCTCAGACTCTGAATCGCTGTCTTTCTTTTCATCCTCATCTTTTCCCAGGAAGAACTTCAATCCAGCGACAAGGATCTGAGAGGAGATTAGATTTGAAACATGTTAGAAGAGTTCATCAGCCTTCGAAAAGCAGCCTAGTGAATAAAGTTATAAAATAGTGTATAATTAGTAAATAAATGGTCAATAACTAATATGAGCAGACACTAATGTTTCAATGCTGAAATGCATACTTATTCATTACAAAGAAATGGCAAAAATCCTACCTTTGCGACTTTGGAGAAACACGCTGTGGTGATGACGTTCACGGTTTTGGCGTCATTCCTGATTAGTTGATGCGGGAATGGAAAACAGTAATGACTGTAGATCATACTAAATGGCACACATTACATTACAAAGATCTTTCTGCTCAAGGACTCACCAGATATTTCTTTTGTAAAGCTCAACCATCACATCCAGAGAGATCTTGGCAGCAATGGGGTTCGAATCCCTCAGCATGGTGTACATGAAGTTCTGTAAGGTCTGAGCACAGAAGTAAATACAAAAGCACTGAGTATTTATGTCAAAGCTACAGAAGTGAATGTCATGCAACTTGTCAAGAACACGTCAGTGAACATTTCATCCCAAAAGCTGAACAAGAAATAAGTGATTAATCACATTTTGAAGGGTAAACTATGAAAATCTGCGGTCCTTGAATTATATGACTTACCGTGTTCAGTTTGTTGTTTTTGTGCTTAGCATTGATATTCTTGATATCGGTCACAATATGGGTATATAAAGTCTGAGGAGACAGAGGACATTTTCTAATCAGCAATCTTTGCAATAATTCATATTCTGAAAACAGCATTGCACTGCAAAATGAACAGACCTTCCGCAAAAGTTTGTCATGACAGCGCAGCAGCTCAAAGAACAGCCCCAGAAGACTGGTGGGACTGATCAGATCCTTGTTCCTCAAGAGAATGAGCGCTTTACAAAAAGTCTGAAAGAAAGTTTTTAAAAGTCTTTAAAAAGATAAAAACAACTCCTACTCTGAAAGACAGACTATCTTGATGAAGTTTACAGCTTATGCATATACTCATACTGACTTTACTGTGTGTAATTTAGGATAAATATGTCAGCTAAACAACAAATGTTATTCACACCATTCTGAGATCTGGCTCCAGCACGGTATGATGGTTCAAGAGCAGATCAGTCAGCTGCTGAGGTAAATCTGACAGCTCCTCTAAGTAACAGTGTCCAACCTGAAGACAAAAATCACATTTAGCCGGTAACACAACAAGAGTCTAATCATTAGATGTCTAACACATACATATGTAGATTGTAATAAGAGAAAGCACCTCCATACCTGAGCCAGAAACATGACCAGCTCTGCCAGGTCTTTGTTGGATTTGTCAGGCTGATGTTTAAAGATCTCCACATTTGACTGATAGTGACGATACTGTTGCATAAACTGTAATAACAACAAATTAAGATCATTTAGATTCACGTGGAGCAACATTAAGACATTTATTCCGTAGAATTAACAAGCATCCATTTTAGTAATACTAGTCGGAAATCTATAGCGGATTATATCAAATACAGACCCCATCGCATCTTTTTACGAGTAATAATAGAATAGTTACTTTTCGCTATTTGAATAGTCTAATAAATAAATACATGAACCGTTTGACGTCGAGGAATGTCATTAAAATCATTTGATTTACTAGCGACCAGGCTAGTTGACAAATTCAGTAACGCTAGCAAGTTATTTACCTCCTCCGTGTAGGACTTTGGATCCCTCTTGATTAAATTTTGCAACTGTGGGAGGTTCGTCGGTAGTTTGTTATTGTGACGCCCCGACATTTTTGATTATCTTCTTATACTAAGCGTCAAAAAACAACGTTTATTTTTTAGCGACTTGATTATTCCAGCCCCAGCGTGGCTCACAAGGAGGTCGCCATGTTGCCAGCAAAGTACGGAGAGCCAGAAAGGACAGTCCGGTTTTCAGAAGCTTCGGTAGTGGTGTGGGCGTTCGAAGCACTAAAGCTTCGAAACCTGTGCGAATCATTTGTTTTGAATCAGTGGATTTATAGAAGCTGCGTCCCAAATCGCACTGTTTACTTATGCACTATTTATGACGTTTTGTAGTATAAATAGTGCGAGTAGTGTGTTCACACTGAAAATTCCAAAAAGAAAAAGTGCACTTTAAATACCCGGATGGTGCACTTAAATAACCGAAAAAATGAATGTGGAATGTTGAATACTTCATGAGCTTTAATTACGTCGCGAAGGGGGTGGGGCTATCAGACTCCGATTATTAATGACAAAATAACCTTATATAATTCATACACTACATGGTTGAGTGCGTAAGTACATAGTGTATAAGTGCATAATGTATAGTGTGTCATTTGGGACGCAGCTTTGTTTTGACCAGCAGGCGTCACCAGCGTGTGGTGTTTCGAGCGCTTCGAAACAGTGAATCATTTGGTGAATCATTTGATTCAAAGATTCGAAAAAGTTCGTTCATACCGTGTAGATGAGCGGTTTTCAGCGGCCCCCTGTGGACATTGGAGGTACCCATTTTACATTCAGCATATTTATTGGGGTAGATTAAAACATTTTTGTTAAACTATGTTAGTCCAACTGAAAAATATATATGTGACACTGGACCACAAAACCAGTCATAAGTAGCACGGGAATATTTGTAGCAATAGCCAAAAATACTTTGCATGGGTCAAAATTATTGATTTTTCTTTTATGCCAAAAATCATTAGGATATTAAGTAAAGATCATGTTCCTTGAAGATATTTTGTACATTTCCTACCATAAATATATCAAAACTTAGTAATTAGTAATATGCATTGCTAACAGAATTCATTTGGACAAATTTAAAGGCAATTTTCTCAATATTTTGATTTTTTTTTGCACCCTCAGATTCCAGATTTTCAAATAGCTTTATCTCAGCCAAATATTAACAAACCATACATAAATGGAAAGTTTATTTATTCCGTTTTCAGATGATATATAAATCTCAGTTTCACAAAATTGTCCCTTATGACTGATTTTGTGGTCACATACTGTCTGTTGTTTTTCTGCTGGTTGGATTAGTTATGAGTTTCTGCAGCCTCCGATTTAGATAACTAGTATATTATAGGTTTCTGAGGAAAACAAATGGAAGGGGAGAATACACTCGATTGTACCCTAATCATATCAGTTGATACAACTATATGTAAAAAATAAAATAAATTTTAAAAAGACACTTTTTTTTGTAACTGGGAGAAGTTAATAGACAATGTTTATATGTCAAACCTAGGAATCCCAAATGCATACAAATAACGCAATTAACTGACATTTAATTTCTTTTCTTTTTTCACATTAACAGAAATGTCAAAAACACAATGATTAGAGAAAACCATAAAGGCATGATATTCTTTTATTTACAAATTGCAAATTGTCCAGTATGTAACAGCTTTAAAACATATCAACAGATTTCATAAGATAAATATCACACTAAATATAACACTTTAAATTTCTTCGATTACCACTGGCACTCAGTGATTTCTAAAAGATTTACAAAGCAAATACTGTCTCGTATTCTGTCAAGGCAACATTTCCAGCATCATTTCATTAAAAATGCACAAGAATAATTTTGTACCACAAAAAAATATGAATTCATTTCTTATTTATTTGATCCATAATCTTTAAGGAATCTATAAAAACTGTTTTTGTTTTTTTTTAACCAAAAAATGATAAATTATAAAATAAATGGTTTTAAAGAAGTAGCAGCCAATGGTCAAGAATGTAAGCGATAAGAATACACAAAATTCTGCAAGGATTGTACACGTCACTGACGTCCAAAACATCTTAAGACAAATATGTTCTGATGAGTTCAAAGCCCCAACAGGAAAATAAAGAAACTGCTTCCGAAGTATTCTGGTATTTTCAGCTGATCTCTCGAGCCTGTCAGAGAGCAGAAAGGCAGTGGGGTCCACAGTTTATCCTGAGAGTTTCTCTTCCGCCTGCAGACATCTGAGCACATACAAGATGACCTGGTAGCAGAATATGTATTGTTCCTGGAGAGGAAAAACAGCACATGTTACACGCAAAACCATAGCAGAAATAAACTTCACTTAAAGACATCAATCATTATGAAGCTGTTACCTCCGTCTGCACCATGCCCTGCCTCTGGAGTCTCATGGTACGGACCACATCTGATATGTCAAACTAACGAGAGGAAAAGTGGAGAACATATGATTATCACATATAACTTCCATAATCGCATTAGCAAATAATGTACGTATTAATGTGTTATTACATATATATATATTTTTTATCATTAGATTATTGTGCTTAAAGGTGCTGTAAGCATTTTCAACCATTTCTTGAACTTTTGCCATTTAACTTCAATTATTATTTATACCATTTATTATATAATTTATTTAGTCATTATAAGGTGTTGCCACAAACAAACAAACAAACAAACAAATAAAAGTAGTATGCTTTAGCCAGACAAAATTGTGATTATTGAACAATAATTAATTTTCAAAAATAATATTAAAAATTTAAAATATTTTTAAACTTAAAAAATAATTAATATAATTTATTTTACCATTTATTTAGTGCAGTTTTTTTGTTAACAAACATACAAACAAACTAAATAAATGAACTGAGAAAAGTGATTCTTTAGAAATTAACTTCTGCTATTTAATCTCAATTATCATATATGCAATTTATTCTATCGTTTATTTAGAAAAGTTATTTTAGTGTTACCAGAAACATAACTAAACAAACAAAAAACTATATTTCTATATACACTATAAAAAATTATGATTATAAAAAAATTACTTGTCAGTTAACTAATTATTTATTTATATACGTATTATACTTCATACCTTATTGTAATTTATTTATATATTTATATAAAATTGTGTTTCTTGAAAATGTATCTAAAAAAAATTCAAAATAATAATATATTTGTAATGTACAAAACATTACAAATATAAAATTCAAGTTAATTGTTCAAAGAATAAACTTATATATGACACTTACATCTGCATCTTTGCTGATGAGGCCAAGAACCACGTCTATGCAGATGAGTGTTCCTGACCGGCCAATCCCTGCACTGCAGTGGGTGATGATGGGCCCTGATTGGTGGATGTGTCTCATGTAGGAAATGAATGTCAGGAGCTGTTCTGGTTGAGTCGGGGTTCCATGATCAGGCCAGCCTGTGTAGTTCAGATGAGTGACTCTCTGGATCTCATTAGTCTGCAAGAGAAAGATACACATGCAGATTTAAGCATTTAAACATCTATATAAGTGTATTGATAAATATAATAATATATACACAAAGTGCCTCTCACCTGGATGTCTTTGACCTCTATGAGGCGGATGACGAAGTTGTCCAGGTGCTGATCTTTGACCAGTGTGATCTGCAGCCGGTCGTCCACCATCTCGGGTGAGCGGGGCGTGTCGGGCCAGTACCTCTGACATTTCACCTTCCCCCCCTCCACTTCCTGTGTCATCATGGCGATCACATTGGACTTCTGCTCCCAAACCATCTGCCAGAAGTCCCCCAGTGTGGTGGGCAGTGGCCCCTGGCACGCGATGAACAGGAAGTTCTCGTCTTTCACAGGCATCTTGATGAAGTTGGCGTTGATGTAGCCACCGTCCTTCCCCAGCATGACCCTGGTTGTGTCGACTGAACCAAGACAGAGAGCAAGACAGAATTAATAGTCAAGTCACCTTCATTTCTGCAGCGCTTTATATAATACAGATTGTGTCAAGGCAGCTTCACAGAGATAATCAGGAAAATAGCTGAAATCAAGTATGGAAATGAATATACAAAAAAGGTCAGAGAAACATGCATTGTTTATACATCAATGTTTTTCCTAACTCACATGGAACAATGTTCTTGTATCGGTTTTTCTTCTTGTTCTCTTTGGTCTGACCAATCAGACATTCATCCAAGGGGCGCAAATTCTGCAGATTCTTTGTAAAAAAAAAACAATATGCATATTAAATTTTTATATATATATATATATATATATATATATATATATATATATATATATATATATATATATATATATATATATATATATATATATATAAGCATCAAAGGCTATATTCATGGCATATTCAAGTTTGGGATCACCAATATTATTTAAATGTTCTTGAAATAATTTTGTAACGCTCATCAAGGCTGAATTTATTTAATCAAAAATACAGTAAAAAACAGTGATATTGTGAAATATTATAATAATTTAAATTAACAATTTATTTAAAATATAATTTATTTATGTTATGCAAAGCTGAATTTTCAGCATCATTACTCCAGGCTTCAGTGCCACATGATCCTTCAGAAATTATTCTAAATGCTGATCTGCTGCTCAGGAAACATTTATTATTATTATTCTCAAAGTTGAAAACAGTTGTGATGCTTAATATTACGAAAATACTTTTTTCAGAATTCTTTGATGAATAGAAAGTTCAAAAGAGCAACATTTGAAATAGGAATATTTCGCAACATTATAAATGTCTTTACTGTCACTTTTGATCAATGTAATGCATCTTTGTTGAAAAAAAAAATTATGTAGTATTAAACGTGCACATAATGTTAAAATATGCATGAAGTAATTTAAGGGGGTTTATAATTTCTTGTGACTGAAGAAAATGTTCTAAGATCAAAGAATAGGCTTTATCGATACACATATAGTACAATTAAACATTTTCTTTACCTCAAACTCTTGCAGAGGAACTTTCTGTTCCAGCAGGCCTCTCATCATACGCACTATAGTGTTGAGGTTAGCGGACGTATAATGACCGTCAGGAACCACTTTAACCAGCGGCAGAGACGTCAACTCTTCCTCAGTGACAATGGGTCCATCTGAGAAACAGAGATACAAAATAACATGTATAACATTTACAATAAGACAAACCAATTCAATGCATAAGATCTGGGCTTCACAACCCATTCGTAATGAAGTACAATAAGAAAATAGTCCTCTAGAGTGGTTTCAACAGCAGACTGACCTCCAGTAAATTTAGAGTTGATGTTCTCTATCGGCAGCTCGTCACTTCCCCATGTGATCTCATCCTCATCCAGCTGACCTGACGATGACTGCAGGGCACTAAGAAGAGAGGGAGATCTGATCAGAACAAACCTGCTACATTTAGCCCTCAAAGAGTTTAAGAGCACACAGCTATCTAACTATAAAGTTTATATAACTATAAAGTGCTTATATACAAATAGCCTGGATTCAGTCGTGTTTACGAAATAGAACGTGTTTGGGTGGTTTGTGTTTAAGTTGTAAAAGCTGGTATTTGAGAAAATCATGTTGATAAATAGGAATACGAAACTGAATTTTCACTCTAATTTCTAAGTTTAAAATATAAGCTGCTGAACAAAAACATACAAGCTGCAGATGTCAGATGAAAACTGTTTTCCTCACCTGTCGTTCAGTGGAACATCAACATTTTCTTCCTTCCACTCAGCCTTCCGAGACGTCTGAAGACAGAAGAACATAGCATATAGTTCAGACAAACAGATGCATTGTTTTACAAGTCAATACAATCACCTCAAAGTCCATTGTTATCAGATCAGATCTTAGCTCTTAGAAACTTCTGCTGTAAAACTGCAGATATTCAAAGTTTGATTACAGATGGCTGTACCTCTGGGGAGTCTTCCGGCAGAGACGAGCCGTCACAGTCTGTGTCCTCTGATAGGTCACCACTTCCTTCTGTTCCCTTCCCTTTCTCTAGAGAGCCAGTGTCATAGTCTAAAACATAAACACACACAGTCCTGATCACGTAAATACTCCACTCTCACATCTGCAGGCGACATTCAAATGAGACATCTGCCAGAATGATATGTCATGTGGGGTTATTATAGGTAACTAGAACTAAAACCATTTAAAAAAACAACAAAAGAAACATGGTTAAACTTTATTTTACAGTACATGTACTTACAGTGTACTGTACCAAGAAGGTACTAGTAGTATATAAGGTAACTACAGGGGTTAAGGTTAGGTTTAGGGTTAGTATCTGGTTATTACCCAGCTGTTGTAACTGATATAATATGAACATAATATATACAAGTGGAAAAGTACTGTAAAATAAAGTTCGGTTACACTTTATTTTAAGGTGTCCTTGTTACAGTGTGATTATACATTTAAGTACCGAGTAATATTAATTAACTACATGTACTTATTGCATGGTTAGGGTCAGGATTAGGGTTACTTACTTATATTTATGCATAATTTATAGTTGTTATAAAAGTAAGTACATGTAACATGTATAACAAGGACACCGTAAAATAAAGTGTTAAAAACATTTTCATGAAATAACTAACATTAACATTAAGTGAAATTCATAAAATATGCTTACAAAACATACAAAAAAAAAAAAACTAAAATAGCTCAAATAAAATATACTTTAAATTAAATTTACTAAATTACAAATGAAAATAAAATTGATAACATTCATTACTAAAATGAAAACGTATACATACAATATAATATTTTATTAAAATAAAATATTTTATTTTATATTTTACTAACATTTAATAAATGTATTCAATTAAAAAATGCAATGCATCAAAATATTACAATTAAAAAATAACAACAAATTCAATATTTTATTAATACATAATAGAATTGAACTAAACTAATTAAACATTTTAATAAAAACTATAATATCTCAATGATACTAAAATCAGGCTGGTCATGTGATCTTTACTGTACCTATTGGAGGGAGGGGAGGTGGGTTGGTTTTGCTTTGCTCCGATGGCGTCTGAATTTTTGTCTTCACACCGCTGTCCTCACTCACATCTGAAACAGATTTTTGTAAGACTTTTCGTAAGATTTTTGCAAAATATTACTCTTTTTTTTTTTGATGCAAAAAAAATAAAAATACAAAAAAATAGTATATAGTATACATTTGACAAATTATAAAAATAGATTAAATTAAATGTTATGTTTTTCTATTTATATTTTAAAGAACTCTACATTATTTAAATAAATATTCTTATTTAACAAAAATAAAGAAGAAGAATTTAATTAATAATGAAGATTATATAAACAATATTAGATATATTTTTTATATCTACCTAAATAAATGTTTTAAATTTATATTTTTATATATTATTTTTAAAATGTATATTTACACTTTTTATTTTTAAAACATACAATATAAAATAGGAATTAACATGAGATTGTTGACATGCCGGCCGTACCGTTGTTGCCATTCACACCGTTGGATTTGAGAGGCAGAAAGCCCAGGTACGAGTTGGGCATTTGGTCAGGTGGACGGGAGACGATGAGGTTCACCAAGCCTTTAGCTTTACGGATGGTGGTGACAGCTTTAGAGTGAGACACACCGATCATCAGATCCTCATTCACCTGTACATAAACACAACCACAGAATTAGCTTTCATAACTTAAAAAACATAATTTCATAATTTTCAAAAAAAACGGTTACTGACCTTCAGTAAACGATCGCCAACTTGCAATGTGCCCGCGATGTCTGCGGTGCCTCCAGGGGTGATAGACTTCACGAAAATACCCCTCTCTCCACCAATCACAGAAAAGCCCAGGCCTCCTGCTGGCGGCTTCTCCAACTGCAGCTTCACAATCTGCTCCTGTAAACACATTAGACCAGAAACGACTGAAATAAAGAACACAGAATGTGAATGAGATGATAAACTGATAATGAAAGCACATTAACAATGAAATCAAAGACAGAGGAAGCCTCACTCAACGTCTGCCGTCTGCGGCGGTGCTTCCTAAAAATCGACTCGAATTCCTCTCACCTGTTCCTCTCGTAGCTAACAGACTGCAGAAATCTGACCTGTCTGTGTGACCTGCCTCAGTTTAAATTTCAAACCGTTTGTTTCCCGTCTCACACGCCACAGAACAGCAGCACCCATACTATAATATCAAGCCTGAGAAGTTTCTGTTTCTAAAGTCGGTGTGTTTAGTGATAAAATATTTAGCCAGAGCAGCACCGATCAATATTAGGTAATAGTTTACCAGAAGTTCTACAGGTCCTTACCTCAGCGGGACAGATACCAGACAGGGCCTCCAATTCATTACGATCGTTGCTATGGAGATAACCTATGATACAAAGAGAGAAATGAGGCCACTGTGTATATTACTCAGCTTACAGCCAGAAGAGTAACAGCGCTGCTAACCAGAGCATCAGAATGCCATCAAATCACAAGAAAAGTAAACAACTGACACCATTAATTAAAGCAATAAGCACTGGATCACATCTTACAGTGATTTTACCATAGTGAAGGGGTGATATTAGCTAAAAATATAATATAATAACAACTAGCTTAGCATTTCCTGTTTTAAACTGTAAATGACCTATGAGAATTCAGTATGCAAATATGCGCAAGCAAGCAAGCAAATCAGAATTCGGCATGCAAATATTATGACGACATCTTCACTGATGGTTACATTATACCAAGTCAATGGAAACATTACAACCTAACTGCTTGAAATGTATTGCCTTTTATTTTAGTTTTGATATCAGTTTTCATAATTTGTCTCTGAATCTGAGCATAGTAATCATGACTTTTGTTTTTAAAAGAAATTAATACTTTTATTCAGCAAGGATGCATTAAATTGATCAAAAGTGACATTTGTGTTTTCTATTTCAAATATATGCTAACTTTTAAACTTTCTATTCAAAGAAAAATTATGGTTTCCACAACTGTTTTCAACATTGACGATGATAAAAAATGTTTCTAAAGAATTTCCCGAATCTGTATTGAATCATGTGACACTGAAGAGTTACTGGAGTAATGATGCAGAAAATTCAGCTTTGCATTGCAGGAATAAATTACATTTTAAAACGTACTCAAATAGAACACAGTTATTTTAAAATGTAATAATATTTCACAATATTACTGTTTTTACTGCATTTTTAAATCAAATAAATACAGAGACTTCTTTCAAAAATGACAACAATAAAATCCTCCTGACCCCAAACTGCAGAACAGTGATTAAATTGATAAAAATATGCAGTTACTACACTTACCGTTCATACTCTGTGATACTTTAGGACTGACGTTATTGTTTAGTAATGAAATCTGCTCCTCACCCGGAAAAACAGGCTTCCCATCCCTACGGAAATATAGTTAGATAGTTAGATAGTGGCATCCGTTCAGAAGCGTTACACATATCACATAACAACTGCCAAAAAAGTCCATCAAAAGTATCTTTCCAACGCCTGAAAGTAATATGGATGGATCTTCGAAGTGTTCTTTTGTGAAGGTGAAGCGAGTAACTCACCTGGTGGCTTTGAGACTGAGATTCCTCAGTGACAGCTGCAGGAGTCTGCGGCTCTCGCTCAAGGTCAGATCCTGCGTTGGAGCGCCGTTGATGTAATGTATGATATCCAAGTGTCTCAAACTGCCTTCTGCAGAGGCAACGGATCCTGGGATGATGTCCTTTACATACAGCACGCCCAGCCCACTGTCACTTCCTCCATCGAGAACAAGCCCTGCAAGAGACGCCCAGAAAACAAACACTTAGCTTCGCTAACCCTAACACCACCTTCTGCTTTTCTTTCTTTTGCTTTTTTGTCAGCAGGCTGAAACCTGACACCCTTATCTGGTGTGTTGTCTAACCCCATGAGCTCATTTTTCCAGTGAAACGCAGGTGGGCTTTGTTTATTCTGATGGATATCTGTGTTTTTGTGTGACCCGGTAAAGCCCTGTTGACCTCTGACAGTCAGATAATACTAATGCACCACACAAATGAGTCGAATGCTGCAGAATCCACTCGCCCAGCAGGATTCTGGGTATTTCTGAGAAGACCGAAGGCATTGAGTGGTAAAGAGGATCGGTTACCGTATACGTTGATGTTTCCATTACCTAAGGACTCGTCGTGGCACTGAAATGTGATGTCAGGAAGGAGGTGGGCCTCTATTGGTGGTTTGGGAGGTTCTAGGATGCGGCCGACCACAAGGTCCACGACTTTGGGGGCGGCACGTACCAGGTTGACCACCTCGGTGTGATTCATGCCAGACACGTCTGTGTTATTCACCTGTAAACAGAGGAAGATGCATTACAATGTGTAAAATACAATTAAAATTTATGTTTTGCAGCTTTTAGTCCATGTGTTAGTCTTTATCGATACACTACTATATAAAACTAACTAAATTAAACCTAAGAAACATATCAACAAGAAAATGGATTGATTAAAGTATTGATAATTCCTGTTTTCAGGTGAGTATGAAAATATTTGTCCAATATAATGCCCTCTAAAATCAGAAGGTACCTCCCATTATACTACCTGCCATGGTTATTATAGTAAACTAAAAACCATTTAAAAATATCATTATTTGAAACAAAATCAATGTTAACTGAAATAAAATAAAAACAAAAATAAAAAAAGTGAAATACTGAAATATTTTATTTTAATAAATACATTTTAATAAATAAAGTTAAAATCTTTTATACATTTTTAGATTTTTTTTTCTTGATGGAAACTTGATGGAAAACAAAAAAGTAAATAAAAATGAATGAAAACTAAATAGTCATATTTGAAAAAAATAAAAATAAAAATTACTAATTTAATTACTAAAAATGTTACTAAAATTAACATGAAAAAAGAAAATATATATAAAAAAAATATTTCAAAAATATTCATTAAAAACTACAAATAACATGTCAATGCTAATACTAAAAGCAATGCTAATGTCAATACTAAAATAACACTGCTACCTGCCTATGACCAGCATTAAATAAATATATATATATATATATATATATATATATATATGTATGTGTGTGTGTGTGTGTGTGTGTGTGTGTGTGTGTGTGTGTGTGCGCGTGTGTGCGCGTGCGTGCGCAATCTTTTTTTTTTTTTAAATAAATGAATACTTTTATTCAGCAAGAACGCATTAACTTGATCAAAAGTGACAGTAAAAGGGATTTTTAATGTTACAAAAGATTTCTAATACTCTTCAAACTACAAAATAGTTATAAATTGTAATAATATTTCACAATGTTACTGTTTGTACAGAATTTTTGACTAAATAAATGCAGCATTGGTGAGCACAAGAGATTTCTTTCAAAAACCTAAGATCCTACCAACACAAAATTTGTATTGGAAGTTGAAAATTTAAAAAGAAAATTGAGATAGTCCACATAAAATAGTTATCTTTTTCTGTTGATGTATTGTTTTATGTATGTATGTATGTATGTATGTATCTATGTATCTATGTATCCATGTATCTTTGTATGTATGTAATAAATATGACTTTCTTTAACTAGCTATATCAAGTTTTCAAATAACAGGAAAGATACACTCATCACCCAGTGGCGACGCTGTACCATTATCATGCGATCCCCTGGACGCAGTCGGCCGTCTCCTTTAGCAGGGTCCTGGATAATGTCATGGATGTAGCAATTATTGTCGTTCCCTTTGGTGAGAGTGAAACCTAAACTTCCTTTATCAGACTTCACCAGAGACACCTTCAGCTCCACCTCCTAAAACGACAAACATTCCTGTCTTTATCATAGCAGGGAAGATCCTCAACATGCAGGATATTCTACTAGAAATTCCCAAAAGAAGATCATTTGGATTAAATAACACACACAGATCAAGCTTTTGTCAAGCTAACGGTCACTCACAGGGATGAACTCTTCCTCCTGACCGAGATCTGGCAGACAGAGGTTAACCGGGTTTGGCAGCGGTGGAGGAAGAGGGTCTGGACTGGGGCTCAGGATCCCAATCTCAGGCAGGGCTGGAGAAGATGACGTACGAACTGCAGAGCTGTCCAAACCAATGGATGAAGATGATCAATGGAGGACACAGACAGGAAGTGGAACATAATTAATAAACATGCATTCTGTGACATATTGAGAAAATGTGAGGTGCTCCATCTAAAAGAAGGAGAAAAAAATATCAATATATTTTTTTCATAATTTTATTATATTGCATTTTCTAGATTTATACATAACATTCTTTATTGTTTTTATTTTTTTCCTTGTAATTTAATTGAAGATTAAATTAAAATATTAAAATTAAAATAATTATTAAAAAAATTCATAAGATCGACATTGAAGCTAAGAACCTGAAAAAGAAAACTGAAAGAACTAAGAAACATGGGGAAAAAAGTTAAATTTAAAATAAAATACAATGCTTTATGAGATCAGAACTGAAACTATAAAACAATAAATAAATAAATAAATAAATAAATAAAAACTGACGCTAAATTAAAAATTAAAAAGAAAAAAAGTGCTCCATGAGATAGGCACTAAAAATAAAACATCAAGAAACTGATGTTAAATTAATAATAAATATGCTTTATGAAACTGCCTTTGAAACTAAAATCAAAACTAAAATGTGAAAAAAAAAACTGATGTTAAATTAAAACCAAAATAAAGACATAAAACGCTGCATGAGATCAGCCTTGAAACTAAGAAACGGAACATTAAAAAAGCTGATGTTAAATTAAAAATAAAAGAAAAAGAAAAAAAATACTTTGAGATCGCATTAAAATGAAAGAAAAAAATAAAACTTGGAAATGGTGTAACTAGCAATTTTTACAGACTAATAGGTTGATACAACATATCAACCTGTTTCTGTCGTTTCAATATTTTCATTTCTGCTCTGAAAGATTGTCAAAGCAAATGTCAGTCAAAAGAAGCCACATCATTTTTGCTGCAGATCTCTATCACACTGCATTCATCAGTGCAAACAAGTGTTTCACTGCTGCTGGCTGTCATGTTGTCAGACACAGTCACATGATACAGACTGAGCAAAACACTCCCAGAGAGAATTAGTGCCGTCACACCTGAACTCCGTAACCTGGGCCCAATTACATTAAACAACCATGTCGGCTTATGCAAGAACAGTGTTTACTTCTAAAAGACTGACAAAGCCAGGTTATTAGAGGCTCTCATACATGCAAACACATATTAACAAAAAAAATAAAAAATGCTCAAAGAATACTTGTCTGACCTTCTGCTGACATCAGGTCTAGACATGGACTGGCTGGGTGAGTAATAAGCCGATCGTATGGTGTCGTCCATATCGTCCTCGTATGGGAGTCTTCCCATGGGGGTCTGGTAGACACTCCGGTCCCAGGCTTGACTGGCCTGCTCCAGGTTGGCGGGGCTGAAGGCCTCCTCCAGCTCGTCATTGTCTGTGCTGTCGCTGTAACTGTCCCTGCGACTGGGCGACTTCACCATCAGCCTCTCCAGGGCCTCTTCCACAGGACCCACCGCCCGAAGGCGCTCCGTCTGAGGCGAGGAGCTTGTCTTAGCATCAGGCTGGGGCTTGGGACGGGGTTCCTTTCGTGGTGAGGGTACGGGAGTCTAGGGAAAGTCAATTTTAGATTTTATTTTGAAAATGTGAAATATCCCAAAATAGATAGGCTGTTAATGTAAAAACTGAGATGGACCACTGGAGAGCTACTGAGATAGCAAAAAGACTTAATAAAATGAAAAAATTAAATTCATTTCATTAAATTCTTATTGAAATATAAATACTAAAATTAAACAAAACGCTAACCCTAAATACTAATTATAAATAAATAAAATAATAAATTATAAAATAATAAAATAATAATAAAATGTAATAAAACAAAACATCAAAACAAAATAAGACTCAAAATAAAAGAAAAAGACACAAATTAGATCTATAAACTCAAGATAAAATTAACAATCCTCAATGAAATAAAATACTTAAACTCAAAACTGAATAAAATAAAATTAAATACTCAAAATAAAGTTAAATTAAAATTAAATACAACAAACACAAACTCAGTTTAATAATATAAAACAAAAGGAAATACAGCAAATAAATTAAGACTCAAAATAAAATAAAAGCTAAATAAACCAATATTAATAATAAACAAAAATGCAATAAATAAATAAAACAATATACTAATATATTAAAAGAAAATACTGAAATTAAAAATATAAAATATAAGTACAAGTATAAAATAAAACAAATAATAAAACTCAAATTTAATACAATTTAATAAAAAATAAAATACTCAAAACAAGACTCAAAAATACAACAAAACTAACCCTAAATAAAACAAAACACTCATTAAAATAAAAAAATAAAATAAAAAAAAATCAAGTCCCAAAATATTTGATCAAAGTAAAAAAATAATAAATAATAATAATAATCTTTAATAAAAATAATTTGTCTTTTCTGATGGCACTTTTCCTGATATTCTTGAGTGAAAACTAAACAGAATATTCATTTAGATAAAGGAATGTGATGCACGGATGTGAATTCAGATCAAGGAGATGAAAACTAAAAGTCTTACTTTAATGGCAGGGTCCATCTGAGGCAAGACCCCTGGTGCAGGTCTACACAAGTGAAGGGTCACCTCCTGTCCTGTGCCCCTCAGAGCAGAGATCACCTCCTGACAACACAAAGAACAAAAAGACATGTTTTAATAATGCTGTATGTGTTGTGTTTTTTAGAATGTAGTAAGTAAAGGGTTAACGCACATGTTGTGACAAGCCTTTGAGTGAAGTCTGATTGACACGTAGAATGATGTCGCCCACTTCGATGCGGCCACTCTCAGCTGCTGGTTGCCCTGGAAACAGCTTCTTGACTCGGACCATGCTGGAGCCCACAGGCTCTCCGGGAACGTTCTCCTCACGGCTGAAACTGAAGCCCAGACCAGACGTGTTCTTCAGCAAACCCACCTCAAACGTGTTATCTAGACGGGGTAAACACAAAATAGGACGATTTACTCTTCCAAAGTTCAAAAACCAGCCCACACATTTAACCTCTAGCACATTTTCAAATGTTCATTAACAAGTGTATCGATTCCATCTCATACCTGGAGTAATGAAGTTGTATTCTGCTTTCTTTGGAGGAGGTGGTGGCGGCTCCTCTGCGGCTGCGTTCTGAGGTTCAGAAGTGCCTTGTGGGGTCAGAGGGGCATGGATGCTGTCTTTTGGGGGCTGACCTTTCTCCATCAACAGATGCACCACCTAGACAGTGGGAATTATTAAAAAAAAAAAAAAAAAAAAAACATTTTAGCTTTCAGGAGGAGCACAGTCCTCTAGGAGGCGCAGTGCAGCCTCAGACCCAGAGTTCTCACCTGTCCAGTGTCTCTCAGGATCTCTACAGCTTGTTTGTGTGTCGCTCCTTCAAGACTCTTCCCATTCACAGCCACCACGCGATCACCTGCATGACAAAATCAACACTCAGGCTTACATAATTGTCATTTTATAATTGGAAATCTGTTCAAGAAAAAAAAAAAAAAATACATTTCATCTTACCCCCCAAAATACGAAAAAATTATTATATTATTATTATTTAATTTATATATTACATTAAATTATATTACTATCCATCCATTTTTTCCAAACTGCTTGTCCTACTTAGGTTTGTGGGATATTAATATTGATTTTTTTTCCCCCATAAATTATATATTATATTATATAACATACACTGAAAGCAAGAGTCAAAAGCCAAAAACTTTAAAACTTCAATAAAACAAGAATTGAATCTTTTATATTATATCATTCAAATAGATTGTAATATTAATATCCTGCCACCCTACATGGGACATTTTATACATATATTCTATTATATTACCTTACTAACTATTAATAAGCAGAAAATTAGGAGTTTATTGAGGGAAGTCATAGTTAATAAGTGTTCCCTATTCTAAAGTGTTACTTATTATATTACATTACATAAAATCAGCACAAATTACATTCAGTACAACAATGATGTATACTTAAAACTGTACATATACATATATTAGGGATGCACCGAAATGAAATTCTTGGCCGAAGCCGAAGCTGAATAATAATAAAATGCTTGGCCGAAGGCCGAATACCGAAGGCCGAATACCGAACGCGGTGTTTCGCATTTTTTCCATTTATTTTGCCAATTTTTTCACCATTACAATAATTAAATTAGTAAAAATTAGCTTGTTACTATTTTGTGTTGCTTTTCAGAGAAATAAATCAAATAACAAAAATATAATTTCAAAATATGTATTTAACACTGAACATTTTTTTAACATTCCAGCAGATATTATACAAACAAAGCACAATATAACTTAAAATAAATAAATTAGTAAAATAAAAAATATATTTTTATTTGGCCATCTTTGAAGCCCCCCTTCTTGAATAGCCTATGTTAGGCCTATAACTGACTGCTGAAAGAATGTAACTCTGTATGTCTACAACAAGATGGACTGGGGGGAGCTACTTTCCTTTTCACTGCTGCTGTTGCCGTAGCCGCCGCCGTGTCTTTCTCGTACTCTGCATGATGTTCGGGGTGTCTTGATTTTAAGTGATAAATTAAACTTGAAGTGCTGTACGTTTTTGCAGATGCACCCCCTCTGGACAATTCAGCAGAACAGTGTCTGCAAACGGCCGTTTTTGCCTCTTTCTCTGACACTTTAAAGTGCTTCCACACTGCTGACATGTTTGCTGCATAAGGGGCCATTCACATATCACGCCTAAAAACGCTTGGATAACGCTAGGCGCGCCGCTTTCTCCTTTTTTCCAAAGCGCTCGGGCGGTTGCGCTCAGGAGGCGTCTGTCGTTGCTAAGCAACCATCAGCTGCGCTCTCCGTTAAAAGGAAATTTCAGCAATGGATTTCCACCACCGAAAAACCCTTGATTTGAGTCAAAATAATGAGGGCTTGACAAGTTATACAGTTCAGGATATCCCTAGACCGCAATGATGAGCTGCTCCTCCATTTTTCTGCTAAGGTTTCAAAGTAACGGAAAAGGTGAGGAAGCTGATTGGTTGGTTCTTGACACATGACCCGCGGTGCGCTTGCGGCTTTCTGAAAAGTTGAGACTGTTTTATCTTGATGCGGCGCGGACGCGCATGGAAAAAATGAGCGCGTCGCACAGCGTGCGCGCCGCGACCGCGTCGCTTCCATTATGAGCGCGCATACCGCGCGTCTACATTTGAAATAACGAACTTGAGCGCGCAAAAGACGCGATATGTGAACGGCCCCTAAAGCGCGCGCCTCTCACTCTACGCGGGTTACTATTTGATCGCGTCATTAAAAACGTCATTGTTCGGCAAAATTTATTCGGCCTTTTTACTCATTTCGGTTGCCGAACATTCGGTGCATCCCTAACATATATACACACATATACATATACACATACATATACACATACATATACACACACACACAGATACATATTATATATATATATATATATGTATTTTATTTTTTTACCTTTCTTTATCCTCCCATCCAGCTCAGCTGCTCCTTTAGGAATGACACCTTTGACATATATCCCTCCATGCCTCACTGTTGTGTTTGATCCGCCCTGAGACAGACAAACGTGTTAATATACCCATAAAGAAAGGCATCATGGGAAATAATGCTTGTTCTCTGTGTTTTGAGTGTGCGTGTATTAAGAAATCAATTGGACATGCTCATTATATAATTTCTAGATTATGAGTGAACCATTTTCATATGACGATGATTGAACTAGATTGAACCATCTAATAAAATCAGCAACACCCATCCTTACGATCGTAAAGCAAACCACTTGATTTCTTGAGTTGATGATTAATGCATTTCATTGCAGTATTCTGAAATACTGAATTAAAAAAAAAAATCATAAAATCACAAGGCCTACATATCACCACATGATCATAAATCTCAAAAAAAGATTACTGTAAAATCACACCACAGACAAGCGAATGCAAATCCATGCAGGCATTAGTGCTTCTCTGTTATAAACACAATACAACTGTAAATGTGGCATGTTGTCTTGGCCGTGCGTGTTTCGGCATTTTTCTCTACCTACTGTGTTTCAGTTTTACCGTTAGTGAAGGAGCCAATTCAAATGCCTGTAAAAATCTGCATGCAAAGAGCCAAATCTACTTTCCCCAAAACTGAAGCCAAGCGAGGAGCTTCAGAAAGGCGCGAGGGCTATGGGCACAAAAACAACAACACACACACACGCACACAAAAAGTAAGTCAAAGGGAAACAAAGGAGAAAAAAGAGAGAGCGGAAACCTTTCCGAACAGTACCGTGACACTAATGCCCAGACTGCTGTCTATTTTGGACAGCTCAACGTCAAATAGATCTCCAGGCTGGAGGCTATTGACTTCTGGGCTACTAGCACTTAAAGTCTCCGTGACGGTGTTGGGAGAAACCCCCTGTAAACAGAGAAGAGCTGGGTAAATACAAGGCCGTGCACAGCCGTACACATGCAGGGGTCAAGGGGTCAGAGGTTAATGGTGTTGACATGCAAAACTGCATTGCATTTAAATTCACAAATGCAATTGGGCAGAAAGGAAGCGAGGGACGGTCACAAGCAGTTAGAATGTTTTCACTGATATTTGTGTGACTCTGAAGTGTATGTATTGAACCCAAACGCTGATATTAGGTCTAAGAAATGTGGAACTGATAAATATAAAATTCAATATGAGATACACCATGTACCAACCAGGGGTTTTTGATCTACACAGACTTTATGGCAATTAATTACAAAAGATTTTGTCAGTCACTCGGCTCTGATGTTTAGCACTGCCCATACTGAATTTTCATTGGTCCAACACCATTCCTATGTGGTGTCTATGGAGTTTGGGGTCAGTATGATTTTTTTTTTTTTTTTTTTGTAGGAATTTAATACTTGTTTTCAGCAAGGGTGCATTAAATGTATCAAACGTGACTCTAAAATGGCAATTATGTTAAAAAAATAAAATAAATTGTATTTTAAAAATTGCAATAATCAAATAAATGCTGCTCTTTGGAGCTTTGAGAATCCTGAAAAAATAAATATAAAAAAAAATTATCCCGGTTTCCATAAAAATATTAAGCAGCACAACTGTTTTCAACTTGAGCAGCAAATCAGCATGTTAGAATGATTTCTGAATGGTCATGTGACACTGAAGACTGGAGTAATGATGTAGAAAATTCAGCTTTACATCACAGGAATACATTACATCTTAATTTTTTTTTATTAAATAAATGTTGCCTTAGTGAGCATAAGAAACTTCTTTCTTTAACATTTAAAAAAAAAAAAAATCTTACTGACTCCAAAACTTGGTCTAAGCACCTCCTTCAACACAAGTCTATGAGACATTTAGAAAGGGAAACTGCTTAGAAAGGTAATAAAACACCTCTCCTCATCGTTTTCCTTCGCAAGAGGCACTAAACATGTTGAATTAATATCACACCTGGTTAGAGCACAGTGTAAAGGTGAAAAATATTTTAAAAATCCTAAATTATGCTCTGCATCTCATAGCATGTGGGGAACTCCAAGAAGGGATGGAATGAGCAAGGGAGAACTGTCCTATTGTTCCAAAAAAAGCAATTTAATATGTTCTGTGAAGATTAAAAAGCACACATAAAGTTCGTATCAAACACATGCTGACTAGAAACTCAAAACCTTGAGGTGAGAGTCAAAGTTCATTTAAATCACTACAGAGACTGATTCTACCTTTTTAGTCTTATGTTTCTCTTGGCTACTTGAGTACGTGTCTTCATCCATGTCCGAATCCCCTCTGTCTGAGTATAATTCCAGCTCTTTAGGAACGTCTGGCACTTTGGATTTTCTGGTTTTAGGGGGTAAAGCTGGTGGTGTAGCTTCAACAGAGGGTTTACTGTCAGTGGGGATGGACTGTACGGGCGCGGGACCCTCGGTGGGAACGTTGCGATGGAATCCATTGAGACTTAGTTGCAGGAGACCGGCGCTCTCTGTCCTGGAGTCCTGCGAGCTGATGCTCCCCTGTCGAATGGACTGAGGAGGAGACGTTTTGCTGGAGGCAGCAGGAGGAGGGCTCGGGGAGCATGTATGATCTTCAGAGGAAGAGTCGACGTCTACTTCCTGATTTTGTGTGGCTGATTTGTAGTGATGGATTCCTGAAGGAGAGTCTAGAGACAAAAACAGGCTTGTTTAGAAGTACTGTCACGACGATAATACACATTTCTCCAGAAAAGTCCATTCTGGTGAAATCTTACTGCACTGTGTTATAGCTCTTCCAAAATGACTACATGCAAAGTCAATATATTATTTCCATTACCCGCAAACAGTCTCTCTTTAGGTTGCGAGACCACCAGTGTGACATCATCAGGGGCGTTCTGCAGAATCTCCACCACAGTGTCATGTGACAGGCTCTCCAGACTGATATCATTCACGCTCAACAGCCTGTCACCTTCAGGAAATACAATAATGTAGAGTTAATCTTACACTGAACAATGTAAAATGTTTAAAGTGTTCTAGAACAGGGTTATTATAGATTACTAAAAATAAAAAATAAAAGTTCTCATTTTCGTTTAGTTTGCTTTCAACCTGAAAATTCAAAGAACTACATACAGTATAAGTAAAGAATCAAGTGTGAAAGCGCCACTCCTCTCCACTCTACTCTTCACTTTTATACCTGGTTTCAGACAGCTGTTGATATCTGCTGGCCCACCTGGTGTGATGGAGCTGATGATGGTGCCGAGGTCCTGTCGGCCAGAATTCTCTCCACCTACGACCTGAAAGCCTGAGCGCAACACAAACCACACACTTCACTCTACTGTATCTTGCTACAAAAAGACAAATGTCTAAGTAGTCAAAGATGTCTTACTGAAACTGTCATTTGTGCATATACTAAATGTATTTCTCTTATCGGTGATAGACAACTTCTTATTCAGACCGAATCCTGATAAGATATTTCAGTGCAGGTCACCATCTGAGGTGGATGCATAACAGCACATTCTCTCTCCTGGAGTGGGATTCATTAATCACAGTGTGTGAGCAGTGAGGACTGCCAGACCTCTGCACTATATCACACTGCGCTTTATTCCTGTCAGAGTCATGTTCGTGTGTGTGTGTGTGTGTGTGTGTGTGTGTTCCGATAATCCGGCCGTTTAACAGCATTTCTGTGTCAGTAGAGTTCCATTCTGTCTGGACATGTGATCCCGTCCCTGCAGCAGAGGGTCTTGTTACTCACCCAGCCCGTACTTGACGTCTTTCTTCAGATTTACGGTCTGTATCTCTCGCTCTGGGGAGGGTAAGGCATGTACTTTCTTCTTCAAGGAGTCTGTGGGTGGGAAATACCAAAGGGGAAGAGGTCTGGGTTTTAAAACAGAGTGTGTTCATGCATACAAACACACTTTGAGAACCTTCAGAAGGTCAATTCACCACAAACACAATTAAAAAGTTAAAATCCTATTTAAAAATTTATATTTTCAAAATGAACTAAATAAAAAAACAAGCATCACAAAATTAAAAAAAAAACAAAAAAACAACTACAACCACAATGAACACTGCAATTATCTTTCATTTAATTTTAAATGGGTCATGTAGTATGTAATTCTTTGAAATAAATTTAATTACATATCATTTTTTAATAATTTAGCTTTAGTAGCTTAAATAAAGTAGCTTTAACAAATAAATAAGTAGATATAATATATAAATAAGTAGCTATAATAAATAAATAAGTAGCTTTAATAAACAAACAAACAAATAGTGGCATTAGGTAGTCTAATTATGTTGTGTTTTTATATTTTTTGTAGTTTTATTTATTTATATATATATATATATATATATATATATATATATATATATATACACACATACACACACACACATATACATACATACACACACATACATATGTTTGTATTGTTTTTATCAATGTTAAAAAAAATGCTTTTTAATTTTAGTTTCAGTTAACTAGAATTTTAATTGACTAACTTTTTTACTACTATTTACTTACTACTATTATTATTATTATCTGACTCTTTATATACATTTAGCACAGAACACAAATGTAGTAATTTTTTGTGTTTAAAAATTAATAATTATACAGAACTTCCAAAATATATATGTATACTTGAAAAATGTTGCAATTTGAATTGATCAAACACAGAATAGTTAGGAAATATTGTATACATCTGTGATGTAACAAGTTGAAGAACTGGGAAGAGCTAGTGAAAGCAGGCTAACGCTTGCTCTGTGTATTTATATTGGCATTAAACATATCAAACACATGCACAGCTCTCCATAAGCTGGGCTTATCTTTCATAACTAGTGTCTTGGTGCTAAGGTATGGTGTTATGTTTGGCCCAGCTCTGATGTGCTATACTAACAGCCGTGGCCAGCAGCTCATTCTCAAGGATGAGGGAGATTAGCCCACAACACAGCCGTATATCAGAGGCAGAGCTGATAAAAAAAAAACCACACACACAGCTTAGCGAAGCAGAATGCGTCCGAGCCAGAGACAGATGCCAGTGAAACTTGAGCCAAGTGTGCGCGCGAGAGAGAAGTGCTTTTGAAAAAGATGATCTCCATGCCATGTAAAACACCAGAGAAGACATAGCAATCCGGAGCATGTTGGATTTGGCAAGTTCTCATCAGACTTTGGGTTCCTGAGCTCTGATTAAGCAGAGGTTCAATGTCACTGTGAGGTAAACTACTGTTACTGACATTAAAAACAAGCCTGTTTTGTTTCACGTAAAGTTCACTGCAATTTTAGCAGATGTTTGTGTCTTAGGGCCAGACCAGGACATGACATTTCCTACCAATGTTCAGGACTTACAAAATTTGACCACTGAAAAGAAACAGATGACAGGCAGAAAAGTACAGCACATTGTGCTACGCAAGGCTAAACAAAACAGAGATTATATTGCGTACCAGTGATTCCTATGGAGGAGGCAGGAGTAGAGGGCACTCCAGAGCTGTGCATGCTCACACCTGAGGATCAGAAAAAACAAAAACAAATCAAGAACTAAACTGGCGCAACTACATCAAAAATTAAATGTATGTCTAAAAGGGGAAATTAAGTCTGATATCCTGACAATCACCTTCCTTGAGTCCTTTTCAATATAAAGCAACACTTTAATGCATAATGCACTTTTTTTTTTTTAAATACATTAATGCCTTCTCAGTCTTAGCCATTGTGTATTTCTTTTGCTTTTTTTATATTATATTTTATAAAAATGATAGCTTGACTTCGATTGGATGAATAAAATATTACTACATTTTATATGTCCATATTATTTGATATTTTTTTTTACATTTCTATTTTTAATGAACAAACTGATTAGTATTATTATTGTTATTATTATTATTAATATTGTTGTTGTTGTTGTTTTGTTTTTTTGGATTAAAGAAATTTTCAGACTTCTGTTCAGCAAGAAAATATTAAATTGATCTTTATTGTTTTTATATTTAACAGTCAAGTCAATCATAATGTTATAAAAGATTTCTATTTTAACTAAATATTGTTCTTTTGCTCTTTATATACATCAAAGTTTCCTGCTTCTGAAAACTCAGCTTTGCATGACAGGAATAAAATTTCAATTTAATATATTGCAAATGAAAACCATTTTAAATTGAAATAATATATCACAATATTAATGTGTTCACAGTATTTTTGTTCAAACAACTTAGTGAGCATAAGAGATTTCTTTTAAATATATTTTAAAAAATAATAATAAAATAAAAAAAATAAAATAAAATAACCCAAATCTTTTGAGTGGTACTGTAGATTCAATACAACTTCAAAGTTATTCCAAATATTTATCGAAAACCGTTGTCTTATATTGTCATTTTAAATCGATAATAATGATTCCATCATGGTTATAGATAAGTGTTTTCATTTTACATCATGTTTTTCCAAATGAATTTCTACTAAGAACTGAATCATGGTGCTACATGCCAAAATGAAGAGATTAAATAGTAAAAGAATTTTGTATGTCACCCGAAAAAGAAAAATTAGTTATTTGGATTTATATGCACCAAAAGACTGCACAACAAAACATGCATGAAGATAAATAGGTCAATTTAACCCAAAAATAATTCTTTAGCGTGGTAAAATCACTGTGAGACACAGCCTGTCAGCATAATATCAACCACATCCACTGAAAACCAGCATCAGCCAAACACTGACAGTGGCTTTTAAATTGTATAAAGGCTTGTATTATTCTCTGACATATAGAAATGCAGTGATGCATGTACGGGCGCATAAATTCAGACTGTAATCTCTTTATGGCATCTCTCTACATGCGGAGGAAGATGTTGAGAGGATTTGAGCTGCTGCTCTCTCTGATCTGACAGTGGCTGATGGGATGAAATGGAGAGGTAAAATGAAAAGATCAGTGAGGGAACAGAGGGAGAGAGCTGTTAAAAAGATAAAACGAAAGAGGCAGACAGCGGCTGACTCCACAGAGAGACGCACAGACAGATTCCACCCACTTTCCTGACAGACTATCAGAAGAGAGAGACTACAAAGTAAGGAAGTTAGAGAACGTTCAAAAGCAGAAAGAAACACGTTCTTTGAGGGTGATGAGCCAGGTGCGAGTGGACATAAGAAAGAAACAGCCGGTCGGGTCTCGTTGTCCTCACCTACGACATACGCCTGTCCCGTGTCCTCACAGGAGGAAGAGTCAGACTCTTTCTTCAAGCTTTCGGGGCTCCAGCGGGGACTGTCATCGACCGTGCTGCTGAACACACTGATGATGCAGGGAAAAAAGAAAATGATCATGAAAATCAGCGCAGAGGCAATTACTTCCAGCGGCAGAGCGGAATAAATTCAGTTATTTTCATTTTTTGATCAATCCATAATATTGCTGGAGCGAGGAACTCTGCAAGCCGGAATTATGTACTCAATTCATAAAAACGTGCTTGATTACAATCTGCTAAATCAAGATCTCACCCACTGAGCATGCATTACATCATGGAGCCTAAAACATTACAACTGTCTTCACAGGAACATAAAAATGTTCGCAAACATCTGCAAACACAGTTTTAAGACTGTCACTCTCACATTCACAGCGGCTGTCTGTCTCCCGTGAGAGCTGATTAATGCTGTTGGCCCCAGGCAGCTCAGTGCCAAGCGACAGAACAACAGAGAAATGCAGAACAGGAGAGTGCGACAGGCGTAAAGACATTAGAGCACAAACCGCAGGCGAGCGTAAAAAGTGAGATGGGTAGAAAAAAACTAAAAGTAGCAGAGAAGGAGAGTGAGACGAGTATAAAGATGTAAGACAGTAGACTCAATGCCAATGTTTTGAAGAAATAAACCAAGCTACAGCAGCTTAGGAGAGTGAGACAGGTGCAAAGACAATGTGAGATGAGTGTAAATTGGGTGCAAAGATTCAAAAAAGACATAGCAGGACGCTAAAGTTAGTTATTATCTATTAAGACATTACAAAACAAATTTTACAAGATTAGGACAGTGAGACAGGTATAAACACATTATTATAGAACGGGTGAGACGACAGGTGTAAAGAGCGGAGCAGGAGAGTGAGACAAATATGAAGACATAAGAGAAACCATGCCAGTGGTAGAGAGTGAGACGGGTGTAAAAATACTATAAAACAAATAAAAAAATAAAATAAAATCAGCCAGAACAGGAGAGTGAGACGGGTATAAAAGGCATTAAAGGGCATACAATGCTAATCGTGAGAGAAAGCCGGGTGTGAAGTGAAAACGAACTGAAGCAAAGCAGAAAAGTGAGACGGGTGTAAAAACGTAAAGCAAAAATGCTTCAGAACAGGAGAGTAAGACAGGTGTAAAGATACAAAAGAAACCGTAAAAAAAAAAAAAAAAAAAAAAACTGGAGATTGATACAGGTGTAAAGTAGTAAGACAAACTGAATTAAATCAAGATATTGAGATAGATTCAATGACATAAAACAAACTACAGCAGAAGAGGAGAGTGAGACAGGTGTAAAGACATTGTAAAATAAGTGTAAAGATTTACAAAAAGACCAACTGCAGCCAAGCAGAATGAGTGATTCTCTATTTGGGAATATGAAACAAATAATACAAGGTTAGGAGAGTGAGACAGGTGTAAAGACCTTATAAGATAAACTACAGGAGTGAGAGAAGTGTAAAGAAATTACAAGACTAACTACAACCAAGCAGGAGAAAAAGACGGGTGTAAAGATATGATAAGACAAATCACTGCAGAAGAGTGATACAAGTGTGAAGATATAAGACAAATCATTTGTAGAGCAGGAGACTGAGACAGTTTGAAATATAACACAAGCCACGTCAGAGCTAGAGAGCAAGACGGGTGTAAAGACAAAAATAAATAATCACTAAGAGCAGGATAGTGAGAGAGGTACAAAGACACTAAAAGAACTGAAAATGGATATTAAGACAAGTAGAAAGAAATAAGACAAACTGTATGGATCAGGAGAGTGAGACGGGGACAAAGACGTCGTAAAAGAAAAGGATAGTGAGACGGGTGTAAAGACATTGTAAAATAAGTGTAAATATTTACAAAAAGACAAACTGCAGCCAAGCAGAATGAGTGATTCTCTATTTGGGAATACGCAACAAATAATACAAGGTTAGGAGAGTGAGACAGGTGTAAACACATTACTTACAAGACAAACTACAACAGAAGAAGATGACAGCTCTAAATTGTAAAAGAAGAGCAAGAGAACCATGTCAGAGCTAAAGACTGAGACTGGCGTAAAGATTTAGTAAAATGAAAAAGAAAAAAAAAATTACTCCGAGCAGGAGATTGGTACAAAGAGAGGAAAGTGAGATGGGTGGAATGAGCGAAGACAAACTAAAGGTGAGAGATGAGATGAGATGTAAAAACTACAAGACAACCAGTGAATGACACAAGAATGTCATTTGTTTTATAAATAATGTTTGCATGTGTCTCTCACCCTTCCTGCTGTCTGGCGATAGCAATGGAGTCCGTGTCGGAGCTTGCACGTTGGTGTGTTGATGCAAGCACTTGTGACCGTGTCATGCTGCTCTGTGATTGGCTACTGAAAGGCACCATCCTGTGCTCTGGCGACTCAGGCAGCTGACCCAAGTTATGATGGGAACGACTCTTCATCCTGGGGTTGGAGCTGCTGCTGAACCCAGTATAGGGCGGTTCGGGTGGAACAGAGATCCGACTTGAACTCTTGCTGAGGGAGATCTCAGAGTAGGACATCCTCTTGTAGAGTTCAGGTTCAGAGCTGGGGGACAGACTAACTGCGCCCATCCCATCAGAGTACTGCAGACTGCTCAGAGGAGAGTTCTCTGCAGGGAACAAGAATGGTGAAGGACAAGAAAAGAGCAACAGTTAAATCCAAGAAGTTCAGTTTGCATGGCATTTGTGCCTTTACTCAACAAAGAAAGTTCTACATTATGGCTTGCATTGACTCTAGAGTGCATTTTCAAACCTGAAACTTTCAGCGTAATGCCAATTCTTCAAGAGCAGCCTGAGGAGAATGGGCCATTTGGAACAGATCCCAGTTTTCTCAAGGCTTCTTATTTCAAATGAGTTTTTCTCATTTTGTTTACTAATTAGTTTAACTCTTATATTCTGCCTGAAACCAAAAGTTGTTTTCTCTTTGATGCAAATATTTCCGAATTATGGAAATTAAACATCAGAAGTTCTCAAGTGGTCTTTCTTCTGTCTTTAAAATTGTGCTCTCATCTCAGAAGAAAATTTGAAAACAGAATGTGATGTGTTTAATATTACAAAATTTTTATCCCAAGTAAATTCATTAAATGCTGCTCAAAAGTTTGAGGTCGGTAAGTTTTAAAAAAAAAAAACATTTTATTTGAAAAAAAATACAGTAAAATAAAAGCATTGTGGAATATTTATTCCCTTGATGGCAAGCATCATTACTCTTCAGTCTGCAATCATTCTAATATGCTGATTTGCTGTTCGAGAAACATTTACTATTGTTATCAATGTTGATTTTTGTGGAAACTGTGATTTTTTTTTTTTTCAGGGTTATTTGATGAACAGAAATTTAATTGAAAGAAAAATCTTTTGTAACATTATAACACTTTTGATCATAATGCATCCTTTATGAAAATTATTGATTTCTTTAAAAAGATTACGAACTAAGAGTGGCAAATAAAAATAAAGAAATCAATTAAATACAATTTGAATCTATATTACAATATTTGTGGTGTTTTTGTGCTTTTTTTGTATTCATAAAGTGTAAAACATAAATGTTTGATTTCTCAGTCGCTATTTTGTTTGCTCTTTCTTTTTCTTACCGAGGTCCTGCAGTTCTTGGTTGTTCTGTCTGGCTTTCATGTGCAGGTGGAATTTGTACTGGGCCGAGCACAGGTGCAGCAGATACTGGCAGGTCTTCTGACTATCTGTCTGAAACAGATGTTTGATCCCGTCCGAAGTGTTCTGCAAGCAAATCTTCTTTTTCTACCATACAGAAACACAAAGACATAAGGGGTGTTACTGACACTCAGAATTATTCCATGTGGAAACAGCCTGAAGCAGAACCTCTTTGGTTTTTCTGGGAAACTCCAGCACGGCCGTGTGATTTCCACTAAATGTAAACATGCAAATTTAAACATCTTACCGTGAAAGAGATCTTCTTGGTATCCCTCCAGGGGAACCTTAGCACAGGTGTTCGATTTCCATTCAGGACCTCGAAGATGAGGACACCCTTCGAGTAAATGCCCAGCATGATGCCAGTCAGGGATCTCTTCTCTGGAAGCACACGATGGAAGTGAACTCCATATTCCGGCAGTCTCTGGCACACCTTTACATAACAGAGAAATGACGAGACGGATCTAATCACATGCAACAACAACTTTTAGGAAAGGAAATTGAACTGAATCAAAATAATTAAAGTCCATTTCTTCACAATTATTGATTGCACTTATCGCACTAAAAAAAAGAAACAATTGATGTCTGTGAATGTGTACAATCAAGTTCCAAGAACAACTTTTGGTCTTGCGACTGCTCAGATTGAAAAAACTGTAATCAAGAGTATCTGAGAGAAAACAGACTGAAGCAATCTATGCTTATTCAAGTCAATTACGGAAGTTTGGCCAATCAGGAAGCTCCGCCTAGAATCACACTGAAGAATTGATGCGTTTCGTTCCTGACCTTGAGGAACTCAAGTTCGGCCTCCTGCTCTGAAGCGTTGTAGTATGAGCTGTGGAGTTTGGGTAGCTCTTCTTTAATGGTGGTCTGATCGAACTTATCCAGAACCGAAGCAGAGAGGTAGTGCTCTGTTCGGAAATATGTCTTTCCGTGAAGCTGATGGAACAAAGAGGAGAACATGTACTGAGATAAGATGATGCTCAAACGGTCAAGATCAAATCTAGATATAGAATTTTTCCCACAAAAATCTTTGTATTTTAGATACAATGCACTTTGGGTAGATTAAAATAAAAAATAAAAACAAAAAAAATAAAATAAAAGATAAACTCTAGATTTAGAATTTAGATACAGTGCACTTTGGGTAGATAAAATAAAAAATAAAAAATAAAATACATTTTCAAAAATCTCAAACAAAATATTCCTCTATTTTTGCTATGTAGTTTGTACCTCAGTCTGATAATCCCCAAACTCTGCCTGCAGTGCCAGAGATGCCAAGATCATGGCATTTTCCAGGTCACAGCGTACCCGCTCCTCTAATATATCCTTCCGCAGCTGCAAGTAGTACTGGTGTTTGGTCATTGTGTGTCTATATGAAACAATGTTAATTAATTATTTTGGGTTAACTGAATAACACATAGATATACATATGTATATACATGCTAATATAAATAACTGTTCAAAAGTATGGCGTCAGAAAGATTTTTCGTCTTTGATTTTTTTCTTTTTAATTTAACAATTTTATTCAGCAAGGACACATTAAATTGATTAAATGTGACATTAAAGAATTTTAAATTGTTACATTGTCACAATCTTTCAAATAAATGTTCTTTTTAACTTTCCATTAATGAAAGAATGCTGAAAAAATGTTACATTTTCCACAAATATATTAACTAGCACTGAGAAAAGTAGCAAATTGTTTTCAACACTGATAAAAACTGTCATGAGAATGGCTGATAATTCAGCTTTGCCATCACAGGAATAAAATATATTTTAAAATAAAAAATAAAAAAAATTGTAAATGGTTTTAATTATAATATTTCACAATATTACTGTTTTGCTATGTTTTTGATCAAATAAATGTAGCCTTGGTGAGCATAAGACAATCTTATAAAAACACTTAAATCATACAGACCCCAAACTCTTGAACAATAGTGTGTTTATATATGCTTCTATAGATTTATTCATATCACTGCACTTTATGTGCATGAAATACATCAAGTCAAACCTAACACTGAGCACCAGCACATGTTTGGGCATGTATGAGCAAACACTGCAAACTAATATGAAGCTGCCAAAGGTGGATGAAGTGAGAAAATGTGCTGACCACAAATATATTTTTGTTTAGCTATTTCAAACTATTTCCTTGAAAACATATTTTTGCAACATAATTGAGACCCACTGTGAACTGGTTTATATTTTCTTTGTGGTAGCCTAACAAGAGGAACATGTTACCACAAAGTTCTGGAGTTGCAACAATAAAATGAAAATTGTCATAAAATCATTTGGTTTTCTAGCTACATTTCTGATGGTAAAGATTGCAATGATTTAATGCATTATTTTGCAATTCATAAAAAAAAAAATCCGCTGACTCATGAGAAATAAACTATATTTTTGGACTCTGATTATGTTGTCAGCTCTCTTACTGTATCAGACTGACGTCATCCTGAAAGAACTTGATACGCAGGAACAGATTAAAATTGACATCCGACTTCTTTTTCTTCGGGTCATCCTTCCAACCGTCAGGCGCCACCTTTGAAAGTTTGGCATCAGGTTCAACAAAGAAGAACTCGTCATCTAAAAAAAAAAGAAACAAAGAGATTCTGCTAAAAGAGTTCAATGCAGCATAACAAGTAAAGCAGCATTTGGTTTGGGAGGCATGAGTCAGAGGACTTAATGAACCATCTGTGGACACAAACCACCCGTGTCCATTAGAGCCGTAACTAGAGGAGTCACGCAGGGGCAGCGCTTCAGGAAGAGAACAACAGAGTCATTTATTCTGTTGTATTTACACACTTCATGATCAAATAGCTCTGTTTACCTGAACAGGTACCCATAACATAAACTGCAATAAATCATACTGTTGACATTTCAAGGAAATTCTTCCTAAATGCCATTCAAAAGAGGAAATGAATATGAATGAGTAATAAAATATTAATAAATTCTGCATGGAGCTTTCATTTAGACTTGACTTACATAACAAAAACACAAAACTGTGCAGGAAATTTAATTTCTCACAAACGAGGAAGGAAGATGGTTTATGCACCTTTAAGGTAGGCGAGACTGAAGAGATGGTGCTCGACCAGTCCAATGTGAGCTACAACCATGTCCAAAACATCCTTACAGACCGCCTTCACATCGCAACACAGCTCCAACTTCTGCCCGTTCAGTAAGACCACCCCCACCTTCCTCTGACTCTCCTCCACCTTCCCACGCTTGTTCTGCTGAAACGCATGCAAAAACGATAAATGCATACATATACACAAATATGTAGCAGTATAAAGCAAAGCAGATTAGCTGTCTTACCATTATGGACGAAGGAACGGTTAAAGCCACAGTTGGCTCGCTGCTCATCCTCACAAACTCGGGGCCAAACAAAGTCTACAAGTACAAAATACATTTTTAAAGGTCCCACGGAGTTAAACTTAGTTTTAGTAACAATTCAAAGTTATTCTGCTTTTTCATTCAGAAAACATATATATAATTTACAGTGTAACATCTCAAGTCAAACTGAATTCTTTTATGTTTGCATCATTTACACTAACTTGCATAAATTAAATTCAATGTGAATTAAGTTGACTTATTTATTCAGCTTTGCATCATTCACGTTTAAACATGAAGTAACTATGAATTCAATTGAGTATGGATTGTTGTAGTGTGAATAGTGCAAAACTAAAGTGAATTCAATGTGAATTCAGAAGGACTGGATTGTTATTTTATTCACTATGTAATGTGCATGAAGTGAATTAAATGCACTTTAGGTATCTGAATTCAGTTAAACTGGATTACATTATTCTTTGTCATTAACACAGTAGCTGGCATAAACTGAATTGAATCTGAATTTAGTTTATCTTGATTCTTTTGCTTTACATCAGTCATGCTAAAACCCACATAAATAAGAATTCAGTTAAATGCAATTACTGCATAAAAGTTATAGTGTGAATGACACAAAGCTGAAGTCAATTCAATCTGAATTCAGATGATCTGGATTACATTTTCTTTGGAATATTAGTATTGCAATACACAGTACATAACATGAATTCAATCTGAACTCAGTTAAACTGGAGTACTTTATATTTTGTCATTAACACTATAACTTGTATAATGTGAATTCAATCTGAATTCAGCTACACTGCATTACTTTTGATTTGCGTGGATGGAGGCCTGCTTCCAAAGGACTGTTGCGAAGGGGCTCCGCCAGGTCCATTACGGAGGCACGGGGGTCTTCGCCAGGATAGATGGAGGCTCTAGACAGCCGGGCCTGCAGCCTCTGTAACTCTTCCTGACGCTGGATCAGAAGTTCTGTGCCTGACAGCTCATCCTGACCCGCCTCAAAAAGTCTGGAAACAAGGCAAAACCAGGAAGGTTTTTGTAAGTGTAGTAATTCCATGCATTTTCACTACTTTGAAATCAATTATTTAAAAAAAAAAAACATATGCACATTTCTAAATTCAGATCATAAAATGGAAAGATGAAAACAAATCCCTTAAAATTCAAAATAATAGGATCAAACAACTAACTCTGCTAGCAGAATGAGCGTGAAGCGTTGCCACCCAATAGCAGAACCAGCTGGTTGCTGTGGGTGACCCAAGGCGCAGCTCGTCACCTTGGGCATCCTCAGGGAATCAATTACTGAACTCTGCCCCAAAACCTGCTCTACAAAACAGGAACACCTGGCAACCCTTGTCATGACCGCATCACTGCCAACCTCTACTGCAGGGAAGAGCAGTGTTGGGTAGTTCAGCTGGTTAACCAGCAGGGGGAGGAGTAGAATGACTCAATGAGAAATACATTAGATGGGAGTTTTTACATTATTCTCACTGACTTGTGGGGGTTTGCCAGGGAAAATAAGAATAAAACGCAACAAAAGCTGCTGGGAGATCACTGGAAAAGCTGTTAATGGCAGAGAACAAGGGAAAACAGTGGGATAGCAAAGTGCAAAGTATCTAACATAAACTTGGCCCTACGATTATGACAGTAGTGATGACATAATTCAAACGCTCATTTTAAACCAACTTCACATACATTTATAAGCAGAACACTTTTTCCATAATCTAAATAACACACAGAGAGACCTTAAAAGTTATATCCTAGCAAGGACAGCCTGGAGGCCCAATGATTTTTATATTAAAACGCTAATATCTATAGCATACTCGCACAGAAACCTGTTGACACTTTAATTGACATGCAAAGCATTATTTAACTGATTTATGAGCCTTTCAAATCATGAGAACCATATGCGTTCAAAATAACATTTCACAATATTTGTGAAGATGTGTGAACTTTATTGCTTGAACACACTTTTAACTATCTACATTATACTACACACACACACACACACACACACACACACTATCTACAATACTACACACTAACCCAAACGTTACTTTTAAAAGCAAGAAAAACATATTTACACCACATGTCCCCATAGGGAAGTTTTGTGCGGTTTGTATCATTTCTGAGGACAATTTTGTCCCCACATTAAAACCACACACACAGCTGCGGTTCTTGTAACCAGAACTAAACTTGAACAGGATGAGAGGAAATGAACTCAGGAAGGGTTTAGATTATCATTAACTTGGACTGGGGTCCACAAAAGAGCTCAAGAAGGGGTCGGTACAGACAGACAGGACGTGCATGATTGATCAACACAAAGCAGGAAGCATCAGAGAAAAAGAGAGAATACCTGTGTCTCTGTGCACTGCTGAGCGAAACGGCGTCATGCTCTGACAGGCCGACCTGAGAGCTGTATCGCCTCAAATCTTCCGGCTTCTTAGCTGTTTGTGTACAGAAGACAGTTGTGAAACTAATGCATGTAAAGTATGTGACTTTCACAGTAATATGCAAATAAAAAGCATTTTTATGTCCCCTATATGAACCCGATGGTCATCAATGAGTGAATTCGAATGACATCCACCCACATTCATCTAAAGTGTTGAAAAGGCCACAATATTGAGATGTGATGACTCACACTGCATTCATAAATGCTGTTACAGTCTCAGATTAACTTCATATAAAAAAAATAATAATAATTTAAAAATCATATTTTTGTAGATTTTTCTTATTTTTATTAACAAGTAACAAGTTGACAGTATAAAAGGGCAATTCAAAAATTCAAAAAGCAATTCTAAAGTTTGCTTTAGATAAAAACTCTAAAATGTATTGTATGTACAACACTGTTAAAAATTGACTAAAAAGTTTTTGTGGAGTATTATAACTTCCTAAGAGAACTTAAACCAGCAGAATTTAATAAAAATATGTTTAAGAGATCAGTTTGACTTGAGCAAAACATGACCCAGACAGTGCTAGATATATTACTTACAAATTGTAATCAATTACCGATTACAAACATAAATGGAAATTGTAGTTTTGTAACAAAATCTGTTGTATTAGACATATTAGGTAAGGTATTCTGAGTGCTTTTGATTACTTTTGACCTAACTTGTAAGAAAATGTTTTCCATTCTTTGTTATCAACCGCAAATAGCGCGTTAAACATTACATTACTCCAAGGTTTCCTAAAGTTGGGTTTGTGAGGTGATGAAAAGCTAATAATTAGTTAAATAATACAAGGTCAAATTAAACTAATTGTGTGGTCTTTCCATTTTCTGTGTATTTATGGTCACCTGACTAGTGGCTGGTGTGTGCTTTTAAATAAAACTGGTAGACTTTCAAAATCTATATAAGCAAAATGATTCGTTATTTTTTGTTTTTAGAAACAATGTAATCAGGTCATCTGTAAGAAAAGTAAGTGTAATCTGATTATGTGCACTTTAAACTTTAATATAACCTAAAATCACAATTACCTAATTTTTGGAATCTGATTACATAATCCAGTAATCAGTTACTAATCCAGCACTGAACCTAGAGATACTTTATGCACCTGTTCTATTAAAAAATGGATGAGGTCATTAGTACAACCTTGTCTGTAGTCGGGGTCTGATGATGTCACGGAGGGGCTTTCGCTGGACGAACTGTAGTCGCTATGGTACCTTCTGTGAGTATGCAGGGGATCTGAAAATTAATATTCGCACAAAACAACAGTCATACAATGCAAATTCTTGTAAATTCCATTATGTAAGAATTCATATTCATATATTTGAGTTAACCTGTTAATTTTAGTTTTTGAGAATATCAGAGACAGCCCTGCTCTCACCCTGTGCTTTATTATTAAAAAGCGAACCGGTTCCTTTCTAAAACATTTGTCACACTTACAGTCCATGGAACAAAACAAAAAAAACTGATCCTCATATTCTCAGACATGGTCTGTTATTATCATAGTGAACACAGACACTGGAAACTGTGTTGTAGATTATTTCCATCATTATGAGCACCAATGGGAGTTTAGAAATGTGAGTTTCCAAATATTCTTACAGTATTTAATCATGTACGCTTTTGGTATGAACATGCATACAAATCATGTTCTTTAACACGTCACATTTTATGATCTCGAATGAAGGTATGTGCACAGCAGTGATGTTTTAGGCCTTCGGGGGAATTAAAAATAACATCAGCAAACCACACCTGAGTTAGCAATATAACCTGGATGGCAGTTCTGGTTTAGAAGTGAGACTGGCCAACTGAGTGGAAAATACTGAAAGCTGTACAATACACAGAATGATCCAATCCAGTAAAGTACAGTGAGACTACAGTGGTACTATTAATACTCTACCGCAGCCCCTCAAAAACACCGAAGACTAGTATGAACACCATATGGAATCTTTCATCTGTCTGAGTGCTCAGTTTTCAAACAAGAAACCTTTACAATTGAAGACCCAAGACCTCAAACCTGATAAAACCACTTCAGGCTGACTCAATAAATGTTAACAAGACTCTGGATTTACAAGTGACAGAACTGAGGAATCTGTTTAATACTGAATAAAAAAATTAAAAATAAAGTCACCAACATATGGTTATATTGTTACATATTTTTTAACTTATGACTTAATTTGTTTATTGAATTTTATTTGAGTTAAAAATATACACATACATACATACAGATTTCTGTCAGAAAATGCAACACTTCTCAGAAAATTGTTCCAATTGCAAATGTTGTGGTATTCACGTGCTTATTGTTTTTGTTTGCACTGCAGCAACAACAAAAAAAGAAAGAAGAAAAGTCAAATTTGATAAAACTTCACACAGAACTCAAAAATGGACTGGACAAAATTATTGGCACCTTGTCAAAATTTTAAGAAATAACTGCTTTTCAAGCATGTGATGCTCCTGTAATTTGTATTTAGACACCTGTGGCAAGTAACAGGTGTGGGCAATACAGTAATCACACTTACAACCAGTTAAAATGGAGAAAAGTTGACTCAACCTTTGTGTTGTGTGTCACACTGAGCATGGAGAAAAGAAAGAAGAGTTGTCTGTGGATTTGAGAGAAAATAAATTGGAAAAACATGGACAATCTCAAGTCCATCTCCAGAGATCTTAATGTTCCTGTGTCCACTGTGCGCAATATCATCAAGAGGTTTACAGCCCATGGCACTGTAGCTAACCTCCCTGGACGTGGACAGAATGAAAAATTACAACGATGGATTGTTCGAATGGTGGATAAAGAACCCCGATTAACCTCTGCAGACACATCTGAATGAAAAGGGACGCTATGGTAGGAGACCCAGGAGGACACCACTGCTGACAGAAAGGCATAAAAAAGCAAGACTGGAGTTTGCCAAAACTTATGTGACAAAACCACAATCCTTCTGGGAGAATGTACTGTGGACAGATGAGACAAAAGTAGAGCTTTTTGGTAAAGGACATCATGGCACTGTTTACAGAAAAAGGAATGAGGCCTTCAAAGAAAAGAACACAGTGCCTACAGTCAAACATGGAGGAGGTTCAAAGATGTTTTGGGGTTGCTTTGCTGCTTCTGGTGCTGGATGCCTTGACTGTGTGAACGGTATCATGAAATCTGATGATTACCAAAGAACGTAGTGGCCAGTGTCAGAAAGCTGCGTCTCCACCAGAGGTCATGGGTCTTCCAGCAGGACAATGACCTGAAACACACTTCAAAAAGCACTCAGAAGTGGTTACAAACAAAGCGCTGGAGAGTTCTGAAATGGCCAGCAATGAGTCCAGATCTGAATCCCATAGAACACCTGTGGAGCGATCTCAGAACAGCAGATGGGAGAAGGCATCCTTCAAATCTGAATGACCTGGAGCAGTTTGCAAAAGAAGAGTGGTCCAAAAGAGAGGTGTAAGAATATAATTCATGGTTACACGAAGCGATTGATTTCAGCTTTTTTTTTCCAAAGGGGGTGCTACCAAATATTAAGTTGAGGGTGCCAATAATTTTGTCCAGTGCATTTTTTTGGGTTCTGTGTAGAAGTGTATCAGATTAGACTTTTCTTCTCTGTTTTTTTGTGTTGTTCCAATGCAAACAAAACATAAATAAGCATGTGAGTACCAAAATATTTGCAACTGCAACAGTTTATATATGGCTTTCATTGCTATTAATTTTTAAATTGTTTCTTAAATTAGCTTGACCGATTTAACGATGTGTGTTAGGTTGGTCTAACATTTTCCCTTTAAGAAAAACTATAGTCCCTGTCTGTTTGTTCTGAGTCAAATTATTCCTAAATTTGCATTTCCAGACCAGACTCAGGTAGGAAACTCTGAATCACTGACTCAGCTTTACTTAGTGATGTAATGCGCGCACGCACGCACACACACACTCTCTAAACTTCGACTGAAGCTTGATAGCATTCTCCTGTGTGTGGTGTGTCACTTCTGTGCACTATTTGACAAGTCTGTCAGGACCAGAAAATCGAGTCCATGCACTTCAATTACTCAATGCTGCATATTTAGCATTACCAGAATTCCTGAAGATTTCTCAAGCCAGGAGTTTCGGAAAGTCAGAGTTCAAAATTCACAAGAACAATGAAGCTTTCGTCTCATGCTCGACTGACTGCTCTCCTCAGTAAACAATTAGTTCAACCTCGAGTGAAACTTCAAAACAATGACAATTATGTAAAGCAATCAACCAGTTCCACATAAACACACTGGTGCAAATGCAACCACTCGTCTTTCGCCGAAACCACCCTGAAATGTTGAAAGATGCGTAAACAGTTGGATAAATTCAGTGAACCAGCCAGTCCGCTGACTTAAACGAAACCACGTGTTCATGAAGGAAATATAGACGAATGAACAGCATTCTTGACCCGCACCATCATTTTGTTTTCGCAATAGGTGAGGATTCAAAAAATGTAAAATTCTTCAGAAATTTAAATAAATAAATGTATTTATTTAGTTAGTTAATATACATTTCTATTTTTGAATGAATGAAACTCTACATTCATTCATTCATGCAGTATTATGCATTATGTATGCAAGTAAGAAATTCCAGTGGACAATTTTTATTACACTGTAAGATAGCAATTTTTATACTATTATTATTATTATTATTTTAATTTTTTTTGAAGACCTGAAGTGCATCACTTTAAGGTATGGATAGGATGACCATAAATAATGGCAGGGGAAACACTGTGTTCTCTTACAGGAGGACCTGGCACCCCTTGGAAGGGGTGTTAAAAACCACTGTACAAACACAAACCAAGACACACACTAAACTAAACAAAAACAGACATGCACACACATTCTACCTTAACTACAATGGAAAACGCTGCCCACGCGGCGCAGTTATCAGTGGCTGGTGGGAGTTTGGCGGATTGTGAAGTGAGTCACTGGCACATAAACACCCAGCGTATCATCAGAGCGGCCCATGACAACATCCACCACTTTGGAGGTATGGGAGTACGTCTGCTAAAAGCCTCTGAAGGCAAGTTCAGAGCTGTCGCATTAACTCCCTCGAGTGTGCACTTTATCTCGGCTCGCAATTTATTTTACAACTCTTTTTGTAGAAAGAAAATCTGTGAAATGGACAGAAAAAGGAGGAGTGCATTAGGAAGCAGGACCGTGTGTTCTGCCACAGGCTGCACGCATCACGTCCTGTCATACAAATCAATTTTCTGCCGCGTTTCATGCCACTTTGCAGATGTGAGATCATTCCAGAGAAAATGCCTCTGGATCGACGCCAACCACAAGCTGAACGATAGTGATGAACGAGGTCTGCCAAACTAATGTGTTATCATTTTGTTGATGGCTCGTCATAGAGCTCTATGCAGTTTCATATGCTCTTGGACCATAACTGTGGGTCATATTTATCTGGAATGCCTCATTTATGAAAAATTCTGTGAAAATGTTTTGTAAAATGATTCATTAAAATGTGACAACATATGCAAGAACAGTGTTAAAAACAATTTACATGGAAATTTGTTCTGCTCAAGTTTCTCGAATGGCCTAATGTTGTGCAATTTGGTATCTGTTCAGCCAGAAAATATGCATTTATGAATAATATCCAGTATTCAAAAAGGTACAAAAAAGATCACATTGATTAATTGTGACCCAAAATCACTATATATGTATTATATACACATACATATATATACACATATATATATACACATATATACATATATATATACACATATATATATACACATATATATACATACATATATATACACATATATATACACATACATATATACATACATATACACACATATATACATACATATACATATACATATATATATACATATATATATATATATATATATACATATACATATATATACATGTATATATATATATACACATATACATATACATATATATACATGTATATACATATATATATATACACACACACAGTATATTTTCAAATATCCAATCACCTATATAAAAAATAAATAACCAATTTAACATAGATATATATTGTGCATTGTGGTAGTGTCAACCGTGATAAAGGTCCATGGTTCTCGAAAGTGGACAAAGAACACTGTCCACTTTCATTGGACAACACTGGACAAACATCTGCAAATGAAGGGCAGAACAGATGGTATCCCAATGGATACTGGCTCCCAACTGTTGGATCTGCCTGCAGCGGATGGCCTGTGATGACCTCAGATCTTGTAAGTCGGCCATCAGAAGCTCAGAGGATCGGTACGTGCAGGTGGACAGGTCACACACACATCAACGCCACCGCAGCATCTTCTGCCAAATCGCTTTTCAGGCAGGAAAACACCCACATTTAGGCTTATTCCATTGTTTTCTCTTTTCCCTACTCCCACTTTTCCCAATCCTGCTTGCTGTTCATCACTTCCTCATGTTCCCTGCCTGTTTCCAGTTCCTTTTTTTTTTCTCCTCTGATCTTGATGTTTTAGACGAGGCCCGGAGCAGTTTGGACTCATATACTGGTGCTTAATGCCACCGAAAGCCTTACATCCAAAAGGATTTCAACTTAAAAAGACATAAAAACAAAGGAAGAGAAAAGGAACAAGGGATTAATGGGGTGATTACAGCCTGATGAGGACAAAAAGCACAAAAGGGTTTCAGGAGTGAGGCGGTTTTCATTAGAGCTCATTAGAGTCGCTTTGTTACGCGCTGATTTTAAGAGGAAGGTCAGAGTTTTACAAGCAAAATGAAAAAAAAAAAAAAAATCCTCATTCTGTCAAGTCAGAGTTCTGACTTGCACATCCTCTTGTGTTTTTACTGTATTTTTTAAGATCAAACATAAAGACATGAAAGCCTCAGGGCAAGAGGTTTTGTACCAAAACCTACACCGAGTTGCTCTTTATAAATATACTACAATTCCCCCCCAATAATTCCTAAAAACATGGTATAGAAACAAAAATATATATATTATTTACACTCTGTGACGACTTTAGGATGAGAGAGACAAAGTGACTCCAAAAAGTATTTGGACACTTACACAACATTTAAAATGCATGAATTTGACTGCATTAAATAACAAAATATGTTAAACCAAGTGACATCTGCAAAGAAATCATGCTACAACCTTTTGCATAATTAACTAACCATAAATGAAAATTTTGCCATCATTTACTCACCCTAAAGTTGTTCCAAACCTGTGCGAGTTCATTTCTTCTGCACAAGATATTTTGAAGAATGTTGGTAACCAAAAAGTTGCTGGCAGCCATTGACTTTCTATAGTATGTTTTCCCCAATGGCTACCAGCAACTATCTGGTTACCAACATTCTTCAAAATATCTTGTGCAGAAGAAAAGAATCAAGGCGGCGAGTAAATAATTTCAATTTTTGGGTAAACTACCCCTTTAATTTTGAACAGTACATCTATTGCTCTATTAATTGAATGAATAAACTTTAAACTGAACATTCTATAAATAATTTATCACATCTTACATAAACTCTACCATTTAAAAGTTGAAGTGTCTCTCACATTAACTGCTTATGAATTAAAACAGTCTCTCTCAACTGATACGTCCAGAATGACACATACAGCACACCGATAAACTGACGGTCACGTAGGTGAGCAGAACTCTCTCAATCGGATCTCTGGAGAAAGTTCAACTCTACAGAGAGCTGTAGATATGCATGGTGTTGGATAGATCAGATCTGATCAGATCCTCTCTGTGAAACTACAAGCAGATAAGATCGTGACAGCTCACAAAGCAGATGTCTTATCACAGAAGAAATGCTCTATACCAGAAAGAGCAGTGGAATGAAGAAGTGCTGGATTTTTACGTGTGATCTGGGAAGTGTCTCCACAGCTCAGAGTTTCCTGAAGCTCTGGTTGAGCATGGGAGAAGTCTTTGAAAAGCTTTTAAATCCAAATGACCTTTGGCCTACAGGGTGAGAGATCTCCCATAAAGTGTAATCCATGCAGATGGACTGAGCTTTAACTTGAAACAATCTCTTTCCGCTCTCATCCCTTCCTCTTTTTATCAAGATATGTAGTGACAATCTGACCCTGGCAGCTCAAGAATCCTGATCAAAAGATCTTAAGTAATTCAACTCACAAATGTCCCCAATAAAACACAACAGAGCAGACCAAACACACAAGTAATGGACAGCTTCTGGTGGCAAAAGCACATGGCTTCAATTATTGTCTCCAAAATGACCGATGCACCTTGACTTTAAAATATATGTGTTTAGTGAAGAGTTTCCCTAATGAGGGACCATAAACACCAAGATGACATAAACCTGACTCAAATAAGAATGCATAATTCAAATAATAAAAAAAATGAATTATCCATCAAATTCAGTATCAGGGTTAGCATCGCTTTTGTTATTCTATGGATGAGTGAATCTAATTAAAACACATCAGTCCTATTTAACTTTACATTTTAAAAAATAACAAAATTACATAATGTTTTTGCAATGTGCCAAAAATTCTGAAAATAAAAATGAAAGAAAATACAATAAATGGAAATTTTCACCATGATTCTAATTAAAACATGCCAGTCATATTTAACTTTAAAAATGTAAAAAGAACAATATTACATAATTAAGATTTTTGCTAGGTGCCAAAAAAAAAAAAAAAAAATCCGAAAATTAAATAAAATAAATGTGGAAATTTGCCCCATAATTCTAATTAAAACATGTCAGTCATATTTATCGTAAAATAAAAATGAACAATATTATACAATTTAGATTTTTGCTACATGCCAAAAATGCTGAAAATAAAATGGAAATGTTTTTTTTTTTAAATATTCGATGCAAATTGTGTTAAAAAAAAATTACAAAAATCAAAAAGGAAAGGAATGCAAACAATAAGTAAAATCGGGATTAGATCATGTGTGAATGAGAATCTTGTTTGGATTCATAATTGAGATAAATGCAATCTTTAAAAGCAAGCAAACAAACAAACAAATATAAAATCTTAATCAGATTATGCATCATGAATAAATGAGAATCTTGAGAGAGAAAATCAAAAAGCTTTTACAAGCTTTTACAAACAAATAACAAGATACCAGAAAATGTATGAGAAACTTTAAATTTGAGAGTGAACTTGAAGCTGGCACACATATTTAAAATACCAGGTGACACTGAAATCCAACACGCAGGTTCTTTGGATTTTACTGCATTACAAAGATGACAACTTCATATCAAACATGACATTCAAGAAGACAGAAACGACAAAAAGAATGCAAAGCACAGCATTGGATGATTGATTTTACACTCCGGACCACAAGAAAGCAAGCGATAAAGATGCAAACTACAGAAATGAGGAGCACAACATACAAAACAGGCCCCAAACAGCACATGTTTTGTGGCTCAACAAATGATCTGTGCTCCACTGCATTCATTCCCAACAAATGAAGGCACTAAAACAATCAAAATATGCACTCTTTGTGGACTCTCCTCTAATGGGGCTGGACATTCCTTCTCTTCAGGATAACGCGGCCCATTATTGCCAGGAACATAAGTCTGGCTCATGTTTACACAAGTGAACGGACAGACGGCTCGATACACACAATCTTGTTTTCCCTCACAAAAGCAATACGATGGCACAGATTCATCTTACACTCCACTTTAGAGAACATATAATTGAAAACAGGACTTCCCCTGCTTTTTCGTCGTTAAAGAGTTCAGTATAATTGAATATAAGCTGCAAAAATCTAAAAATGTCACTGTTATTATGTTATTACATCATAACCATGAGTACCTTCACATATGACGCATGTTAAATGGTGTAATTAATAAACAAAACACAGAAGTTAGCCAACCTGGGGCTGTTTCATAAAACAAGTTTACCAAATAAGCCAGGCTTATTTCAGATAGTCTGACTTATTTTTGAACTAAATCAAATGACAATAAGTCGGACTAACTGATATAAACCTGGCTTATTTGGTAAACTTGTTTTATGAAACAGCCCCCAGGTCATTTACATAAGTCTTAAAGGTACAGTAGAAAAAGGTCATTTAATTCTAAGAATCTTACAGAAGAAAGCACTTGTGAAAAACTATTTAAATTGTTTTGTTGTTTTTGTTTTTTGGCATTAAAAAAAAAAATCCTTGACTAACATTTCAAGCGGAAAAAATGTTACTAAAAAGTGTAGCGTATTGTCCCTTTAAAAAAAACGACAGCGTCAGACAGAAAAGCTTAATGGATCCATGAGCCAGAGTAAAGCCGCATGGACTGGGAAGAGAATGTCTTTGGTTCCGAGCTCGACCGTGGTAAAAATAGCAGCCAAACAGCTTGCGGCTCAGTTCAGGGCCAGGTCGGATAAAAAAGCCTGAGGTTTATTATTATGAAGCAAAGCTTCACTCCATCGAGAAAATGTCCAGATGGAGGCCAGGCGAAGGATATGTACATGAATGTGGCACATATGAAGAATTCAACATCTCTTATGGAGACTGCAAGGCGGCAATATGACAAGGAAGAGACATTATATGGGACCATAAATTACAATTTTTTGTCGTTCTGTATTGAACACAGATTTACAGTCAAGCAAACTGAGATAAAAAAAAAATAAAAAAATATCCAGGCCTGAAATGTTCAGACAGTTCATTTAAATGAAAAAAGCAATTTACTCATTCTTTCACTCCATATATTTATCAATACACAAATAATTATAAAATCATGATTCATTTTACTACTAATTTAGCAATTTTACTAAATACAGTATTGAGTTCAATAAATAAAATATTTAGTTAAACTACAAAAATTGTATTAAAATCTAAAATCTTTATTAAAAGCAATTATTAAATAATAATAATATTTATTTATTTATTTATTTATTTATTTATTTATTTATTTATTTATTTATTTATTTATATATATATATATATATATATATATATATATATATATATATATATATATATATATATATATGTATATGTATATGTATATGTGTGTGTGTGTGTGTGTGTGTGTGTGTGTGCTTTATATAGACTGTTTTATTAAAATAAAATATTGTTATTATTAATTAAACCAATAATAATTATTAAAATCAAAATTATTTAATTAGTATTAAACATTTTACTACTAAATTAGTATTTTTTCTATATACTGTTTTCAGTTCAATAAATAATTTTAGTTAAAATACAATGTTTTTTTTCCAAATAAAATATTTTCATTTAAAAAACTACAATACAATTATTAAAATAAAAATTTATTTTTTTAAAATGTCTTGTATTAAAAAAATAAAAACAATTAAAAATAATTATAATTGTTAAATAGATAATTCTCAAAGTCTTTAATTAAAACAATAATATAATTATTAAAATAATTATTTATGTTTTAAATATAGTCTTATATTAAAACAAAATACAATTAAAATATAATAACAAAATAAAAAAATAAGATAAGATAAAATAAGTTAAAATAAAAATAAAATAAAATAAAAAAAGCTTTGCATTTCAGTCATCCCCAAAGTTGCATAGTCAGCTACTTTTTATTAGTTATTTGCAGTGAATATTTTCAAAAGTGTAGCTTGACTGATGTTTAACTACTTTAAATGAGTTTCCCCAACACTGGGGAGCAGTGGAAAGTTTTGAATGAAAAGCTAGCGGAAAAAGGCGAGAGAGACCCAGAGAGAGTGAACGACTGAAAGAGAGAGAGAGTAAAAAGCTTGCATAAGTATGTGAGCTTTGAAGGCCTAGAATTATCCATCTCTCTAATTAGTTCCAGGAATCTGGAGCCCTCAGCCAGTCTGAGTCATAAAGAACCTGGCAACACGCCGCACGCGCAAAAGCCACGCAAAACCCATTCATAACCCTGCGTTCACTCCCACCACACACAGACGCCTCAGCTCTGCGTGCCGTGAGGTGCGTGACTGTTACTGCATCAGAACACCCAGAAGTTCATTTGAAACACACACAATTAGGGCTGCACGATATATTGCATGCGATTGTCATGCACATCTCAATCGATGACAATCACATGCAATATATCGTGCAGCCCTACACACAATTCATGGTTACTACTGTATCTTCTGATGGTAACTGCTTTTTAGCTGAGTCACAATCAGTAGCATTTATACATACACTGTGGTTTTAAATCACTGTTAACCAGCCTGGTTAAATCTGTCACATCAACTTAGATTTAGCATTTGGCTTGAAGCCTGTAGAATTAAACACTTACTGCCACATGACCTGGTACAATCAGTTTCTGTAACTTCTCGTGACGTCACCACTATGCCATGTTAACTTACAGGCCGTTGAGCAACACAGGGTTAAATGTTGTGCTGCAACCTTTTGATTACAAACACCAATCACAATTACATCAGCACACTGAGCATCTGATTCATACTGTACACACACAAAAATTAAAAAAAAAAAAAAGTCTCAAATCATCAGTTCCATTCTGACAACTAGCTTTGCACAACTCACAACAAACAAAGTCTTGTTGATAGAGAGAGCCTGAGGAACAACTAATCCTTGGATCTGGATTTTATGATCACAAAATCTCTAAAACGTTTCTGCTAATTTACAGAACCACAGACATTGTTTGTATTTTCCTCAATGAGATTTTTACACATTGAAGTGATTCTCACAAAGCCCGACAAGAAATGACTGGGTCATATTTAACCACAAGATCGAAAAAAAAATTATAATAATTATATATATATATAATTATTTTGCATACATAAAATAAAGCCTACATGTACACTACTGATCAATACCTTTTTAATGCTTTGTAAGAAGTCTTTTAAACTGCCAAAGCCTGCCATTATTAGATCCCAAATACAGTAATACTGTAAAATACAATAATATAAACTTCTGTCTATTTTTATACATTTTAAAATGTACAATCCTTCAGAAACCATTCTGTTTATTTTCTGCTCAGAAATATTTCTTCTTATAATCAATGTTGGAAACAGCTGTTCTGCTTAATATTTTTGTGGAAACCTTAATATATAAGAACTTTACTTTTACTATTTTACTTTTTTTTTTTTTTTTTTTTTGATTAGGATTCTCATTATGTAAAACAGAAATTTTATGTCATACAATTATTTTAATGCCTAAAATCAGCAGTTAAGTAGTACAAAACTATTACCATGTATATATTGTATATACTGTATATTTATGAATAAAACTGAAATAATTTCAAAAGTATTTCCTAACATTAAGTCAATGATAACTGGAGGAAAACATACATGACAATAATGTCACAATTCGAAATATATTATAAATTGACTTAATTTTGTTTATGCAAAAGGTATTTTTTTGTAATACGTGACTGGAACATTTTACTGACAGGTTTCTTGAGATTCACCCACTGTATATTATTTCAAATAAACCCACCCCAAACAGTGGTCATTTTACATTCCTGAAAATGGACAGTTCTTGGCCATAATAATCTACAAGGTGCAGACTTCAGCGATTGTAAGAAAATCAGGTTATATAAGACTGCACCACCTCAGCCTCACTATAAGTGAAAACACAAGTAACTCAGTATCAGTAGTACTCACCATCCATGGCCTGTTTGAGCGCTTGCAGTTTCTTGTGCTTCTCTCTGATGCGGTCGTAAGCACTGTTGAATGCCGAGCCGACGGACTGACTCGAATGGTGATGGGCCTTTCTGACATCTAGGCTGCCAAAGTCTGCATACCGGGAGTCCCTGGACTTGGAAGACGACTTGTGTCGACCGGCTGAGCGGGTGCTCAGGGCACTGCTGCCCCTGCGGGCGTCTTCCAGGGCACCGAAGCGGAGCATATCCGGGTCGAGGCAGGCCAGGTCTGCTGAGGAGGCCCAGCTTTTGTTTCTCTGATGGGGGTGTGAATGCTGGTTCACCTCCATGGGCCGGCCATGCTGTTGCAGCTGTTGTTGTTGGCGTTGCTGGTAGAGTTCGGCAGAGGATTCGGACCCAGCGTGGTACTCTGAAGGAGGGTACGGGCTGAGACCCTCATCTGCTCTGACAAGGTCCTGGATGGGAAGAGAGCCCATAGAGCGACTGAGTCCACGGTTCAGGTTGGCTTGCTCCTGGGTTCGGGCTCTGTAACGCTCCAGCACACGATGGGCGGCACTACGGCCTAATTGAAAGAGAAAAAAAAAAAAAAAAAGGGTTAAATATCAAGAACTTGCAAAAGTCTAAAGATGCATAATCTTTCAGAAATCATTTTAATATGCTAATTTGCTGGTCAGGAAACATTTCTTACTAATATCAATGTTGAAATCAGATGTGCTGCTTAATATTTTTGTGAAACCATAATTTTATTTATTTTATCATTTGAATCTTTTGTAACATTATAAATGTCTTTACTGTCACTTTTGATCAATTTAATGCATTCTTGCAGAAAAAAAAAGTAGTATCCATTTATTAAAATATTAATTAAAAGTATCTTACTGACCCTAAACTTTCAAACAGTAAATGTAGGGAGAAAAAAAAAAGTTACAATGTTTAAGCATTTTTTTTTTAAATTCTTTTTACCCTTAGGTGTTCAGGAATTTTACTTCTATTTCCATAACCTTTATGATTCTCATTATGTAAAACAGTAATGATGTTATACACTTATTTATATACCTAAAATCAGCTTAAAATAGTACAAAAAATATTCAAAATATATATTTAAAAAAAAAAAGTAACATTCATTTAAAAAAAAAGAATTATAAATTGTTCTTACCATTACGGTAATGATAAAGTCAACAATTGATAATGTCAACTGGCTTTATTTTGTTTATGCAAAATACATATTTTTGTGAAACGTGACTAGAACATTTTTTATTTGACCCATTTTGTATGATTCTCCCACCATTTTTTATTGTGGTTATTGGTCATGTCTGGGTGGTTCTTGGCCATAGTAATCTACAATGCCCAGTCTTGTGACAGTGAAAAGTCTGGCTATATAGGACTACAACCTAATTGGCTGTAAAGGTTAACTATACATAAACTTGCAAAGACAAATAAGAACCTATTAAAGAGCATAATTAAATGTGGTACCCTTGCTGTCTTGCTGAGCATTTTTATTGGATCACATTTGTCAATGCGTGATTAAAATGGGTCCTAATTGGCTGAAAGAACAGAAGGAACAATGGTGGCCTTCCAGTGGTTACGAGCTCCTCTAAAGCCTCTCTGATTTCACCCTGAGCTTCTAGCGACACGCTCGTTAGCCACGCCAATTCCAGCCCTGTCAATCAGGAAGACATGGATGTTCCAGATGGTTCTCTCTTAGGGAACTGTTTGAGCTTTGAATGACTCAACAAGAGGCCTTTTCTCTCATGTTTCATAAAAAGCTTAGTATATTGTAGGAGCAAAGACAGAGCTGGGGTGATTTCAAGCAGTTAACGAAGAGAGGCATGCTAAAGTCATTACACTCTGACCTAGACACTTCAAAACCCATGACGCTGGAAGGATAACAGTCACCAAACAGAATATAAAACTGTCTGAAAATTAGATACAAGAGTCTTGCCATATTTAGTTGGTCTATAAGGTCTTATAATTGTGATGAAACTAAGTTCATGTTTCTTCCGTATTTCTAGCAGAGCACGTTAACAAAAAAAGCAAAAAAATGTAGGACAAGGACTTTGTTCTATCCATCAATTGTTTATTGGATGTCGAGATGTGGGAAATGCATTCAAAAGAGAAGATGAATGCGTGATTTCAGGGGCAGGATTTAAACAAATTAAATGACTGGAGAAGTCCTGTATACGTCATCAGAAAGAAGTCAATCGTTTTCACCAGAAAATACAGTTTTGAAATGTAAATTAAATAATAGGAGGAAATAAATAAATAAAAACAACAACAACAACAACAACAATAATAATGATAATGATAATGATAATGATAATAATAATAATAGAGAAACAAAAGAAACAGGCATATAAAAATATATATAAATGATATAATGATAATGATGATAATAATAATAATACTAATAATAATAAGAGAAACAAAAGAAACATGCATATAAAAATATATATAAATGATATAATAATAATAATAATAATAATAATAATAAATGTGTATATATACACATGATATTAAAAATTAATATAATATAAATAAAAATAATTTACTCATACTGAAGCTTTTAATTATGTTTTTTTATTTATATTATAAATAAAAAATAAATATATATAAATATATTTATTTGTTTGTTTGTCTTTTGCCACTTTTTTCTTCAACGACATAGATAAACGATTATAAGATGATCATCCCCTGCATAAAAATTATGGTTCAATGTGATGCAACAATAGTTATGCTAATTAAGAATGATATTCGTTTATTTGCAAATAGTGCTGTTATAGTACATTATACGCTAAAGAAATTATGCTAATCAGTTAAGGTCCAAATATTACCTAAAAATAAACCATAAAATTGGCACCAAACCAGTTGTGGCTAGTAATAGCACAATGTTAACTGCATCAGGCTAGTAGTGCTTTTACTTGCCAAAAAAGAAGATGCTAATGAAACAGTGTATAGTACTCTCCAAAGCCACATAAGGACAACTTACACTGAAATTCAAACTTGTATACTCTTTGACCAACCTCGAAAAGATACAATGCAGTTGTGCTACAGTGTTGTTATGTATTAGCTAAGCAAGATTAGCATTGCTGCAGGTTCTTTTCTCCTGAAGCGAATACTAGTGTGAGCACGTATACTCTGAGAACGTCAACAGACATTCAATTTACAAAATGAGAACAATGACACAGTCTGAGACCACAGTTATTACTTTACTGCTGAGGTTTCGTGACATCTGTAAAGCCAAAAATAAACCAGCGTGAAGTGAGTCACCATCCAGGCCGGCTTGTTTTCTCACATCATGACCCTGATGCGTGGCCAGAGACAACAGCATGAAAACAAAACGCCCTACAGAACACACAGTAAAAAAAAAAAAACCCTGGGAAATATCTATTGCTGATCGATGCCATGCCTCAGTTACATAACCGTCCGGTCGTGTTTGTGCTGCAGCACCACTGAGACCACTGGGAAGATTTGGTCATATTTTCCAAAATGAAACACTCTGGTTTTGGTTTGTGGTGATGTGCTTGTCTAGATTCGTTTCAAACTCTTGTCTATGCACAGAGAGACGACGAGAAGGAGTGAGAGACAGACAGAAGATAGATGGAGAGAGAAAGCAATGAGGGAGTTGGAAAGTTGGGAGAGGAACAGAGAAGAAGGGGAGAGAAAAGATGACAAGAAAAGAAGAAAAAGTTCTTTGTTTGGCACATCATTAAACTATAAAGCATAAAAAAGTCAGAAGGAGAGACGAGAAAAACAGACTGAGAGAATGAAAGAAGGCCAAGAGATGTTAGTGAAGACTAGAATGAAACTATGTTCCAATATTATAACACACTGCCTACTGCATACCAATGTACTACATGCCATTTTGAAATGAAATTTTAAGTTTAAGTCAAGGAGTTACTTGCTGTGTCTTTGTAATAAACTGTGAAATTTACAAGCAACACAAATTGTTAAAAGTTTAGATTTTTTTCAATTGTAAAAAAAAAAAAAAAAAAAAAAAAAGTTTTTTCCGTTTCATTCAAACGGTAAGTTTTTTAAAAACATTTTTTTTTTAATATTATAACAAAATATTACTAAAATGTATTACATAATACTATATGTATTTATTTTCTTATTTATTTAATAATATATTTTACCATTTTATTCATTGTGATGCATTGCTGAATTTTCAGCATTATTACTCCAGTCTTCAGTGTCACATGATCCTTCAAAAATCATTCTAATATGCTGATTTGATGCTCACGAAACATTTCTTATCATCAATTATCATCATCACGAGACATTTTTTCTTAATCTTTCATTAAATCTATTTCTAATCTAACTCTTTGAATTAGAAAGCACAAAATATAATGTGTCCTCGCTTAATAAATGTATTAATTTCTTTGCTCATATTATATATGCACACTTTGCTGTATGCAATAAACGGTATGCTAGTTTTCTTTTTTTAAACATAAACAAACAATCTTAACAATATCATCAAATCACCTGAGAAAACAGATTTCTCCAGAACCACTATTTATCTAAAAATAAACATAACAATTTCACAAAATTCCCTAGAATTTTCTATCTGCTATCTTACGATTATCTGGAAATTTCAGATTGGCACTTCTAGTGCTGGTGCTGTTCTGGCTTGTCTCTTGTGGCAGGGAGGTTCTTTTATCCTTCTGTTCTGATAAGCAGCAGCTCCTGAAGGGCCAAAGCCATGTCATGTCAGAACCAAACCCTGCTTTGTTTACTTTCTGAATCACTTCCTCTTAACTGGATGAATTCTTTGTGATGACTCAGCGTGAAGCGCAGACCTTCACGATATTAAAACAATCAGTCAGAGATTGCGGAGAAAGCATGAGCTGTGATTACAATCAAAATATCATAATTTATTAAGAGCAACTCCAAACGTGTGGTTGGCACAAAAGACGACTGGAAGACCAGGAGCGTGAGCGTGTATTGACATGCCTGTGTGTTTGGGTGTGCATGTGTGTGTGTGTGGGGTGAAAGGAAGAGAGAAGTAGAAAGCAAATGTGTACATGTTTAATAAAGCGGGGATGAAACCCCATCTTCATTTTCCTATATAATAAGCAATAAATGCCTTTTTTCATAAGGGATTTGGTGTGTATTACCTGCTGGAAGGCCTTTTCCTCGCAGACGTTCACGAATCTCTTTGCTCCTCTCTGGAAGTGACTCCCTTTCACTTTGAGACAACAGACCATCCAGCTAAACAAACACACGCACAAAGATGAAAAAGAAAAAAAATTAACCATTCACTTTTATCAAAATATGACATTAAAAGAAAGCAAATTATACTGAATTTATTTTCTCTTGTGCAGTAAGTTATATAAACACACTACTACTAAAAAGTGTAGACCAGTAAGATTTTTTGTTTTTCAAAAGAATATAATACTTTACTTTTTTAATATTTATATTTTATAAAAATAAAAAATATAATATATATATATATATATATATTTTTTTTTTTTTTTTTTTTTTAATAAATATAAATATTATTATTAATAATAATAATAATAAAACAATGTTATTAATTTCCACAAAATTATTAAGCGTACAGCTGGTTTCTAAATTGATTAAATATATATATATATTTCATGAGCAGCAGATCAGCATATTAGAATAATTTTTGAAGGATCATGTGAGACTGAAGACTGGAGTAGTGATGCTAAAAATTCAGCTTTGCATCACAGAAATAAATTACATTTTTAAAACATTAAACTAGAAAACAGTTATTCGAAATTGTAATAATATTTCCCATTATTACAGTTTGATCAAATAAAATGCAACCTGAATGAGTGGTAGTTTACTTTATGAAATTCTCTACAAGCCACCCAAATCGTATAAGCAACAAAAAATAAGATAAATGTTTAATAATCATTTTTATTATTTTTACACTATTATCATCATGATCACCACGTATTAATCACACCCATTAAGGCGGTAGTTTATTTTATGAAACCGTATAAGCTAAAAAAAAATAAGATAAATGTTAAATAATAATAAAAGTAGCAGTAGTAGCAGCAGGAGTAGTAGTAGTAGTAGTAGTAGTAGTATACACTGGAAAGATGGGGGGAAATTAAAATAGACTTTGGGAGAAAAATAAAATGGTGCGTTGTGGGGAAATGGATTTCACATACCCTTAGAGGACTTAAAGAAAGCTTGATCTATTCTGTTAAACCAAGTCAAAACATATTTTGAATAAAGTTTTTAACTAAATCGGGTTTGCCTGAGGAAGAAAAAACAAACATAACGGAAGACATGTAGACAGAAAAACAACCTCACAGGAGAACAATCCCAAGCAGCCACACAGGATTAATCAACAGTAATTAGAAGACAGCATCCCTACTGGACCATTTCACATTCACCTCCCCAGTGCGGAAAAAGACACACAGAGCAGAAAATAAGACCAGAAACACGTCTGTTCCTAGCAATATTCTCTTTCTGTATTGCTGTGCAATTAAACTACTGGGGAGTGTGCAGCTGAGGAACAGGATGTGACATCAAACACAAGAAAACAAGCACTGGAAAGACTGTAAACTACCTTTTTAATTGAAAGCTGTTTTACAGGGCTGGACTGTGCAGGCAAGTCAGTTAAGATGAACAGTACATTCACACATATTGTTAGTGTTGAATCATTAGTGTTCGGACGTGACCAACTAACAAAATTAGAGGTGGGAATCGAGAACCGGTTATAAATTAATGCTGATTTCAACACAAAAAAAAATCAAATAACTTTTTTTTTAATTTTATAAATACACTTATAGCAAGCTATAAAACAAAGTAAAATACTGTCGCTAATATGAAGATGCCTTTGCAAAAAGAAAACAATAACATGAAACTGGGGTGTGTTCCAGAAAGCACGGTTAACTTACCGTTAACCAGCATGGTTAACTAAAACCTGAACCTTCGGTTGATTAACCCAAAACCTGCTTACTCGAGGTATGTTGGTTCCAAAAACGCATCCAGGAGTAAGTTCATTCAACACAGAGCATGCTCCTGGTTAAGACTCAAGACATTCTCAACAGAGTGACGAATCGACGAGTCACTATGGAAACAGACGCTAAGAAAAAAAGTTTCTTTCTTCAATGGTCATTTACATGGTCGTGCAATAATTTTTCTTTTTTTTCCCCCATTTAATCTTTAATGAGATTAAAAATTATATTGTTTGTTTGATGCTTATTAACATAAATCATCAAATATCAAAAGTCATATCAGATATGTATTTTTATTATAGAAATACATTATAGAAAATGCAGATCCATGTGTGAGATGATAATATAAAATGTAATATATTTAATATAATAAATTAAACATTACCTTGTGATAAGTGTTTTATAATTGATACAGATAACTGTTAAAAATATGCCAATAAAATAAACATAATAACTATATTAGAATATTATATTACCTTATTTTTTACTTAAATTAGCACTTTAAAATTAACATATCATACAACTTATATATATATATATATATATATATATATATATATATATATATATATATATATATACATACATACACACACATACACACACACAAAATATATATATACACACAATATAGTAGGCTATGTTACATAACTATTGTAATAATATATAATGTTGTGTGCAATCCGTCACGCCCACTGAAGGCTCTAAAGTGAACTAACCCTGAAACAGAACCTACTCCGGAGCAGGTTATCTTCAGAGAGCACGTTGCTATGGTTACTTACATACCCTGAAAGTTACCTCCGATTTTGGAACCGAAAGCTGAGGTTATCCTCAAACATACCCGGGTATGTCACATAACCTGCTTTCTGGAATACCCCCCAGTATTCCTGCATGCATGTACTGTTTTCTTAAGCTCAGGTTTAAATCATTCTAACGACTCACTAATTCGTTGAATGAATCAAAGTGGTTCTTTATTTAGTTGCTGATCCTTAAGTAATTTCTTCTTACATTCATAACTTTAAATGAACCAAAAATTGTTGAAACCACTAACAAAATGTTGAAAGAAATACATAGACATGTACCTGAGAGAGACTGCCAAGAACGAGCCTCACCAGCTTCCTGATGTATGAAAATGAAGGGTCACAGTTGGAGTTACGGATGTGAGCGCTGCAGGTGTCCAGAGCCGACCGTACAGAGAGTCGGGTGAGCGTGGAGTCATCACACATGTTGAGCAGGACGCTGTTCAGATGTTCTCCAAGTTTCATTGGCTAAAAAACACATGTAGAGCTCAGTGAAAAGAAGTTGATGAATTATCTAGAATCTATATTTGCCACAAGTCATGGGCCAGAATAATTTATTTACTCAATTTAAAATGATGTTGCAATGGGATAGAAGAATGAAAGAGTAGAGACTCTATTCTTAGATTGAGGTCAGTATGTCGCTAACAAGAAGTAGAAAATACACAGTACATACCAATATTTAGCTCAAATGTTCAATTCAATTTGATTTTAACTATTCTATTCATTTTTTTTTTTACATTAAATGAAGTACATTAATAGGAATTAAATATTAAATGTCTGTCCCACCTGGCTGTGTGGAATCTCATAGTCTGCACCCCAAAACAACGTCATGCCAAGTGAATACATGTGCATCTAAAAGTTGAAAAGGAAACAGAGACAACATGTTTTACCCCAAATAATAAAACTGTACAACAACTGACAGCCTCATTCTGACACATTGTTGCACACAAACTTGTCTTCAGAAGCATTTGCTACCTAGAGTAGGTTTTAGGCATTAATTAGTATCACACTTTATATATAGCACATCTGCATGGTTTTGTGTTTCTTCCCCGTCTAGTTATTCTGTCTGGGCTTCCTGCTATAGAATAGCTTTGGGAACAAAATATCCAAGAGTCTGCCAAAGAATGCACAAGATCCTTTGACTTCTCTGCAAATAATCATGTCTTGAGACTGCGGTGGTGTATCTATTTCTTTCTAAGAATGTCATGTGTACTCAGAAGCGTACTGTCAAAATGACTTAAGAGGTAAAACGCATGTGTAAAATGTAAATGAAATTTTACAAATTTTTAAAAAGTTGTTTTCCTTTTTTGGTCGACAATGAAAAACAAAATGATTTTAATTTTCACTTTTCTCTCATATTCACATGACTGTACAAATGAAATAAAAAAAAAAATCTGAAAGACAGTTCTGAAACTCACTGATAAAAGGGTTCTTTAAAAACAAAAATAAGTCCTGTTTTTCACCATTCGTGATGTAAATTGGTACCGGAAGCCATGAAGAAAAAGACAAGTGACTTTTATACAGTAAACAACATGCCCAACAAATGCCTTTCACGATCCAAATGGTACCTTTTCCATATCAGAAAGCGAGGAGAGGCTGAGACCCTCCAGCATCTCTGGAGGAGTGAAAGCCCGCAGATCCTTCTGTGTGACATTTTCATCCGTGAAAGAGATGTTTCCAGAAGGCATGAGCAGCAGCGACCATGGAGAGATGATAAAGCCCAATGCAGATGGATCAGCTGAACCTGAGGTTAAAATAAAAAAAAATATTACCACAAACTGCAATTATTAGGGCAAGGCCTGAATCTTAATCAAATTCTGAAAAATAAAATTGAATAAAAAAAAAAAAAAAAAAAAAAAAAACCACACACACACACACACACACACACACACACACATATATATAAAATATACAAAAATTAAAAATATATATAATATATATATAAAATAATAAATACAAAAATAAAATAAGAAAATAAAAAGCTGCTTGTCCTTTAAGTTGAACGTCTTATGAAGTTCAGAAATAAAATGTTCCTTTGGCATTTAAAGACATAGCAATGAAAACAGCCAAGTTTCCAACATTGGCTAGGTTCTGTTTTGTAAAGCGAAGAGAGGAAATTCTAAGACACTGCAAGTCCTGACGCTATAGCGTGGGAAAGTTACTAGACAAGTTAAGGGAGATAATGGCCTTGACTTAAGAACATTTCCTCGACACGAGCACAGCACGATCTAACTGCGCACACGTTTCAGGAACTATGGAGATTTGGTGGTGGAAATCAAATTCTTTTCATCCGGACTAAGATGTGTAATAAAGAGCTACATTATTCTGTGAATGAGCACAATTTCCTTGAAATACGAGGCCCCTGGGATCTCTCTCAAAAAGATGATTCTGTATGACAGTACATTTTTCTTTTTGATGTTTTTTTCCCTCTTCTTTTGTGCTGCAGATGCAAAACAATGGAGCCTTTGCTGTTCAGAACACGGCCCTGCGGTTATGGATGGAACAGCTGTACAGAAATAATTTATCTATTCCGAGTGAAGATTCAGTGGAAATGTGGAATTGCTTTTGAGAAACTTCTTTTTATATTTCATGTCATATAAAGCCAAAAACAAGAACAATTTCTCAAACAATCCTGGAAAAAAAAAAAAAAAAAAATGTATCACCATTTTTTCACATAAATATTAAGCAGAACAACTGTTTGCAACATTGATAATAATATTATATGTTCCTTGAGCAGCAAATCAAGCATATTAGAATGATTTCTAAAGGATCACGTGACACTGAATACAGGAGCAATGATGCTGAAAATTCAGCTTTGCGTCACAGGAATAAATTACATTTTTAAATATATTCAAACAGAAGAGAGTTATTTTAAACCGCAATAATATTTCATAATATTACTGTTTTTACTGTATTTTTGTTCAAATAAATGCAGCCTAGGTGAGCATAAGAAAGCTTCAATGCATTGAAACAAAAAAAAGAATAAATAAAAATAAACCCCAAACTTTTCAACAATAATGAAAGTGTTTTTTTTTTTTTGTTCCTTTTCTTTTTTTTTTTTGGCATTGGTAACATTCACGTCATTAGGCAGGACGAGTAAAGCCTCTAATACTGCCTCAAATAAACACATTAACATAAATCAGCAGAAACGTAATTAAAAAGTCAGAAAGTGTTTAAACTAAAAATAAATGAAAAAAATCTAATTCAAGCAGCGATGCTATAAAACACTGGAATTCCCAAAGTAAACACACGTTTCCTGTGGAAACTGTCTGACCATGGTTGGACCTCTTTATGAAAATCTAGCAGTGCACACTCATGTTTTGCCTCCAGCACAGTAGCTACTCCAGCATCTTTATTAAAATACTTTCCCTGTTAACCTATACAGGTAACATACCAATCTTTGGCATTAACTGCAACAAATTATTGCTAAAACGGAGTCATCTACAGTAGTCGTTAATGGGAGGGAAGCTGACGCACAGTTGGAAATCTCTCAAAACGGGCCTATCTGATATGGTTTTATCTGTCCTATCAGAGACTGGCCCGGTCATCTACTGCAGTTCACGAGCCCAATGAGGTTACAGTCAAAAATAGCATCACAAACTCTACTTAGAAGGAGAAAACAACATGAAATGAGATATGAACACATGCCATGAATAATAAGCAAACTTCTTTTTACATAAGATAAAGTGAAAATACAGCATCAAACATGTGTCTACTGACTTGGGCGCCTGTTTATTTAGTCAGTGTCTGTTTATTTTAGATGCTCAAGATTACTGCATAAGCAATGACCTAAATACCCATTTTAAAGTGCAAGAAGCAGTGGAAACTTTTGCATTATTTATATCATGCTAAACAACCTTCAAAAATATGGCTACATATTTAAAAAAAAATAAATCATAAATGGTTTTGATGTGTATCACCTGGGGCAATACAGAGGGGGGGGGGGGGGGATGTGTGTGTATTATATTTATATATAAACCATCTTTGATGATCTTGAAATTTATGAAATTGAAAATGTGGCTAGAAAAAAAAATATATGCGCAATAAGAATAAAAAAATAAATATTCAGGTTAAATAAAATTTAAATATTTATAATATTATGAACATATAAATATTTACAAATTAATAAAAAAAATAATATGTTTTGTGTTTTTATGTAGTGTAATATATATTCACCCTACACTAAAAAATTGTTTAGAAACCATTTCCACTCAGAAATTTGCCAGTAAATGACACTTTAATTTCATAATTACAAAAAAGGAAACAAGTACCATTTACACAAATGTGAAAACTGAAACAGCGGTAATCCAGTAATCTGTTTTAATTAACTGGATTACCGCATGTATATTTTATTTCAGAAGTTGGAAATCTCATCTCTTTACTAATAAATCAAGCATCACCCTTCTGCACACTGGACTGGAATAGGAAAATTTAAAAAAAAAAAAAAAACAAGCATCACCTTCAAATTAAAATAGCATGCTATAAAAAGCAACCTCAGGACTTCTCACAACTAAGTGCTCAGGGTTTCCAAATAAATTAAGTAATTTTGCTGACTTGCTCAAGTCACATCCCATGACTCTCTTCCAGGGCCCAGAATTTCTGCAAACTTTGTCAAGAGGGACCTTTGCCAGCAAGTTTTCACCCAAAGCAACTCAAGGCCAGATAACAAGCTACTGTGAGACTAGGAGAGTCCTCATTCCCCCTGCGAGCGCATGCCGAAGCGGCTACATCATCTTTATCATCATCGTCCTCCTCGACCCTGAAGACAAGGGGCCTAATTACGCTTCAAACCCTACTGGCTATTGGCCAGGTCTGTAGAATAAAGAGGGGCAACGACTGTCTGCGATGCTGACAGAACGAGAATTGTCCCCTGACTGTGAGAAGGACTTGTCAAGAATCTCCAGATCTGTGCGTGAACGGCAGCAGATATCAGTCAAGAGGAGCTGGCATCATCTCAAACGCCGCAAACTGCCCACCAAACTGCTCTTTAGGAGACCGGGCTGCGGGACAATAAAGAGGCTTCTGTTCACAGCGGTGACACACAACACTAGCCCACACAGTCATTCAGAGAGACAGCAGACGGACGTAAGGCTGAGTAAGCCTTCTCATAAATTTCACCGAAGTGTTACCCGAAGATAGAAAGCTTTTCTGCACAGGCTCACTTCTTTGAATCAGCCTGATAGGTGCTATTTTTGGCCCACTGACAGCTTTTGAGGAGGCCAGAGATTTATTCTAATCACTTCTAAACAGGTGTGAATTGGCGGAAGACAATACTAAACGCACACATGCTGACTGAATAACCACCTTACAAAAGAATCCTGCTGAATGTACTGATAACGTCACAGCTGAAGCTTGTAATGGCTTTGAATTGTTTGTAAGAAAGGGACAAAACAAAAACAATATTTAATGACATTGTGAGGTAACTGCATGGGAAGTGTGACACAGCTGTGGTCTGAGGGAAAAGGTTTTTTTTTATTTGTCACAGGGAATTCACATAAAGACAGATAACTTCAGTTTTTGTTTTTCATGTCAAACAATCCCTGCCAGTTTAGCTTCCTTTTCAAAAACCACCAAGATAACTAGGTTTCAACCAAAATGCCAAACTTATTCTGGTTATTCCTACAATAAAACTATGCTAACCCTATATTAGCCACAGTCACCCAAAACAAATGACAGATTTACAATAAGGCCTACAGCAAGATTTGATTACAAATGTCTAGATTTTTACATTTTGGGGTTGGGGGGAGGGGTTCCTTTTTAAGGAATTTGTATTTCTTGATAAGGTTTTCCTAAAGTTTAGCGTATCACTATACAGTTGCTAAAGTGTCTCAACTGTTTTTACAATTGCTAACAATGTTGCTAAAGTGTTCTTTGTGTTAACACAGTGCTATGCAGTTGCTATAGTGTGTTGATTGTGTTTAGCAAATTACTATGTGATTGGTAAGGTGTTCTTAGTGTTTAGCGCATTGCTATGCAGTTGCTAAAGCGTTTCAACTGTTTTCAGCAAGTTGCTAGCAAGGTTGCTATTGTGTTCTTTGTGTTTAATGCATTGCTAGGCTGCAAAAGGACGTTGATTGTTTTTAGCAAATTGCTATGTGGTATTCTTAGTGTTTAGCCCATTGTTATGCTAAGGTGCTTAATTGCTAATGTGTCCAGGGGGTTTTAGTGCATTGCTATGTGGTTTAAAAGATGTCCCAAGTGTTTTAGCCCGTTTCTATGTGGTTTCTAAGGTATTCTGTGTTTTAGCGCATTAGTAGGTGGATTCTTAAGGTCTTCTGAGCGTTTGTGGATGCTAAGGTGTTCATGGTGCACTTCTATAATGCTTACCAAAGCAGATAGCATATTTTAGCTATTGTAGAAGCATGTAATATATAATAGGCATTTGTGGAAATTGTGGCCACCATGGTACATTTTTATATTCGTCACAAGGTTAGCATGAAATTCCTCTATTGAAAGTCAACAGGTTAACTGTAGAGTGCAAATGAAAGCAATACTGGTTACAAGCTTTAATGACAAGAAGGAATACAATCAGGAAAGAACTACAAAAATTCAAGTTGAAGAAAACCAAAAATGCTACAGGCTGACCAAACCAGAGAAACCAGGTGAACGAGGAAAAATTCCTACAGAAAGAGAGCGGAATGTATTAGAGAGACAAAAAAGGAACTGAAAAGCAGAGACATCCTTTTTTTGTACAGATTATTCCAATAATGGACAAAATGGAATGTAAATCTCCAAAATTCCACAAACTATTAAGAAAAATAATCTGCAAGACAACAAAAACAATCTGAATGGCACCGCACTAAGTGGTTTGGAAGACACAAGGTCAGATTATTCATATTCACAATAAATCCACATTCGCTGCATGTTACTTGGCAACAGAAACTACCAGGTTCTGGAGAGGTCATAGATGAATGTTTCATTACAAACAAAAAAACAATAAAAAAAATAAAACTTCAAATCTGCAGAATTCATGCTGCATGCTCTACAGGAGACTCACAATTACAACTCATTGATTTCAATGGTGAATATGCCATGTTTATGTTGTTGCTTTTTTTAATTAAATAAGTAGAAACAAATATTAGAATTATTATTACAAATATTTATTATTTCAGCCTCATACTCCTTTAGTTTTGGATGACTGGCATTTACACCGCATTTATGTAACCTTATGGCTTACACTGTAACCAAAGGAAGCCAGATAGTCGGTTTCATTTGCAAAAACTCTGCGTATTTGGAGCAGATCGCTAAATACTTTGGAAATGTTTTATCAACAAATGTTCTTCTGCACTCCAAAGATATCAGACCGCTATCCAAGGTCTCTGATTGCCTCGGCCATCCCAAGGCCTCATGTTCTGAGCCAGCATGGCTGGGTACCCTTGAGAGATGCGGGATTTATCACTGCACTGCGAGTCAGGACGGCAGTTTACCTCTGCGGAGGAGTTCATGCAGACTCTCTGCGCTCTGGTTCAGGACGGCCCAGACCTCCTCCTCCTGCAGTGGCCCTCCCCTCACCTGCAGCGCCTCAGCCAGAGACACATGCATGCTGTCTGTGGGGTCACAAAACACAGTGCTGTTATTCTTACAATCATTATCACTGAACATACTACATACATCCAGGACATTGACAAGTGCTCACTGTACATCTATGAAGATTTAAAATTCTGCAGAACCTAAAAGGCAACAGTTCTTTTTTAAATATATACACTGAAAAAAAATATTGAAGCTGCAAATAAAACAAAGGGGGGGTGTTTATACTGGAGCATTTGTATGTATGTATGTATGTATGTATGTATGTATGCATGCATGCATGTATTTATTTATTTATGCAAGTATTTACACATTTGTTTATGCAAGTATTTATTTATTCATTTTATTTTCTATATAGGGTTAATTTTGGTTTCATGTTGATTTAAAGGAATAGTTTGTGTCATTTTTTTAATTATTAAAAGACATTTAATTTAATTTTATTAAAACACATTATTAATAAACATATATATAAACATTATATATTAAAAACATTAATATATAATAAATATTATAAAACAATATATTTTAGTTCATTCAGGTACATTTTATTTTATTTAAAAACAAAAGTTTATTTTATGATTTTAGCTTTTAGTTTACTATAATAACCCGGATGAATAATGTTACAATGTTATTGTAAAAAAACAAAACAAAAAACTGTAAAATGACTGTAAAAATGAATTAAACAGCTTTACAGCTCACGTCATTCCAAACTCATTACAAGACATCATATAAAGCTGTAGCATCTCTTCACAATTTCTGAATTAAATCGCTTGATATATTTGAATTAATTTCACTACGCCGTTATGTACTTTTTGTACCTTCTAAGGTTTGGTCACCTGGACTTTGGAGGGACAGAAAGCTCTAAGGTTTCATTAAAAATATATTTATGATCTTCAAAGATGGACAAAGTCTTACGGGTTTGGAACAACATGATCTCTTTAAAGAAACAGCAGCACATTTAACTTCTGTAAGATGCCATATTTCCGAGGGTAACATAGTACAACTAGAATGTCGTGGAAAAGTTCATTTCAGTAATTCAACTTAAATTGTGAAACTCGTGTATTAAATCAATTCAATGCGCACAGACTGAAGTAGTTTAAGTCTTTGGTTCTTTTAATTGTGATGATTTTGGCTCACATTTAACAAAAACCCACCAATTCACTATCTCAACAAATTAGAATATGGTGACATGCCAGTCAGCTAATCAACTCAAATCACCTGCAAAGGTTTCCTGAGCCTTCAAAATGCTCTCTCTGTTTGGTTCACTAGGCTACACAAACATGGGGAAGACTGCTGATCTGACAGTTGTCCAGAAGACAATCATTGACACCCTTCACAAGGAGGGTAAGCCACAAACATTCATTGCCAAAGAAGCTGGCTGTTCACAGAGTGCTGTATCCAAGCATGTTAACAGAAAGTTGAGTGGAAGGAAGAAGTGTGGAGAAAAAGATGCACAACCAACCGAGAGAACCGCAGCCTTATGAGGATTGTCAAGCAAAATCGATTCAAGAATTTGGGTGAACTTCACAAGGAATGGACTGAGGCTGGGGTCAAGGCATCAAGAGCCACCACACACAGATGTGTCAAGGAATTTGGCTACAGTTGTCGTATTCCTCTTGTTAAGCCACTCCTGAACCACAGACAACGTCAGAGGCGTCTTACCTGGGCTAAGGAGAAGAAGATCTGGACTGTTGCCCAGTGGTCCAAAGTCCTCTTTTCAGATGAGAGCAAGTTTTGTATTTCATTTGGAAACCAAGGTCCTAGAGTCTGGAGGAAGGGTGGAGAAGCTCATAGCCCAAGTTGCTTGAAGTCCAGAGTTAAGTTTCCACAGTCTGTGATGATTTGGGGTGCAATGTCATCTGCTGGTGTTGGTCCATTGTGTTTTTTGAAAACCAAAGTCACTGCACCCGTTTACCAAGAAATTTTGGAGCACTTCATGCTTCCTTCTGCTGACCAGCTTTTTAAAGATGCTGATTTCATTTCCCAGCAGGATTTGGCACCTGCCCACACTGCCAAAAGCACCAAAAGTTGGTTAAATGACCATGGTGTTGGTGTGCTTGACTGGACAGCAAACTCACCAGACCTGACCCCCATAGAGAATCTATGGGGTATTGTCAAGAGGAAAAAGAGAAACAAGAGACCAAAAAATGCAGATGAGCTGAAGGCCACTGTCAAAGAAATCTGGGCTTCCATACCACCTCAGCGGTGCCACAAACTGATCACCTCCATGCCACGCTGAATTGAGGCAGTAATTAAAGCAAAAGGAGCCCCTACCAAGTATTGAGTACATATACATTAAATGAACATACTTTCCAGAAGACCAACAATTCACTAAAAATGTTTGTTTGTTTTTATTGGTCTTATGAAGTATTCTAATTTGTTGAGATAGTGAATTGGTGGGTTTTTGTTAAATGTGAGCCAAAATCTTCACAATTAAAAGAACCAAAGACTTAAAATACTTCAGTCTGTGTGCATTGAATTTATTTAATACATGAGTTTCACAATTTGAGTTGAATTACTGAAATAAATGAACTTTTCCACAACATTCTAATTTATTGAGATGCACCTGTATTTATTTAGAAATAATGTTGATTTTATCCATCAAGATTGTAATGGTTTGTATATACTTCACATATATGAACAGAAATAGATGTAGAAAAAGAATCAACAAAGTATTGAGATTCATTCTTGTGTGCATGTGCTCTTCCAGGAAGAGCTGTTCATTCATCCTCTCTCCTGAAGCTTGCATAATGTCATGCTGTTGACCTCAGGAGGCTGAATTATGTGTTTGTCACTGCGAGATCTCCACAGAACACCACACAACTTAGGTGAGGAGAAACCTGTGATTAATTTCATTTTAAATACAGTTTTGAAAAGAAAAAAACTCCTGAAATTGTCCAGCTGATTCAAACTGTCCAACATTCGACATAACGTCATAACAAAACAAGCGAAGCCGTTCGAGTCCCATCAGGTCTAATTGTCAGGGTGGGGTCAGTTACACTCCTTGCAGTGAAATTGTTCGTTATTATGTCCAAACCTCTGCACTGCTGCCACAGCTGTAGATACAAAGAACCGTAAACCCCTGGAAATCCCAGCATGCTGTGAGGCAAGAGAGACAGGGGAAGCTCAGGGTTTAAGGGATTACTTTTGAGCGGGCATTACATGGGGCTACCTAAATACTTATGTGTCACATTTCAATTGAACTGTGGAGTCAGACTTTTCAGTTAGCGCGTGGCACATCAGAGGGGACTGCCATCAGAGCACATTTGTGACATCTGTCATAGTCTTCTGTCAAGTTTGGGGATCATAAACATTTTGTAATTTTTATTTATTTATTTATTTATTTATTTATTTATGTATTTATTTATTTATAAGATTTTATAATATTTATTTTATTATAAAATCAGAATTTCATATAAATATGTTATATAATGCATTTATAATTATAAATGTAAAACAAACAAACATATATATTAATTTTCACTTTGATCATATTTACCAAGGGTGCTGATATTTTTGACTGTGTATATACACAGTCAAAAACATCGGCACCCTTGGTAAATATGATCAAAGGCGGCTGTGAAAATTAACCTATATATATATATATATATATATATATATATATATATATATATATATATATATATATATATATATATATATATATTTGTTTGTTTGATAATTCAGTTATATACATTTATAATTATAAATAAATTAGATAAAATATTTATATGAAATTCTGATTTTATAATAAAATAAATATAAAATCTTATAAATAAATCCCTATATATTTAATTGTGTATGTATATGTGTGTGTGTGTGTGTGTGTGTGTGTGTGTGTGTGTGTGTGTGTGTGTGTGTGTGTATGTATGTATGTATGTATGTATGTATGTACGTACGTACATATAAATATAAATATATATATATACACACACACATACACACTTAAATATATAGTTTACACAATAATTATATAAATTGTTCGCATTTCATTCTAGAATTATAATTTCACATAAACATTATATATTAAATATTATACAGTATATTATAAACCTCCTCTCCCAAACCTGTAAAAAGATTTAAAAATGAAACGATCTTTAAAAAAAGGGGGGCTGCTTTTAGCATTTACAAGCAGAGATTATTTTCAGCCATCAAAACCCATCAAGAATGCACTAAAATAAAGACGTGGCAATCAGCTTCCATCTAAGATACTCAAGGCCCCAGCAGCGAGAGCAGGTCATTCCACATAAGAGAGAAAGTGCCACAGATAAGCGCATATTTATGCAGGAATGCTCACTGGGGATGAGAGACTCTCTGAAAGAGGGATACGAGGGGAGGAAAGTGAGCTCCAGACCCCTCCCGTACGCCTCATTAGCCCTTACTGTGGGGGCTGTCGTATGCAGATTGTTTTCCTCAGCTTTTGTTATTCCAGTGCAGCCAGAGAGTGGAATGTTTGCCCGTCTCTCAGGGTGCTGCGGAGCACTGGGTCATTCCCACCGGTACGCTCAGCCACAGAGGAAAAGGACAGACAAGTGAGAGAATATGGCCTATATTCAATCCAGTAGAGCTAAGCCAAGGTCATGGGTTTGATTCCCAGGGAATGCATGAAATGATCAAATGCATCAACAGTCACTCTGGATAAAAGGTTTCAGCCAAATGCATAAAACTCGGAATAGGAAACTACTTAGGAAAGCACAGCATGCAAATTTTCAGTTTGCATTGAATACTCACATGACAAGGAATACTTGAATTTGATTTCCCTTTAAAGAAATACTTCTGGTTTAGAACACGTTCAGCTCAGCTGACAAAACTTGTGGCATAATGTGGATTACCACAAAAAAGAACTTCTGCTTGTCCCTTATTTTCTAAAATAAATAAATAAATAAATAAAAATCTACAGTGACGCACTTACAATGTAAGAGAAATATTAAAATACACACTGAAAATGTTTCAAAAGTACAGTCATAAGATGAAAACAATATTCATGTGAAAATGTTATTTTTATATCAATAACATACAATTATAGTATAGTTTTAATATTTTGTTTTCATTTTTATTTAATTTTTAGAAATTTACCTGCGTGTTTTTGTCATCTATTATTCGTTTTTTAATGTCTATATAGTTTTAAGTTTTATTTCAGTTTTAGTTATTTTAGTACATCAAGTTGAAATGAAAATGTGAAATGTCGCCTAAACGACAACCTGAAAAATGTTAGATATTTTTTAAATATATTTTGAATATTTCAGGTAAAGCGTTTTATTTAAAAACAAGTTTTTTTTGTTTTTGTTTTTTTTAATTTATTTATTAATGATTTTAGCTTTTAGTTTTAGTTAACTATAAAAATCCTGATGAATAGCACAATGCTATTGCAAAAAAAAAAAAAAAAAAAAAAAAAAGATCCACAAAATTGGTCTCAATCGAAATGCCTCACCTTAGCTTTGATTTAAAATGATTTTATTTTATACTGAATGCAGAATATTCCTTTAATGTGCGACAAATTACCCAGAGGCAATATTAGCTGCAGTTTGACTCTGACAACCAAACAGTAAATACATTTTTACACAAAATTAGAATGCAATATAACTGTACTTATTGTGTGTGTTAAATTACGCACACAACTTAGTCATGTGTGAACAATATGTTACATACTGCATGCAGGATCCAGTATATTCCGCACAGTATGCGGTACGCTTGCATTCCATTCCCAACATAGCATATGTTAGACCTTCCCAACAATCCTGGGAGCTCTCACATCCAAGTGTTAGTTTATGTCACTATGCAAATTACAGAAATGTTTCTTTTCCCAGTCATTATGCATGATGACATTTATTTCTAAACATGTTAAAAAGCATCAAGCAGCACTGAACTGCTTCAGACTGCAGGGGAATTTGGGTTATGCGGTAGCTATGTAATCACTTTAAGAAGAAATCTTGCACGTCTGGGAAAAAAATGTTTCTAGAGAAGGAAGAAAAGCCTGTTTCCACAGTATTTGACAAACAACCAAAAACACACACAAACAACCTCAACTTACTTCTGTGATACTAAGCTTCATTTTAAATGTTTCCCTGATATCCATTAACATTAATCAAGTTCTTACACCAAAAACAGTCACAATTTAAAAGAATAAAAAAATAAAGAGTAATAATGTTGCTACTGCACCTTTAAGACTTACTGTAAATAATCCCTTAAAATAAGCTAACCATAATTTGCATATGAAATTCATTGCATTCCACCAATGTTATTTCAGTATAATTAAGATACTAGTTTTTATTAAAATTCTGAACGATTTTTTTATACATTGTTTACATTTTAATAGTTTTGATTTTTTTTTTTTAAATCATTTTAATAGCATGTAATATGTCTATATAGGTTTTACTCATGTTTATTTCATTCATGTTTTAAATTTGTATTAATTATATTTATTAATTTTGTTTCAGTTATAGTTTCAGTTATTTTAGTACATCAAAACAACTAAATGAAAATGAGAAAGGACTGAAATTTAAACTTTGCTTTTGTATATTATATTTCAGTTAATGTTTAAGTAACAAAATGTTCATTTTATGGTTTCGGTTAACTATAATAACCCTGCATCCCACCATGTTACTGAATACATATTATGGCCGATATGTAAATGTTGCCGTTTATACACCAAGTTGTTCAGCAGTTCCATAAATAGTCTATAGATGGATCTTTAAAAATATGGAGATCCAAGATTTTGTCTGTACAGCAGCAATGAGGTGAGACATGAAACGTAAAGCCCTTAAACTAGACAGTACTGAAAGAAGAGCTGCAATGGATGGTAGATTCGGGCCAAGTTATTCCCAGAGTGCCAAGAGAGCTGAGGAAACACAAACAATGATTCACGCGGGCGAAACCCTTCACCCAGAGGAGACTTTCCTGGTCTTGCACACCCACCTACAGATCAGAGCGCTCAGAGACAGAGGCTTAATGAGATAGAAGAAGGGCACTTGTTTTAATTCATCTTCCAGATGATACAGGCACTCTGTTTTTCCCATAAATGCCTGAGACGGGAGTCATCATCTCAGTATTTTCCATTTTGTTGCAGAACTTGGCAGAACGCAGATTCAAGAATAAAACTCTAGAAGCAGTCAAATAAAAACAGAAGCATGGGCTAACAATTTCCAACGGAACAGCAAAGCCCGATAGAGAGGATGTTTCATTTTCTTATAACATTAATCTGTGGTTGGACCCGGTTAAATCATCTGTAATTCTAAAAACAGCCCGATGCCAGTAAGCTGAGCCGAAAATCTTTCTTGGAGATGCTTTTGCCAGGAGAAAGCAAAAAAACACCCAAACTCCCAGAATCCTTTGCTGGATCCCGTTACCTCTCTCTTTCCCTCTTACTCAATCTCTTTTAAAATAAGGAAAACTTTAGAGCCAAGCCTCATATGCAGATTTTCCAAAAACAGATCACTGAAACCTAAAAACTTGTATGACATAATACAAGATGCAACAATGCTTCCTTCAATTAAATTCTTCACATTTCAGCTTTAAAACAGTAGTTCTTAACTGGTGGGTCATGACCTAAAAATGACAAGCGGGTCCCAAATGATGTCAAAAAACAAACAATGCAATGCACCTAACCAAATAATCTCACATAAATTAAATCCCATTAATAATTATGCTAAAATATGCTAATTTTGTTGACGTCAACACTGTGAATCCAGTCAGACTGATACTTCAGCATAAATTACTTCAGCATAAATTCATGCATCGCTGATAAACCTTATAAACACATAAGTGATAAATATAAAATATAAATAGTATTATATAAAATATTACATAAATATTTATATAATTATCAAAATATTTATTTATATAATTAAACACTGTCGTAACACTAAAATAATTCTATTTTTATAAATATATATTAAACAATTGCATTTATATTTTATAAAATGAAATTAAACTTGGATATATTTTAGAGTAATCAATGTGCAGCTTGTATAGAAGTACAAATTTACTGTCCTCTAAAAATAACTCAACATATATCCATTATTGTCCAAATAACTGGCAACAAAAATGAGTACACCCTAATGGCGCTTTTCCACTGCATGGTACAGCACGGTACGAAGGATCGAACGCAACTGTTTTGAATGAGCGCACCTTTCTTTTAACAACCAAAAAATGGGTTTTTCGTTGTCTGTTGAGGAAGTACAGGCTGTCTCTCGTTGATAGCCGAGGAGCGGATCCAGCGAGAGCGTGATGGAGCGACGCGAAATTAAAAAGGTTTTTCAGGAGTCACGGCAGTAGAGGCGGCGCAACTATAACGACACGTGAATAATCCCGCCCGCTCTAAAGCGGTACTAAACTGCAGTGGAAACGCGAACCGAGCCGAACTGAGCAGTGTTGTGCCGTTCTGAACCGTGCCGAGCCGAGTCATACCACGCAGTGGAAAAGCGCCATAAGTGAACATGTCAAAACTGTGTCCAAAGTGTCAACATTTTGTAGGGGCACCATTGTTATCTAGCACTGCCTTAATCCTGCTGGCCATGGAATTCACCAGAGCTGCGCCGGTTGCTGCTGGCATCCTCTTCCTCTCCTCCATAATGACATCACAGAGCTGCTGGATGTTAGACAAATGATGCTTCTCCACCTTCAGCTTGAGGATGATCCACAGGTGGCCACTCCATCAGCTTCATCAGCAAGGCAGTCGTCATCTTGGCGGTGTGTTTGGGGTCGTTATGTTAGAAAGCTGCCGTTTGGCCCAGTTTCTGAAGAGAGGGCATTATGCTCTGCTTCACAATGTCACAGTACATGTTGGAATCCATGTTTCCCTCAATGAACTGCAGCTCCCCAGTACCAGCAGCACTCATGCAGCCCCAGACCACGATGCTACCACCACACATGCTAGACACCATCTGAGCCTTACAAGTTTATCTTAGACTCATCAGACCACGGGACATGGTTCCAGTAATTCATTCTCTTGGACAGGTTGCCTTCAGCAAACTGTTTGCAGGCTATTTTGTGAGCCAGCTTCAGAAGATTCTTCCTTCTGGGACGACCACCATGCAAACTGACTTGTTGCAGTGTGCGGTGTATGGTCTGAGCACTGACAAGCTGACCTTCCACTTCTGCAACCTCTAAAGCAATGATGACAGCATGCATATGTCTGTTTTTTGAAGCCAGCTTCTGCACAGCACGAGGACCTAACCTCTTTGATCGACCTTTGCGAGTCCTGTTTCAAGTGGAACCCGTCTTGGAAATCCTCTGTATGACACTGGCCACTGTACTGTAACTCAGTTACAGGGTGTTACCGAACTTCTTATTGCCTATAGGTCATCTTTGTGGAGAGCAACAATTCTAATTCTCAAATCCTCAGAGAGTTCTTTGCCATGAGGTGCCATGTTGAACATCCAGTGGTCAGTATGAGACAATTGTACTCAAAGCACCAAATTTTAACTGCTCTAATACAAGATACAAAAATTTGTAAATTGCTGTTATCACTTAGGGTGTACTCACTTATGCTGAGTTATTTTCAGAGGACAGTAAATCTTGACTGCTACACAAGTTGCACATTGACTACTCTAAAATATAGAGATGTTCCGATACCCTTTTTCCCTTCCCGATACCGATTCCGATACCTAGGCTCAGGGTATCGGCCGATACCGAGTACTGATCCAATACCCGGGTGTGTATCTGGTTATACAGCTGTATGTACTACTAGCCCTGAATTGATACAATTCTTTTATGGTGTGCTTCACGATAGATAGATAGATAGATAGATAGATAGATAGATAGATAGATAGATAGATAGATAGATAGATAGATAGATAGATAGATAGATAGATAGATAGATAGATAGATAGATAGATAGATAGATAGATAGATAGATAGATAGATAGATAGATAGATAGATAGATAGTCTGGCGAGTAATTTTAACTGAATTTAGGACCGGTGGTGGTGCTTTTTTGGTCATTCGGTGTTTCTGTAAAAATCAATAATACTGATAAGATAATAATCATACTATGAATTCTACTAAGAACAATATAAAACGCACTAAGGATTAACGAGCTGCTGGATTCATGAATATTAATCACGTTGTCTGCATTGGCTCGAACCGATTTGCTGAAATCAAAACAGGGACGATAATAGGTGAGCGCCAGCCAATGAGATTGTCGTTTGCGCGTTAGCTCCGCCTACTACTGGAGAACCCGGCAGTTAAGCTGAAGAATTCCAAAGGAACGTTATTTTGACAGGAAAATACAACAAAGAATAACGTTTACATACCATGCAGAATTGACGCGCTACATGTAAGACTCTCTCGCTCCCTCTCCCCCTCCCCCTCCCCCTATTAGACATCATTTAGTCGCCCAGGTTGAAGATTTAGTCGCATATGCGAGTGATTTAACTTACGTTTGTATTTCTTCTTCGCTGCTCTAAATAGTGGTTGCTTGTGTGGCAACACAGCACAACTTCCTGTGTTTGCATTCTGAGCAGCGAAGAAGAATTGATTTCCGATTTGCAGCATTAAGCAAAGCTAGCGCGCATAACTATACGTCTTGTTTAAAAATGGTATTGGATCGGTACATGGGTTCAAGTGCTCGCCGATACCGATGCCAGAATTTTTTGTGGTATCGGTGGAATTTCCGATACTAGTATCGGAATCGGAACAACCCTAATAAATATATCCAACTTTCATTTCTATAGTATTGTCCCTTGAGAAGATATACTAAAATGGTTGCCAAAATGTGAGGGGTGTACTCAGCTTTTTGAGATAAACACTTTATGTATTGGGCCGCTACTTGATTTTGAAACTAAACTCTGGAATGTGAGCAAAACCGAGAAACACTTCTTTAAAAAGTCAACTTTTACGATTGTATTGCACCATAATCTTTGGCAACATGCTACTCTAAACGCAGATGAGAACAGTACACTTTTGTCTGCAGGAGCACAGGTGACTGGAAGGACCAGATTACTGCACCATGATGAATCAGTGCATATTTTCAACAGCGAAAACAAAACACACTTTTACAAGGTAGAACTCCCTTTTACCCTGGATGAGTCACTACTTGGCTGAAAGATTGACCCAGCCCCTGATCTTCTTTTCTCTCTTCCTATTCCGCCAATTTGCTTGTGCAAGATCATCATGATTATTCGTTGCTCAGTGAGTCTATTATTTCTACCCTCATCCCTGGGCCTTAATACTTAACTTCCTTCCATTTCTACTAATAACAAGGTTTCTGGGGACCAGAATTACGCCCAAACAACTCCTCCTTTTCTCTTTTTCTTTCCTTCATGAGTATCACCAGTATTTTAATGTTTAATTTAGGAAGTAAAATAGTAAAAAATTTGTTAAAATAAATAACACACTGAAAAATAATAATCTACTGCGATGTGTCATGTTTTTATCATCTAAAACACGCATAAACTTACATAATTTGCATCGACTTACATAATGCAAGCAAGTGAAACGTGCAAAGCACACACATTTGGATTTGTACCGATTGAGAGAGGTATTCAAACCTAAGTGTATTTGTGAGTTCTTTTCCAACATAAAATTTGTTAAAGTTTGGTATTTATAATAAATGTTTAATTGATGTTTGTTTTATACTTTTCCATTTTTGCATTCCTGTTCTGATTCTGAATGCTGTTAAATCCAACTCTAAAACCACTAAAAGTTAAATTAGGAAACAATTCTAATGACCATTTTCAGGAAACACAATGACTAAAATCATTGTGAATTTTACCAATCACTAGCAAAATCATTCCAAAAAAATAATTAAATAAAATTAATATTGTAAATGTAAATATAAATATAAATAAATAAACAAATAAATAAATAAAATAAAATATATATGAATGATCAAAGGCGGCTGTGAAAATTAATCTGCATTGTTAATCCTTTTAATCTTTTATTTAAAAAATCTAACCTTTCATTGGATAATAAGAATTTAAAATGGGGGGAAATATCATTATGAAATAAATGTTTTTCTCTAATACACGTTGGCCACAATTAACAGCACCCTTTTATTCAATACTTTTTGAATCCTCCATTTGCCAGTTAAACAGCTCTACATTTTCTCCTATAATGCCTGATGAGGTTAGAGATCAGAGACCATTCCTTCATCCAGAATCACTCCAGACCCTTAGATTCACAGCTCCATGTTGGTGCTTCTTCTCTTCAGTTCATCCCACTCATTTTCTACAGGGTTCAGGTCAGAGGACTGATGGCCAGCAGAAGCTTAGTTTTGTGCTCAGTGACCCATTTTTGTGTTGTTTTTGAGGTTTGTGTTTGGATTATTGTACGGTTGGAAGATCCAAACATGGCCCATTATAAGATTTCTAACAGAGTCAGTCACTTATTGATTATTTATCTGTTGGTATTTGATAGAATCCATGATGCCATGTGTCTAAACAAGATGTCCAGGACCTCCAGCAGAAATATAGGCACACGACATCAAAAATACAGCAGTATATTTCATTGTACACATGGGGTACTTTTTATCCCTGTGTTCACCAAACCCATCTTGAGTGTTTGCTGCTAAAAAGCTCATTTTTTAGTTTCATCTGACTATAGAAGCCAGTCTCATTTGAAGTTCCAGTCGTGTCTGATAACTGAATATGCTGGAGTTTGTTTTTGGATGTGCTAGGATATTTTTTCTTGAAACCCTCCCAAACAACATGTGGTGATGTAGGTGCTGTTTGCCTTTTTTTAAAGTTTTTTTTTAAAAGTTTTTCTGACCCCGAGACTCAACTGTTTTCTGCAATTCTCCAGCTGTGGTCCTTGGAGAGTCTTTAGCCACTCAAACTCTCCTTCTCACCGTGCATTAGGACGATATAGACACACACTCAATTATCTTTTGCTGCACATCAGAACTATATTCTTTGGTTTTTCTCATTGTGATGGATGGTTAAGGGAATTTGGCCTTTGTTTTCCCTCCCATTTACGTTTCTGTGAAATAGGAAGCCATGGCTGGATAATTTCATGTTCATAATCACCCTGGAGTGCTCAAAATTTTAAATATGAATGGGAATATACTTCAGAGATATTTTACTCATAAGAATTTCTAGGGGTACCAATAATTGTGTCCAACGTGTATTTGAGAAAATCATTAATTTCATAATGAGATTTTCCCCCATTTTCAATAATGCAGGGTTTATTTTCAGAGCCTTCTTTGGCCATGTATCAGAGCCAATACTTTTGGCCACAACTGCGTACTGATATATCAGACTATATATATTTAATACTTCCACCCTTCCCAATCTATTTCAATGCCAAAACCATTTCTACATTCAATGTTTGCTAGATCCTCCCCTTAATTCTGATTTAATGTCAGTTTTGCAATCCATTTTATCATGGTACAGTTTGCAATTCACATAGGGCGGCTCTAATCCCAGATCAGTGTGGGTGCGTGGTTTCTACAGCCTTTTTTTCTTCTCCCAATGGTGTGATCAGTAATTAAGACTCTAAAGTAGAGTTCTAGAGAAAAACCAGAGGCCTCCGGAATAAAACTGCCCACTCGTGGCTGTTTCTCTGGGTCAGATTCACTGATGTCCGCCATGTGTTGAGCATAGGCCAAAGGTACTACACACTGTGCTCGGTACAACATCCCGGTTTGACTTGAATATACTAGTAGAATGCACATTATACCAGCTTTCAATAAGTTTCCATCCTGGAAAAACCCAAAATATGTGAAGCATCCAAAAAAAAAAGCTACAATCCCAAAACAGGATGAATGTTTTTATTTTAAAGCTTACTTTGCACGCCTTGTTTACCGCAACACAAGAAAAGAAAAAGTTAACTCTAGCAACAACACAGGAACATCCTGGCAACCACCCAAATCACCTTTGCATCAGGTTAACACAAAAATTGAAGTCTAGTTATTTGTGTCAAAACAAACATTTGAAAAAAAGTTGCAGTCTGTAAGATTTATTTATTTATTTTTATTTTTGAAAGAAGTCTACTATGCTCACCAAGGCTGCATTTATTTGATTTGAAATCTTTTGTAACAAAAATCTCAATTTTGATCAATTTAATGCATCCTTATTGAACAAAAACAGTAATTTCTTTCAAAAAAAAAAAACTACCGACCCTAAACTTTTCAACAGTAGTGTATCATTCTATAAAACATTTAAAGCTTTATTTCTGTGCTCAAGAATCCATTTATCCCAAGACATGATTAAAAATATGCATCAGCGCTGACTCAGAACAGAAAACTAAATCTGTCTGTAGAACATAAAGATGAAAATGCTTTTAAAAGCATTTTCTCAGAATAAGCACAAAGCAGAGTGCAAAAGAGATTGCAAATGCACTTTCCAAAGTGGTGTTCAGAAAAACACCTCACATAGATCACTGAATTTAGCCAAACTAAAAACCTGAGCTGTGCGCGCCTGGCGTGTAAAAGCGCACTGAACTGCGGTTCAGCAGAGATGGAATTTCCTCAGTGGAGACAGGCCAGAACAAAATAACACGCTGAAGGAGCAGAATTAGCATCAAAGGTGTGAGGGTGGGGTTTGATTCAGGCAGCCATCAAAACCGAGACTTCCGTTCAACTCGTTTCGCAATCTAGCGAGAAAGATCTACTTAGAGTGGAAAAACCAGTGGACACAAAGCTGCTTAAAATAACTTGAAACTTATGTTATTCTTTTTGTGAAACCAGTTGACAACCAAGATTGTTGTGACACTTTCTCAAAGTCTCCTACAGAAGCTTCCCGTTCAGCCAAATGTTAGGAAACTGAATAAACATTTACACAAACGCATTACAAGCACGCAAACCAGCACTCACGCCCTTTCTTGCCCTCAAGTCACCTGTCAAATGCACCATCCAAGTGGCTGTTACATCATATAACAAGCACCATAATCCATCTGACAGACTCATAGCTCACCAAAATACATAGCAGCTGGATTCAGACAGCCAAAGGTGACCTCATCCACTGGACGTAGGTAAACCGATTTCACCGTCAGCCTACTTTCACATCCATCCAATTTCCGTCTAAAACAAAGTGCTCAAAACACAGGCTAAAACTGAAAGACCGAACTGTCAAAGTCTGAACCATCTCCTGTCCTGCACAAACAAACTTGGAGACGTTTCTGTAGGCAAGATTACCAAGCCATATTCGCACAACCCAGATGTAAGCAGCGCCAAAATGCATGAACTGCAATGGAGACCTGAAACAAAAGATCCATTGAGCTCGGCGCGGAGGATAAAACAAACCTTCGGACCACCGCACAAAAGAAAACAAGAACTCGTATTGGCCCCTATAACTATGGCTGGATGAATCAGACACCCTCACTGTCAGGAACATTCCTCTGCGCAAGAAGCTTCTCTTTTACTGCTAATTCTGTGAACTGCAAACCACACGGTGCAATTTCATAAGAACTGCTCATGTTTAGACTGGAAAGAGACAGTTTCTCCTGCCATTAGATCAGGAGTGGCATTGTGAGATATAAACAGACTAAAAATGACAAGTTTTAGCTCTCAAATGACAGCTTTGGCAAGCCGAAGTGGATCTGAGGATGAGAGGTTTCTCAAACTGATGATGTGGTCATTAGGATATAAAAAGCAAAGTACAATCTTCTAAAAAGTACACTCTTAAAAATAAAGGTGCTTAAAAAAGGTTCTTCACAGCGATGCCATAGAAGAACCATTTTTGGTTCAGTCAAATGTTCTATAAAAAGAACCATCTCTTTCTTACCTTTTTATAATCTGAAGAACCTTCTTTCGCCACAACAAACCTTTGTGAAACATAAAGGTTCTTCAGATGTTAAAGGTTCTTCTATGGCATTGTGAAGCACCTTTATTTTTAAGAGTGTGCTGTGGTGTTAACATAGCTTGGTAATGGTCTGTGATGATATTTTGGCACTTAAATGACACTTTTTACATTACTTTCAGGTCATTTGTGATTACCGGATTTGATAAAAGTGATTTTATTGAGATTGGGATTTCTATGTCAGGTAATAATCCATTGAATAATCCATTGAAATGCTGACAAGCAGCACAAAACTAGGCCTGGACATCACAATATTAAAATATTAAAACTCTCTTTCATTACCACATTCATGTACTATGGTGTTTACATGTATAATAGTCATCAAATTTGTATTTTTCTTCATTGCACTTTAGTGTTAGTTTGAATCTTTTGTGTTAAGACCATATTCTTTTTAACTTTTATAAATAAAAATTCCCCATTAAAGGGTTCACTAGACCTGTAATGTGATGGTTTGGTGGTCAGGCTGCAAAAAGGAGCCAAAACAGGGACATTTCCTCAATAATTCTACCAAATAAACAAACAAAAGTCGTTCATTTCAATATTACTGACTAAAACTATATGTTAAAAGGCACAAAACTATCGCTCAAGTGTACCAATGGCCTTCATCAGATACAAGTTAAACACCTGCGGTTACTTCCAAATTGCTCCACCATCCAACACTGTGCAACATTTGACATTTTGTAATTGCAGCGCTTATATTTTACGTACATTACGCCTTCTTGGAATTCTCTGTAGTCTGCGATGATAAAACCTCGAATAAAAGTCGCATTTTTGCTCGAATATACACATAAAGCTCTCCTAATCCAAAGCCTGGTGCCTCATGGCCAGCGCAAAGCTACTTGCGCGGTTTATAGACCAATATAAACGCTGGTAAACTTTGCAAGCAGCAGCATCAAACTCAAGAAAGCATTGATGTTAAAACATAAACTTACCTCTCAAATAAGTGGCCTACAACTTCAAACTTCGCTCCAACTACCAGCCAGTGCGCAAACAAGAGTCCAGCATCACATCCACCAGCAAACCTGAAATGGAAAACCAGCTCGGGTCGAACTGGCAACAGGTTTTACTTCATAAGAACTACTTCGACCGTAAAGTCCATGATCTCCATTTAAAAAAAAAAATGTAACCCGCACTCCTTGGTTTCTCCTTAAAGAATAATGCGTAAAAACGTGCACCCTGCACGTAAACTGAAATGATCTTAACGCGGCTGAAAACGGGCAGCGCGTCTTTGGTTCCTTTGGGAAGCCGAGTCACCCTTCCAGCCCGAGAGGTTCAGATCTCTCTCTCCGTCTGTGAGCCCTCCTGCTCGCTGGAGAGAGGGAGTAACCAGACACCCGCACTCCTGTCGCTCATTGGTTACTTTCCACTGGAGCAGGAACCGTCACACCAGCAACATGAGGCGTCTCTATAGAAACTCTCCTCAACTGGGAGGAAAATACCACGAAAAGTTGTTACAGTGAGGCGCAGTCCGCGGTGGCCACGCATCCAGATATGTAACGCAGCAAAAACAAAACATATGAAGAAGAAATTTGCGTGTTTGCGTGCAAGTTTTCATTTCCCTTACCCCTTTAAACTTTTAAATATGATGCAATCTCATTAAATACCCACATATTTGCATATTAAGCGATAAGGCCAGGCCTAATGTTACCACACACCCAGATACCAACAAATCTGTTGAAAATGTGATTTCATTCAAAATAAATTAGGGAAAAGATTCGATTTGCAATAAAACAAAAGCCAAAACGTTTTTTGAAAGTCTGGAGCCCATTTATGGAATATTTTAAGGAAACAACTGTATCTTAATTTTATTTATTTGTTTATTTTTATTTTTATTTTCCCCTTTTTTTATAACCTAAATGTATATATATATATATATATATATATATATATATATATATATATATATATTTTTTTTTTAAGTTAATTTTTCACTTTCTTTCTTTTCTTTATATACTGTATTTGATTGTATAAATATGTATGACTGGTGTTTTCTTTTCTTTTTTTCTAATCTGAATTCATGTGTGTTATATGTAGATATGTGTAGAATCTATATTATTTGTATAATATTACAATATTTGCCTTAAATTTTTTGTCTGACCTAAGATGAACCAAATAAAAATAAATAAATAAAAATAAATCAATTAGGGAAAATGCATCATTTCAACTTAAACTGTGCATATGATACAGAACTTTTTCGAAAACAAGTCAAAATTAAGTTTTTGCTCGAAACAAAAAAAAAATCTTATTTTAAACAGAAAACAAGATTATTTTGCTTACCCCACTGGCAGATTATTTTGCTTGTTTCGAGCAAAAACTCACTTAATTTTGATTTGTTTTTGCTGAAAACAAGACAATAATTTTTACTTGTCTAGAAAATCCTTCTTGATTTAAGAATTTTTATATTTAATATTTTGGCTGGAAACAAGAAAAGCATTTTTTTGCAGTGTATAAACTATATTAGCTAGTTGCCAAGGCGATACTAAAATCATTAAAACTAAAAAATAGAACTAAAAACTGTATATATATATATATATATATATATATATATATATATATATATATATATATATATATATATATATTAAAAATAATAATACAATAAAAATGACAAAAACACAACAAAATGACTAAAACATTTTTAAAAATGAAAATTTAAAAAATCTAATAATAATACAATCTAATAAAAATAAATTATTTAATTATATTAATTTTGAAACTAAATATTGTATTCAGTCTGAGCATGATGATGTTTGGCCTTTGAAAAATGCCAAAGGTCATCTAAATAACAAAAATGTAACATCTATTATTAATTTGTTAATAATATTATTAATCTTTTTTTCTTTTTTCTTTTTTGTAATATTGCGAAAAATCAAATCCTGTATCATCATGAAATTATATCATTAAATAATTGATTCCTGTCTGACCACCCATTAAGAGAGAGCAGGTTGGTTTTGTTTGAGAGTTCATGCTTACACCTTACAGTGTTTTGTTCTGCTTGAAATTCTGTTCTGGGGTCAGTCGTGCTTGCCATGTCTTGCCTGAGAGCTACAGAGGAATGAGAGTTTAGTACTCCAACCACAGAATTCCACCTCCACCCCTCCTCCTCCTCCTCCTCCTCCCATCCCGTCTCCCATCCCCTCCCCTTCACGCTCCTTTCCCTCACCCTGTGCCGCAAATTGACCCTGAAGTCTTTCTTTAAACTTGAGCAGTGCTTCACTTCACCTGGGGCAGCAGGGATCACCATACATGCCTGCATGTGACCCCTGCAAGTGGTTATAGGTTGTTGCAAACATATTGCTTTGATTTATTTTACTTTCATAATTTCATTAAAACATATCTGGGCTTATGAAAAAGTATTTTCGAACATAATGGAATAACATGGTTGATGGTTCATTTTTGTAGGAAAGAAAGGGTGTGTGCAAGAGAAACAGTGAGTTAGCACCGCTCATATGACTAACGGGGGAAAAACGGCATTTCAGGCCACAAATAGCAGGGTATAGATGAACCAAATGTCACTCCGAGGTACCGTGCTACAACACTGACATTTTCTTCCTCCAAAACAGAATCCGGAGAGAAGCAGAATGAGTGCTATTTTAAAACAGACCGCTAGATTTTTGTTTTCGGGCCTGATGTGCCCACCTCCAAAAAGTGGGGCAAAAGGAGGTGGCGGTTAGACTGAACAAGAGGGCCCTGAGGAGCAGGATTATGAAGAATTAGATGAGGAATATGGGACAGGATGTGCATGGAATTGCAATACAACAATGCAACAGTGTGTTAAAATGTCATTAATCTTCATAGATTTATTTATTTTTTTAACAGTAATGTATAGAGCTGTCATGATATCCAGGATTTTTGAACAGTGATGATTTTATTTTTGTATTTTTTTTGGGGGGATAATAAAGGTAAGAAATAAGCCTCTTTATCACTTCAATTCAATGTTTTTTATCATTATTTGACATTTTCCTCTCAAACGCCAAAACAACATGACTGGTTGCATCTAAACATACTAACATAGCATTGCTTCACATTGCACAATACGGGGTTAATAGTGCAAAAGCATAACCCCAGGTAAAAAGCAATGCCAACCCCGCTTTTAAACTACAAATGTGAAATGTACCTTTAAAAGAGGGGTTTAGAACGACGATAACCTGTGGTTAAACATGCCCTTTTCAGAATCAAGGCCACTAAGAAAGGTTCTTTCTTATACAAATTAACAGCTTCCCTCATTATCTCTTTGTAGACCTTTAGCATTTAGAGAATAGCAGATTCCTTGTCTGTTTGGATTTTATTTGTTTATGATGTCTGCAAATGTTCCACCATGACTTAACAGTGAGTGACAGCAGGCTTTCTCTATCCAGGGCTTTGGAGGTTTGTACCTACAGGGCATAGCAGCACAGAGCGCTCCTGGCTCCAGACCAGGCCATTAAAACCTCTGTGGGGATGCCGGAAAGGAAAAGGGGAGGAGGGGAAGACAGACTAGATTGGTGGGTTTGGTAATTGCTTGCCCTGGTTTTGCAAATATGCTTCCTCTTGCACTTTTGCTACACCTCTGAGGGCCCTGAGTAAAACAGCTTATCCCAAAGAGACTCAATAATTATATAAATAAATGCCTTTTGTTTCTTACTCTGAAGGCTGTAAGTATTGTAGCAACTAAATGTTGTTATTTTGCTCCCCAAAGGCTCAGTTGAAGACAGGAACTAAATACAGTTTAATTTCTCTGATCGCATATATACAGTATGATTCATACTGTATGCATACTTTACATAAGAAGCTGAACTCCAAGTTTAAAGTCCAGATTTATGCAGTAGCTTGCAGACCGAACATAAGCCACAGTCTTAGATTATAAATACAGTTTAATTCTCCCTGATCTTACCCTTAAAAATTACATTCATTTTTTGTAACCCTGTTTATTAATTTAGGTCATATTACAATTATTTTTATGAAACTGTGAAATTAGTAAAAAAAAAAAAAAAATATTAGTTAATTCTAATGAAATTAAGCATATTTGTATTATCTTACCTGATATTTTCAATTAACTAAATTTTATAAAATATTTTTAAATTTCATATAATTTTATTTTCTTAAATTCCTTGAAATCAAACACTGCTCAAACTGTAAAATATGCAACATGAGGTAATCACGAAACAACCTAATGTATTCATATATGAAACAGTGAACCAGATTCCAGATGTATATGTAAACAGCAACTTTCGAACTCAGAATGTGGTTATTCTATTCAGAGGCAGAGTAACAAAACACATTTGTATATTTCTGTGTCTGCACCATGAGCTGGTCATCATCAGCAACTGCATGCATTACACTGACAATGGTTGATCGTTTATACTGAAATATGTTCAGTATACTTTATGGTGTTCTGTATAGTAGTAGCAATACGCAGTGGTAAATAAACGACTTTTACTAGCAACATATGCATATTTTATAAGTTATTTAGAGAGAATTCTCCCCTAAAAGATAAATAGAGAAACATAAGAGTCAGAGATTATCTTATCAACATCACTCAGCGCTTGAAAGTTGGTTTTCAATAGCTAGAGGTCAATTCTCAGTTTGTCAGGAAGTAATTCAGCTTTAATGGCTTCCTTCCACTGAGGGTTTAGTTGCTTTTGCATTTATAATGTAAAACCCGCCCCCTAGTGGAATAATACTGTCATTATAAAAAGTCATTGCTCTTTGCGTGGGAGTACCGATCATTTTTAAGAGTTTTATTAATGTGTTGTTTATAAAAAAATTATATAATATTCACTTATACTCAAATATGAATTCCAGTTTGTCATTTGTGTGTGTGTGGAATAAATAATATGTTTAAATAGAAGGCCTCTGAATTGTTTCACCACCATCAAAATGAATGTTCTCCAACGATCATGAAATATGTATCCGATTCTCCTTGATAACACAGAAAGTATTTCTATGTGCCACTCTGCAGCGTAACACAGCTCTCTTAGTGTGTAAAGCAGATCCTGCATCTGGATGGAAATTCAACAATATATGCGTTTATTTGGATTGATTAGATATGTAAACAGCCTCATAACTTTCTCTGCACAGTATTGGCAATGTCTGCAGAGAAAGTCGATAATTTCCATAATGATGTTACGTAAAGATTTTCTCGAGTGCTCTTGATTTTCAAAGTGGAACACTTTACTCTGACGCGGTCATTGTGGGATATTTATTTGCTAAAAGGCACAAATGCAGACTTTGTCAATATTTACAGATGCCACAGAATGCAAGACAGTATTGCAAGTTCAATGTATCATTTCAATGTAGCTTTTTATTTAATATGCAACAATATCATTCACAGCTGAGCCCTGGATTCAGTAAAGGCCTTGAGGTGTGAATGTTTGAGAGGGAGCAAAGGACATTGTTAGGCATAGGCTGGATAGACAGTCCCAAATGAGGGCTGGTGTGATTATAGCAATATACTCAGAGAGGCAGGAGTGTAATTGTGAGGTAGACGCCCAGAGGATCTTGCACATTCAGCATGTTCTGCCACTTGACATTTCTCTAAACGTTTAGAACGATGACAGCTTGGCTGAGAATTGGGGCTGCAAGTCAATCTAACCACAGCTCTAGTGACAATACTGCACCTGGAGGCTTTTTAGTTAGTGAACAGATCACAACACATGCTTATGATTTAATTTACTTGTAATTTCAGTCAGCTACCTTTCTAGCCATATTCAGTTGCAACTCCACTGCCTGGGAAAAATAAAAAATAAAAAAGGAGGAGAAGAAGAACTCTGCTGGGAAGTGTGGTAAGTATTTTTAAAGTTATGTTTATTCATTTTTTAGCCTCTGCTAAATGCATAAATGTAAATGTCATTTGTTCTGATTTAAAAAAAACAAAAAAACAAAAAAAAAAAAAAAACAAAAAAAAAAACAAACAAACAGATGAGCCAGAAATGTGTTTATTATCTGTGGGAAATGAAAATAATATGGATATACATCAGTAAACAATTATTATTTTAATTTCAACTAGCCTCTCAGAGTGCAGTGTTTTTAGGTCCAGAAGTACTTGGTGATGTGCGATTCGTGAATGAATCGTTCGTTGGAACCGATTCTTTGTCATTCAAAGCATTTGCGCTGGCTAGACTATAAAGGACACTTGGGGTAGAAACGTGTTGAAATAAATTACTCAACATTTGACATTTTTATTTATTCTAGCACGTTGGAAAATTATTTTGCGTAAACTTAAACTCTTAGTGGCAAACCATAATTTACAATTGAGAAACTTTTTAATCCACAATGAATCTATCTATATAGCCTACCTATCTATCTGAAGAGTTCATTTGCATGTTTTTATTTTTTAAATCCTGCATACCAATTAATATCAATCAAACTGCAGTTGGGTTGTTTTGATTAAATAATAGGCTACAATAGAACACAATAAAAAACATAATTTATTTATTTATTTAAAGAACACGTTATTGCATGTCAAGTTGATTTCCTTGTCTTTGCTTGTTTTAGAGACGCTTAATGTTGCTAATTATTATTATTATTATTATTATTATTATATTAATTAGGCTACCTCATGTTGCCGTTAAAAGTCCTAGGTTTTGGGCTAACTTTTGATTCACGACTAGAAAGAATCAATGAATCGATTCCTTCGAACTGATTCATTAGACCGAAATGGAATGAATCGAATGCCCTGTGATGCTGGCTGCTTTCTCTCTGCCCGCCTCCAAACACGCAGTCGGCGGTCATGTGCACCAAAGCCCACCAATCTACAGATGCGAGATCAGAGCGCCGCTCCTCTCCATCTCCTCACTCCTATGAGACCGTTCTCGGCTTTGACGTCATCGTGTGCTCCCTCTGGTTGCTACGGCAACCCGTCTCCCGCACCCCCCACTTTCTCCATCCGTACGCTGGTAGGATCCGTAATGGTACAGGCAGCATCCTGCAGCACAATGGTGAGCGCGCAGTGATTCAGCATCGCAAACTCAGGCTTTAATCCTTCTCTTTTTGTTTCATCTGCCTTTTTTTCTTTATATCTGTTTGATTCGTCCTCACAGTGGTCTTTAAATCCGTCGCGTACCGGGATGTTTTGAACAGGACTGGACTGTCACCGGACCGGGATCGTCGGACGGGCAGCTGGCACGGAATGGTAGGTCGGTCGTTCGGTCGGTGGTGGGAGATGTTGATGCGGGAACCTGAAGGGTGGGGTGATGAATATTGATCGCTATGAAGGTTAATGAAGTCGATGCCTTTGTGGCAAAGGAAAATAAATGATCAGTCACGACCGTCGGTGCGCGCGAGAACGATTTCTAAACGGCAGGATTTCTCCGGTGTTTACCGGATCTGAGCGTGTGAGCGCACATCCATCCATGTTTTCCCTGCATCACTCGCAGTCCTGCATCATATGTCCTGTTTCCAGTGACGGCAGGCCTTTGTTAGAATATGTACTGATAGAATCTGGAGTCACAACAATGACATGCATGCCATAACTGGTCAATATATAAGCCTTTTTGTATGCTTTATAGGCTTTTTAAGTCCAATGTAACGTTCGTTTTGCTTAAAGAGGCAAAATCGGGATAATTTTTGCAGTTTAAGACTTTTAATTCTATATTTTGATACTACTTCTTGCATTTGATATGTTTTTTTTTTTTAAACTTATGGATGCATAAACCAGTTCTTAATGGAGTCTGAGATGGGGCATATGGTGATGATGCACCCAGCCGATTTTTATTTTTATTTATTAATTTATTTTTATTTTTTTTAAATGTTGGTATATGGTACTAAACATGAGAAAGCATATATATATATATATATATATATATATATATATATATATATATATATATATATATATATAAATATTGCGGTGCTTTGATTCATTGCCACCTATGGTTGAATATATTCATTATTAAATTACAATTAAAATATAATGAAACACTAAAACATTTTTAGATGATATCAGATTTATGTGTGTGGCCCATGATGGAAGACAATGCTAAGATCAAATCAAATTTTTAAGGCCATTTTTTTTGGTTTCTGGTTTGAAATAAACAGAATGTGACGTTTTCATGCATAATTTTTCATAAGCCTGCATGGAATAACAAAAGTTATTAAAAATGCAAAAGTGCATTCAAATATATTCTTGACGTGAAATACAATTGCTCTGCATTTATTTTTGCATTATATTACATATACAAAATGACCTGGAAGTATTTGTGCAATGTATAGCTTAAAAAATGAATTATATTAAATATATTAAACAAAGAGTTATGTTATCACTCCTCTTCACTTAGGCTTTCAATGCGTACATTTTATGCATTTTTCAAAACTGGTGAACTGTGCTGAAATGTTACATGGCACTTTAAGCATGCCTTTCTTTAAATACAATGGCACAATATGGCTTTTAAACATCAAGACTCACTTAAAATGAGCCAATTACTGCAGGGTCTGGCACGGTGCAGTACATAATACTGAGGGACGTCCATGGACCAATCATCCATAGCCCCCCAAAAAGACCCCATATGGCTAATTAGCCTGTTCCATTGTGTCTGTATATTGTCAAGCCACATAGCACTGGGTGCCCCGGTTAGATTCAGCCCACGGTTTAGTGTCAGAGGTTGTCGTGATCATCTGACTTCTCATATTCTCCAGGTGTGCTCACATTTTGATTAGGATTAAAAGAGTAATTTTAGGAATGAATTAGTGAAGCCTTGGTTCAGCAAACAATCCCTAAACTGACCTCGCTCCTATGGAGTTGTCTTTGTTTTTTCAAGGACTTGCCTCATTGATAGACTCTTTTACTTGAATAGTTTATTGTAAATAGATGCTTGACCCATCCAGTTATGCAGTCCACTGCAACAGGGTTAAACTTGTTATACTTATCAATATTTATTGACTTCCTTGTGTGTTTGTGTGATTATTCAGCTATTGTTTGCATTCATGTTGGATCAGTAAACTTCTCTGTGGATCTTGTTTTATGTGCCACAACTGTTGGAAAGCAAATAGTGTTTTGTATAGCTATAGCTAGTTTATATTACAATATATAAAAAATGACATGTTTCTAAAAATAAAAAAAATGACATGTTTCTAAATGTCATATATGCATATATACAAGCTCTGTGGGATTGCAAAGTCATAATATTAGTCCCTGCTGTACAGCCAAAGAACAGTCCCACTTAATATTTTATGTTTTGAAGCCAATAGCTTGTTCTGTCTCTGGTTGATTGTGGTTGGGATTAGTGGACCCTGGTTAAGCCATCTCAGTGTTGTAATGTTTCTATCGCAGGCCCACATTATGAAACTAAATTCAGCATGTCACAGGCCAAAGCCATTTGTAATGAGTTTGTAGATGATGCCTGTGCTAACCAGCGAACGCAGTGTTATTGGAATGGTATCAACATTACCAATCTGCTGTTATCGACACTTTTTAATGTCAGTGTTTGAAAGATTCAGTGAAGTTCTTGACTCATGCCATGCGTGGGCGAGTTTTCAGAGATCTTTCTTAAGGTCATTGTTTTGTAAGAGGCTTTATTAATAAGTTGAATGCCTTTTGAAATATAGTGATTTGATAAAAGAAGAACATTTGATAAAAGCAGAGCATTTGATATTTTGGTAAATCACAAAATCAAAAAGGTTCAAATGGGCAGTTCACCCTAAAATGAAAATTCTGGCATTCGTAATGTTGTTCTGAACCAGTATAAATTTCTTTTATCCATGGAAATAAGATTGTTCACGCTCCTATGAAAGCAAATGGGGACCGTGGGCTGTCAAGCTCTGAAAAGGACAAAAAAAAGCACAATAAAAAAGCATAAAACCGTGCACTATATTCCGAGTCTTCTGAAGCAGTGGTATAGCTTTCTTTGAGAAACAGGCTTAAATTAAGTCGTTATTTTAAGCCTGACAATTTAGTTTGACAGCCGTGATCACCATTCATTTTCATCGTATCTAAAAGAGCACATACAATTGATATAATGCTATAAATAAATAAATATTTTTTGTGTTCCACACAAGAAAGTCATATTCACTAAATGATGACAGAATTTTCATTTTGTAGGTGAGCTATCCCTTTAAGGGCTTAAGACCACTGAAGATAACTATAAACCAGTATAAAAATACAAAACAAACACCTCCATTACATAAAATACTATAATGTTTCTGCTATTTTATGACTATTTAGTAAGTTTTACAGATTTTAAACCCCAAAAATTTCCATCATGATTTTTCTGTTGCCAGTGATTTGGGTCTTTCAGTAGTTTTAAAGGATCAGCACTCTGAATTAATCGTCCACGAAATCTTAAGACTTATTGTAGGCATGTGTCCAGGCGTATGACTGATGATATCATCTGCTGGTCGCCATGTGGGTTGAGAAGGATGCTCATTATAATTGTAATTATGCGAGAGGAGGGCGTGGCTTTCCATAACTCCACCTGCTCCTCTTCTGAGTGCCTAGAGGTCTTTAGCACTCACTTTCTGTTTATGAGTCGCTATCTTTTATTATATACTGTGAAAGCAGATGTTGTTCAATAATAACCAAACCACATGATCTGTAGCAACAGAATTTCAGGTTTTTTAGTCAGAACTCCCACAAGCTTCCAGCGAGCTGTGAAGAGATTTACCGCTACATTTGTTTTTTTGTGCATCGTAAAATAATGTTTATCATCAGCGCTGTGGTATTCAATGAAATTTCAGCCTCAAGGAGAATGTTTCCTGTGCAAGGCGATGGTTTTGAGATACAAACCACAGAGACTGCTGGAATTGATTCTGAAATTATTGAGCACAGCAGCCCGTGGCGAGAAAAACACTATGTATTTATCGATAGCTTTTCACTTTTATGTTTGACCTCCTTCCGTCACTTCAAAGAGAAAGTTAATCAGGACTTTTAGCACCTTAAGTTAGCTAAATAAATGTGGGAAAAATGATAGGTTTGAAATTACATTAGTTAGAAGTGATCTGTTTTTAAAACAAGACATCCAAACTATCACCATCATTATTGGCAGATATTGCTTTAAGTAATATCAGTATCAGTATGAAGCCTTATGCATCCTGCACAACAATCATTTATCTTCATGTTACGTCCCCTTCATATTTGATGAGTCTTTGATCATGAGAGCTCTTCTGTTGACAGATGGCGCAGTTATTGGCTTACAGTTTGTTTATATAATTACTTTCAGCTGATCATTAAGATTTGAGAGCTCATCTTATGTAACTGATCGTTTCTCAGTAGTTGTAAATCCAGCAGCATCAACAACACACTTCTACCAAGAGTCAATTGCCTTCTCTAGGCTGTCACCATAGATTAGTGTTTATTTTTATTTTCTAGTTATTGTTTTCGAGTGATACCTGGAATTTGATAAACCGAAGCTATGTCCTATTGCAATGCCTGTGATTTTGTTTGTGATCTAGTGATTCCAAATCGATAAGACATTATTTCTTTGGCTGAATGCAAATGGAGATATTTTGCAGAATGTCCAAGCTGTTCCTTTCAGTACGACAAAAGTGGACATTGATTCCAGTGCAACTAACATTGCATTAATGGCATACATTCCGTCATTTCATATATTTCTGGGAATTGAACCCTTGACTTGCCGTTGCTGGCTTTATGTCAAATTCACACTCAAAAAGCACATAAAGTGATTCATTTCAAGTCTTCTGAGGCCAAATAATGTCTTTGTGTGAGATACAGCATTAAAATTAAGTCGTTAGATTTTGATGTGCCAGGCTTGACTATGTACAAGAATAAATAAGGATGAAAAATCTTAATTTTTTGGGTAAACTGTTCTGTTTAATACAGTAAACCAATAGAGCATGGAGCTAGCAACACCAAAAGGTCACGAGTTTGCTTCCTAGGGGAAACTGATTAGATGTATATCTTGAATCCAGTGTAATCTGCTTTTGATGAAAGCATGCCAAGCACATAAAGTGTAGATTCAGTCTTGACTATACAGTGTCAAGTAAACATGTTGATTAATGTCTCTGATCCATTGCTTTGTCAGATGAATTAATCTCCAGACGCATCAGTTTAAATGTCATGAATTCACATCTGTTACATAAATAGATTTTCACGTAATTGCTTTTATTAGGTGTGTGACTATAGGTGTTTGTGTGTGTGGGAGTGTATTCATTTTTCTCACACATGAGAGAAAGTGTAAGTCATAGTGCTCATGTTTAGAGAGAGTTCTGATTAAAGCCAGGAATACTGCAGCTGTCAGCAAAGGATTTATCTGATAGTATTAATGTGGACAGGAGTTGTGGGATGCCAAACCACTGGAACATCTGCACTTACTGTTTTTGTATTACTACACTCTATCTCTCAGATTGTACCCAGTTTTATCAAATGAAATGATGCTATTGTTGTTGTTCAGGTAATTCAAAGTGAGAAAGTATTTAATTTAAATACTTTATATATCTGTATTTTTGAGGAAGATATATAGACCTTCACTCTGTTCCTAGTATAGTTTACTGAAGACGCCATATTTGTTTCACATTCAAATAGAAGTGACTCACAGCTGTTCAAAGCATTAGTGAGAGTACAGAAGAGCTGTCTGCGAATCCTCTTCTTATCACTGTATTGATTTTTTTGAGTTGGCTGTATGATTATCAAGTGATTTCAAAATTCTCAATGTTACATTATAGGTTCTTCAGGTCAGTGTATTGGGAGCAAAGCACTCCTAGGTTCTTTAAATCAAGACAGTACAAAGTGGAATAGCTATGGTTTGGAAACAGCAAGCATGAGGCACAGAACGGAAGAGAGAGGAATGTTAGGGAGCACTGGACTTTAGTTCAGGGAAAAAAAAAAAGAAAAAAAAATGAGCCGGCACTTGAGAAGAGTGGGTTGGCCCCTGCCGTCCGGTATGATTTGGTCTCATGCTGATCAGGGAGGAGAAGGCAATGAATGAACAAGAGAATTTACTGCCTGGGAAAAACCGAAGATTCAGCTGCCCTAACCTCCCCAAGATATGATAGATAGATAGATAGATAGATAGATAGATAGATAGATAGATAGATAGATAGATAGATAGATAGATAGATAGATAGATAGATAGATAGATAGATGGATGGATGGATGGATGGATGGATGGATGGATGGATGGATGGATGGATGGATGGATGGATAGATAGATAGATAGATAGATAGATAGATAGATAGATAGATAGATAGATAGATAGATAGATAGATAGATGATGGATGGATGGATGGATGCATAGATAGATAGATAGACAGATGATGGATGGATGGATGGATGCATAGATAGATAGATAGATAGATAGATAGATAGATAGATAGATAGATAGATAGATAGATAGATAGATAGATAGATAGATAGATAGATAGATAGATAGATGGATGGATGGATGGATGGATGGATGGATGGATGGATGGATGGATGGATACATAGATAGATAGATAGATAGATAGATAGATAGATAGATAGATAGATAGATAGATAGATAGATAGATAGATAGATAGATAGATAGATAGATAGATAGATAGATAGATAGATAGATAGATAGATATCAGTAAATCAGTAAAAAAAAAAAGTAAAAAAGATTCACTATTTTTAAAAACGTTCCTTCAGGAATCCTGTCTGAAGCACAGTCATTCATTCAGCGTTTGAGTAGTTTCCTCTCTGTTTTGAAATGAGTCCAGTGGCCGGATCCGTTGATCAGACTGCAGGAATGTGAATAATTTAGATGTTTTTGCTGTGCCCTATAGTAGCAGAGCATGTTATGCAAGAGACAACTTTAATTGCCTCAGCACACTAATGAGATGTTATTATCGCTGCGCTTTGTTTGTGTTCTTCTAAATAGTCATCCAAACAAGTGTTTGGACAAATGTCATTTCCCCCAGGATAACCCCCTGTCCTGCTCACTGCTTTTCTCTCACTTTTGTGTGTGTGTTAATTACAGGCACTAGGAAGTGTGTGTCACTGTGTTTGTATATCTCTGTGTGTTTATATCTATGTGATCGGGAGAAATAGAGCATACATGTTTGCTGCTGTCATGTGACGGACAAGCAGTTACACAAAGGAAGGAGATTTTATCCTCTTTTTAAATGTTTCACTTAATTTGGCTATCGTTCCAAATTATCTGCTGGTTATAGAGGCTGATTTATACTCTCAGGTCTCAAAGCAATTTACTGTTGCCATTCTAAATATTTCACTGAAGTAACTGCAGGCCATACACTTCCACTCTGCTCTGAGCTGTGAGGTTCGGTTGTGTGTGTTTCTTTAGTGCTTGGTTGAATGCATATGTTGCTGCAGAGCTTATACTTGACAGGATTTCAGGTTCCCCACAGCATCATCGACAGAGAGAGAGAACAGGAGAGGGGGAGGAGAAAGAAAGAGGAAGGAAAGACGAGAAATATGGGACTAGTGTGGAATTACTGACATATTTATGTGATGCTTGTAAGCCGACTTAAGGTTTGCCTCCGGTGCACAGCAGAAAAGAACAGACTAAAAGCAAACACACATACACACCTATGTGACTGAGAATCCAAGCGAAATATCAGAGTTAGCAAACACTGAATCAAGGTTTGGAGCAATTTAGTGAAACACAGTTTATACTGATTCTTAGAAATGAATTCAACTTTAAACTCTGGTGTTTTAGTGCTGATTGTTTAGCATTATTCTGGCTTTGTGAAGAACTGAAACGTGATTTATTTGCAACTTGTCAAACAGAGGGGTCATTTAAAATAGATTGAGGACACATTACGCTGGCTAAAACAGGTCTCTCTCTTTTGCTCTCATTCTGTGCACTCGCTCAGACTAAAAGCAGGACAGAGAAACTAAAGATGACCTTAACTTTAGACTGAGAGGATAGATAAATAGATAGATAGATAGATAGATAGATAGATAGATAGATAGATAGATAGATAGATAGATAGATAGATAGATAGATAGATAGATAGATAGATAGATAGATAGATAGATAGATAATATCTTGCTGCTATGCCCCCATGACGATGACGAACACTTCTTGGCTGTGTGGGCTGTGGCCTTCAGGGATGCTGCGCTGTGATTGGCTGAGTCCAGAGAGACCATGCTGTTGCCACAGAAAATTGGATTTGATATTAACAGAACAGTGAGTGACATTTGCTTTGGACAATCAAGGCATCTGCCATTGTGAGTTCAATCGTTCAGCCCGTTTTCTTCTATTGTTTTAAGGAGGAAGATCGTACAGTGAGACGAGCGACTGACAAGATAATAAGAATCACAGTCATAGCGGTGGAGAACATTGCTATTGACATCTTGAGTGTTTCGGCTGTTGCTAAGAAACTCGTGAGTCACTGCAGATAGTTTGGGTACATGATGAATGCAGGAGACACATCCTGACTGACTGGTTGTAGGCGGTGTTTGTTATTTACTCCTCCCACCCAATGGAGAAAAGTACACGGGCACCTGTCAAAAAGTTTGATGTGTCACTTGTTTTTCTGAGAGTTTTGTGGTTTCTAAAACATTAGCACTCAGTGAGCTCCATAACTAGATTAGCTTCTAAGGCATCATAGGTAACAAGTGAATGGTTTCTTATCTCTCACTGCTATGACCGTATGTAAGCAGCAGTCATTGGTCCGTTTCAGCGACAAATCTTCTGGCATCCCTTCACCACCCCTTCTCCTCCTCTAAATTCCTTTCTTTTTCCTCCACATCTTACCATCATGGGGGTGGGGGTTCTTACTGGTTCTTACGGGTTCGAGCCTCCTTCGCAGACAGCAAGCCAAGTTTGTTTACCATTCTCTGGCAGGGATGAATGGGCAAGCGAATTAGTGAAACCTATATTTGGCCAGATTGCAACATAGCATCCGTTGTGAAGAAATAAATCCCAGAATCCCCTGTGACAACCTCAGTGAAGAAAACAAATGCATCAATATACTCATTCATCAGTACTGAAAAGTATGAAATAGTTAAAACTAATTAAAATGAACTATTTTACACACACACACACACACACACACACACACACACACACACACACACACACAGACAGATAGACAGATAGATAGATATTGAAATATAGCTGAAATAAAATATAAATACTGAGAATGAAATTAAATCTTAAATATAAATTAGAAATTGAAATAAATAAGTTTAAGTTGAAGTAATATTAGTAAGCTACTAGTACTAAAATTAATAAAAATAAAACTGAAATAAATATAAATTAAAGCTATATAAAAATATTATGGAGCCCCTAAGGGGATGCAGTGATGAAAAAAAACAAAAAACAATATATAAATAAAAAAATATATAATATAAAAATGTTGAGTCAGTTTAACAAAATTAACAGTTGTTAAACGATTCAAAATATTAATAAATATAAATATTAAAATCAAAATATGACTCTAAATATTAATAAATAATAGTATATAAATAATATGGAAATAATACTGAATGGAATCAAATATGAGTTATCGCTAACATTTTGTGAAGTACTTTTTATTTATATTTTGTTTTGAATCATTTTGAGAGGTCTGTCACTTGTGAGGTTCTATTTCATTTAGCATGCTGTCTCAAAAGGTAGCTTCCCGAAGTCAGCAAGGACCTGAAAGGAAGTTGGAGTGGCTGTTGGTTAATGAAAGAATCAAGCACTTAAACTCAAAAGCTACTTTGTCTCTCCAAGTGCTTTATAAATAATGGAGTTACTGGATCTCTATTTCTTTCTGAGATTCAGTCTTTTATCTTTAAAGGGGAAAACACATGTGATGTACATAAACCCTAACATATTATTATTATAGAGTACATAAAAAGCAAATTTGCTTTTCTTTTGTGCTGCTAACTTCCATTACACTGCCCTGACATGAATGAAAATGACCCACAGGATCAGAGAGGAAGAGAATTTCCTGTTCCTGACCTAGTGAGCAACTGAGCATGCTCTTTTCTTCTCTGTGGCATAAAGATTAATTCGGCCATCCAGTATCTAGACATACTCAATGCAATAACATTAAAAGCTCCTTTGTATTTTTGTCCCATTCATTTATTTAATTTATATGATTATTTATTTATTTCTCTATCCTAGATAAAGGTCCACCCCCACTGTTTATGAGACATTAATCTAAAATGTTATTGCAGGTCAGAAAGTCTTATGGATTCAAACCTGATAGATAGATCACAAAATATTCCCTATCAATCTGCACCGAATCCGCCTGTGTTCCAAAATGGAGATAAATTACATAACTCACTGATCACAAGCTGTTGTTCTTTTAAAGAAATTTGCTGCATTAAATCCATTATTGTAATCTGATCACACCAGGCGGTCTAATGATCAACCCCACACAAAGACGTGTTGTCAGATTAACTTTGAAACCCCAGCTCAGAATCCTAGTCCTAATCCAGATGGAGCCTGTGGATTATTTTGCAGGGATTTTGGCAGCACAAGGTAGTCTAAAAGCCTGTTCACGCCAAGCACGATAACGATAAAGATATAGTTCTATAAATCCTTCTCAATATTAAAGAATATCAGAGTCCACACCACAACTATAACGATAAAGATATCGTTGGAATCACTTTCAGAACGATTTTTTTCCAGCTGATGAAAGATACAAACATTGACAACCAATCAGAATCCATCCTGCTATAACAAGCTTGAGAATTTAAAGCAGCAGACAAGTGTGCGCTTAGAATAAACAGACAATATCGTTCGCTGGTTTGGACACTAATATAGTTATATTTATAGTTATCGTCCTTGGTGTGAACGGGCCTTAGTAGGAGTTTTGGAATGGAAACATACTCCTAGATTTTACCTCTCACTTTCGTCAGTCATTGTTGCTGGTTGGCATGGATTGGGATCCATATTTGGAAGCTGCTATACAATATTGATGTTATCCAGCTGGTGGTGTATTTACAGCCAGTGCAGCAGTCAGATGTTGTTTCTACTTGACAGGAAGAAAAATAATGCTTACCCAACAACACATTCATGCTTTTATAACATTGTTTTATAAATGGTTTTGCACAGACCATGTAGGTTAAATATCCTTAATTTATTTTGGCTATTTAATTGTCAGATTTGGTGTAGAAACTTTTTTCTCTCAGAAATTGCTAGTAAATTTTACAATTAATTACAAGAAGTAGAACACATTGAACTAAATGTGGGAGACTGAAATAATATTTTCTTGTAAATCATACTCCAATAATCTTTTGTAGTAGAGCTGATCCTCCCTATACGCAAAATACGCAAGCTACGTAGGGCCCCCGAAACGCCAGGGGACCCCCTTGCTCTCAAAGATGATTTAATTTTAGTTTTGTTTTTGAATTTGGCCAGTGGTTATGAAAACATGAATGTTCATTTCTTTTAATGCGGTGTGCTGAGACATTGTTTCTCAAGCGCTTTCAGTGAGCGCGATTCGAGATGGAGTGAAACCTGAGTGAAACACGGACAAATGCGTTTCATTCATTTATTCATAATACCCCCATTCCTCCCTTCCCCATTCCATATATATATAAATATACATGTGATATTGCTTTTATCCAACAGCTTTAAAACCACACAAATATTGTTAAATAATGTTCATTTTAGACAGAATACTTAAAAAAAAAAAAATCAAGTTACTTTGATTTTGCACCGCCAGCCATTGTACATCTCCAAACAACACAAAGTAGTACTGAATCAATCTTTTGAATAAATTATTTCATAACTTGCTTATAAACATGGTCACTTGTTTTGATCCTGAAAGAATCCGTGTTTTAAACAAATCGGTTGAGTAAATGATTCAGTGACTCAGACATAAATTATCACTTGTTGTACACCTGAATGAATCTTGGTTTGAACAAATCATTTGAGTGAATATGATTCATTGACATACTCAGTTGAGTAAATTAGTCAAATAAAGATGGTAAGTTGTCGCCACCTACTGGTGGAACTAGGCAACCTAAATTGCACAACATGTCAGTTCATATTAATAAATTTCTCGCAAGTAATGTATTTTAATTCCATCTTGGCTGGATCATTACACTGTATTCTGGGACAGTCTTAGCTGTAAAGGATACATTCAAGTTCAAGTTTTTGGAACATGCTTCTCTTTAGGAGTGTAGTTATGGTGCCAAATAGGTTTTAGAACAGGTGTTTTAGAACACATTGTGCGTGTGTGTGTGTGTGTGTACACTACCTTTCAAATTTTGGGGTCAGTAAGATTATTTTTCAATAAAATGGATACTTTTATTCAGCCTGGACACATTAATTTCATCGTAAGTAACAGTAAAGACATTTCTGTCATGACAACTCTCGGAGGGATTGGCATGGTAATGTACGTGACAATGTTAATGTATTTGGTCTTGGCAGAATTGATCTGCTGCTGCTGCTGCTGCTGCGGCAGAGCAAGTACGAGACTATACTGCCAATACATCCACAACAGGCTGCTGTGAACATGTAAGAAATACTTCTGCTGCAAATATAACATACACGAAATAACTCCCATATAGCGTACATGAATCATCTCGTAGCAGATCTATACAGGTGGAGCTGGGGAGGGTGGAGGATTTCAGAAGCACGCTACAAACTGCTACAGCAAGCACTGGTCATATATTTGAATATTGAGCAGCAAGCTCTCCTCTACCGATACAGGAGAGAACCAATCAGCTGTGCCAGGTGATAATGATGTCATTAGGTCAGATTGAGTTAGACCTATCGGATGCCAGAACTCTGTATTTATAATGTTACAAAATATTTCTGTTCTAAATAAATCCTGTTCTTTTGAAAAAATCTCCTGAAAAAAAACCCCCATATATATATATGTATATATATAATGGGTTTGGACAGAAATGTGAAGCAGCACAACTGTTTTAAACATTAATTATAAGAAATGTTTTCTGATCTGCAAATCAGCACATTAGATTGATTTCTGAAGAATCATGTGACACTGAAAACTGTGTACAAGCAATAAATTACATTTTAAAATATATTAAAATAGAAAACTTGTTTTAAATTGTAATAATATTTACAGTTACACTTATCTCCTGTTTTGCTCGCTATACACAAAGGCTTCAAAAACAGTGCAGTATGAGAAGAAGAAAATGGAGTAGCATGAATGTTCAGTTGAGTAGTGAACAGACTGTGAGTGAGGGGAGATGTTAATTATTCATATCATTAAGCCATCCAGGACACCGCAGAGTTAACGGTGAACTAGAATGGGATTAATCTAACAACTCACACACACACACACACACACATTCTCACACATGACAAAAAGAAAAAGCCCAAACTGAGAGAGCAAGGCAATTTAAGACCAGGGAGACAAAATGGATAGAGAGAGAGTCACATTCTGGCTGATTTACTGCTCTAGTCAATTATGTGCCTGGACTCCAGCAATGCATTTGTGCAGCCAACTGCAAAACATTCAAGTGCTCTGTAATTAGTGAGTGATGTCTGCCATTGATTTAACAGTAAACAACACACATTATGGTTTTTCCCAGCGAGAGCTCAGACTGAAGGTTTTGAGGGATTTAAAGCCTCTTGCAATTTTCAATGTCTTCAATTATCAGCTGAAAGTTTCAAAAGATCAGGGGACTTGGATTTCTGAGTTAAGTTTCTTTAGGGTATCAATTCTGCCCCGGATGTTTCTCCAAAGATTCATCATTAACAATAAAAATAGACACAAATAAGACAACTGACATAAAGTAAGAGAATAGAGGTACAACATTAATGTGAATAGTATAGTTCAAATAATTTGGTCTGAGATTAATTTGATGTGAAATATTTGAGTTCATATTTAGATATCTCACTTTTGATTGTGAGTTTTGTATCTTGGTGAATCTGAACACAGTTTGAGACATTGTTGACATGTCTTATCGTGGATTATTAAAATTATTGCTGTGAGAACTGCTTTTTTTTATAGTCTGAGAAATGTCAAAAAGTGTCCGTTTGCAGTTTATTTAATTGTGTTGCTGTCAAGGAGAAGCAACTGAGATATTAAAGAGATTTTTTTTTTTGACGTTCTTTCCTATTGGCAGCCAGCAATGTCTGTTTTTAACTTTGTCAGCATGTTAGAGGAGAAAATTAATGTAGGATTAATATACGCTTGTGTGTGTTTGTGTAGAGTGTGTAAAAACTAAAGTTTGACTGCAGAACTGCTGAATAATCCAGAAGGTGGTTGAAAATACATCCCATTAAGTCAGAAAAGCTGAGGTGTTAAATTAATCTGTCAGCACTGAACGGTCGACAGGTCCGACTCGCTCCCAGCTCGACTTTAAACTCTGAACAAGCACGAATGAGAGTCAAATAAAAGCAGGTTTTCAAATCACATTTTTAAGGCTCAATGTAAGTTATCCTTTACAGATAAAGTGAAATGTACTATTTACTTATTAATACATGTCACTGGTTTTATTGTACACAATTTATCAGTGCAAAAAAAAAAAAGTTTTCATGTTTCATCAAAATGTAATGCATTCCTCTGCCTCTGAAATTAATTTTATTTTTTGCTAGTGAAACCAAGGCACATATAGGCAGGAGAAAATATCATATTTTATTAAGTCCCGTCCTACATTATTTCCCTCTAATATTCTGTTTCACCTAAATTTGCCACATTACCAAGTCTTTATCCAACCGAATATGGTTTAAATTATGAAGTTTATTTATCCCTTGTGGGCCACAGCACTACTCTGGTGATCTTGAATAAGTTTTTACTCCATCTGTCTATGATTTCAGTCACTTTTCTTCTGAAATGCTCATCTGATCCACAAGCTTTGGCCTCTTCTAAAGGATGTTCTGTTTGAAAAGTCATTTTTGAACTGCTTCTTGTGAAGAATGTTGACTGAGGTTTCGCTTGCAGGGTAACTTGTATGAACTTGTATGAATTTAATTTCATTATATTTTGAAGAATGTTGGTAACCAAACAGTTGCTGGTAGCTGTTGACTTCAATAGCATGGAGAAAAAAATACTGGGAAGTTAATGGCTACCATCAACTTTGTGTTTACCAACATTCTTCTTTTGTGTTCAACAGCTGAATTAAATTTATATAGGTTTCGAACAACTTAAGGGCAAGTAAATGATGAAAGGATTGTCATATTTAGGTGAACTATCTCTTTAGAAAACTAGCACACCTTAACAATACGCTAAGGGTGATTATTAAGCACATAAACGGATGATAATATATCAGATTCCTATCAGACAGGACTTCATTGTGTCTGTGTGTCAACATGGCCGCCCTGTATCATTATGTGCAGGATCTGGAACAGAAACAGCACAGGCAGCAGCGAGGACATCTGTCTTCGTTTTCCAGCTGATGTTGTACGGTATTTGCCGCCCACACACGCAATACCTGCCAGCTCTGTCAGTGAAGACAAGCCCTGGCCCCGCCGACAGGGCCCAGATTGGCTCCCGGTGAAGAGAAATGTGTTCATGACCTGAGTAAATCAGCTGCACTGCTAACAACAGCCTCTCGAAATCACATAAAAACGCATAAACACCCTGCTATTCGTTCGTTTTCACGTTACAGGCCTGTGAACTGTGTATTCACATTTGCGCATGTTCTCATTGTCGTGTCAAGGGTTCAAATTGGATTTTGAGGCACTGTAAGTTTGTAATTTGATTGTGTGTGTTTTTATGCACCCGTGGGGATTTTATGCATCACCCTGGGTTTGGTTGTCATGGCAATTTCTTCAGATAATATGTCTGGAGATTTTCCATTGGTATTGTGGTGAATACTGATTTGATAGTCAGCAGGGACCTCTTGACCCCTGTGTGTCTGAGATCATTTCCTGTTGTGTGTGTGTGTGTGTGTGTGTGTGTGTTTTAAGCAGGATATATTATTAGAGGCAGGTCAGGTACAGGTCAGGCCAGTAGGTCAGATTTTTACTAAATCTGCCAACATATTATTTTTACTAATGTTTCAGATCAAATTAATTATTAATCAAAGATAACACAAGTAAATACAACATGCAGTTTTTAAATGAAGTTTTTTTTTTTTTTTTATGCAGGGAAAACAAAATCCAAACCCACATGGCCCTGTGTGAAAAAGTGCTTGCCCCCTAAACCTAATAACTGGTTGTGCCACCCTTTGCAGCAACAACTGCAATCAAGCGTTTGCGATAACTGGCAATGAGTCTTTCACATCGCTGTGGAGGAATTTTGGCCCACTCTTCTTTGCAGAATTGTTTTAATTCAGCCACATTGGAGGGTTTTCGAGCATGAATGGACTGTTTAAGGTCATGCCACAGCATTTCAATTGGATTTAAGTCCAGACTTTGATTTGGCCACTCCAAAACCTTACATTTGTTTTTCTTGAGACATTCAGAGGTGGACTTGCTGCTGTGTCTGGAATCATTGTCCTGCTGCATAACCCAAGTGCACTTGAGCTTGAGGTTACAAACTGATGGCTGGACATTCTCCTTCAGCATTTTCTGATTGAGTGCAGAATTCATGGTTCCATCAATTATGGCAAGTCATCCAGGTTCTGAAGCTGCAAAGCAGCCTCAGGCCATCACACTACCACAACCATGTTTGATTGTTGGTATGATGTTCTTTTTATGAAATGCTGTGTTGGTTTTATGCCAGATGTAACGAGACACACACCTTCCAAAAAGTTCAACTTTTGTCGCATCAGTCCACAGAATATTTGCCCAAAAGTCTTGGGGATAATCAAGATATTTTTTGGCAAATGTGAGATGAGCCTTTGTGTTTTTTTTTTTAAAGTCAGCAGTGGCTTTTGCCTTGGAACTCTCCCATGGATGCTGTTTTTGCCCAGTCTGTTTCTTATTGTTGAATCATGAACACTGACCTTAATTGAGGCAAGTGAGGCCTGCAGTTCTTCAGATGTTGTTCTGGGTTCTTTTATGATCTCCTGGATGAGTCGTCTTTGTGCTCTTGGAGTAATTTTGGTAGTCCAGCCACTCCTGGGAAGGTTCACCACTGTTCCAAGTTTTCTCCATTTGTCCCAAAGCCTTAGAAATGTCTTTATAGCCCTTTCCAGACTGATGCATGTAAACTATTTTGTTTCTCATCTGTTTATGAATTTCTTAAGATCGTGGAATGATGTGTTGCTCTTTAAGCATGCTTCACTTTGTCAGACAGGTTCTATTTGAGTGATTTCTTGATTCAACAGGTCTGGCAGTAATCAGGCCTGGGTTTGGCTCGTGAAATTTAACTCAGCTTTCTAAAATAATGTGGTTAATCACAGTTCTTTCATGATTTAATAGGAGGGGGAAAGCACTTTTTCACACAGGGCCATGTGGGTTTGGATTTTGTTTTCCCTTCATAATAAAAAACTTCATTTAAAAACTGCATGTTGTGTTTACTTGTGTTATCTTTGATTAATATTTAAATTTGTTTGATGATCTGAAACATTAAAGTGTGAAAAACATGCAAAACATTTAAAAATCAGGAAGGGGGCCAACACTTTTTCACACCACTGTATATATATGTATAAATTATAAATTACATTTTACACAAATATATATTTTTTGTAAATATAAATGTTTATTTAAGTGTTACATTTTCATTAAATGTTATTTGCAATAATGGCAGGAATTGATTTGATTATATGTAGTGTTGTTATAGTTAACTGAAGATTATAACTATTAAGAATAATTTTTTGTAAATTGAAATAAAGCTGAAATAAAAACAAAAATAATAGATTATATAAATAATTACACGAATAACTGAGAAAGAATAAAACCTTGAAAATAAAAATTAAAATATTAAGTTAAATTACTGAAGTCTGAAATTAAAAAAAAACAAAGAGAAATATAATTTTAAAAAATGACATTTGAAAACTAAAATATATAGTAAACATTGTTGTAAAAGATTAAATTAAATTACTAAAATTACTGAAATCTGAAATAAAAATAAAATGAAGAGAAGTATAATTAAAAACATGCAAAAATAAAAATGACAAATGAAAACTAAAATATATATAAAAAATTAGTATATATAATGTGAAAACCAAACGATAGAGTTTTAAGGCATGAAAACAGAGTGGAAGCAAATTTTGCACAGGAAACTTGCATTTTGCTTAGTAAATGTAAAATCTAGTTTCATTTATTAATTTAAAGACAAATATGGTTATATTTTATCTTCAGTCCTTATTTTGAAAATTTTGTATCAGTAATTTTCATTTGAAGTGAACTGAAAAACTGAAACCCTCAAATAAATATTATTAAAACAGGAATCTCTGTAATTAAAGGTCGGCCATAACTATCCCTGGCGTCTCCCTGCCAAATAAAAAAAATAAAATCTCTTCTCCTCCATCTGCTGCCGTGTTTCATCCCTCTACCCCTCACTGTAAAAGCAATATTTCCTCTTTTCTGCCTATCTCTTAATTTCACAGGAATTAAAGCCTGAATTTAGCTTTTCCAAGGCAACATATTCCTACCAAACCTCTGATGATTGACAGATAGAATTATTGAATAATATTAAAGTCCCAGACACAAGCCAGATGTCATTTATCTGGCATTAAAGGCTAGAGGTTGAGTGTCTGTTTTTTTGCCCTTATAATTATCATATCCAGCTTCAATTTAATGCATTATTTTACATCCTGTCTTTCTCACCTCTCTTTGCATATTAATGAAGGTTATGTGCATATCTTATCAGAATCTACTGCTCCTCATTAATATACTGGGGAACACTAGTGATTTGAGGATGGCTGTAACTAATCTGTTGGCATGCTTGATGATAATTATAGCATATTTCTGGATCTCAGGGTTTCACAGCACTGTCATACAGTAATTGTCAAGGCTTGACTGCCTGGGTGTTTCTCAGTATTATTTATATACTATCACAGTATTTATTAACAGAATACTTCTCCTAAAAATGAAAATTTGCTGAATTCACTCACCCTCAGACTATCTAAAGTGTAGATGAGTTTGTTTCTTAATCAAAACAGATTTGGAGAAATTTAGCATTACATCAGTCGCTCACCAAATGAATCCCCTGCAGTGAATGGGTGCCGTCAGAATGAGAGTCCAAACAGCCGATAAAAACGTCACAATAATTCACAAGTAATCCACACAACTTCAGTCTATCAATTAACATCTTATGAAGTGAAAAGCTGCGTGTTTGAATGAAATAAGATTTGTGCAATGAAATATTTGAATGGATTTTCATAGATATAGAAATATCCCGTATCTGGCTTTGAATGGAGCACAGACCTCTGACAGATCATCAGTGTTAATTAACCTGAAAGCTCCAGACACAATGGACTAATTAATCAATGTTCTCCGTTCATGAAACTGAGTTGAAGAGGGAGACAAAGAGGAGGCAGGAGAGATGGAGGGTGATGTACACTTTCCATCTGTCGGGTCTCAGGGGTGATGATTCACTGTAGCTCTGAAATCACCTGTCTGCTCATCTCAATATGGCTGCCGTGCACTGAATGTTTCACATGCTGTCCAAACACTTTACAAAATTAGCCTCTGGTGCGCATCACCTGTGTGAACGACAGATTTTGGCATAATAGCAGCACACACACAGATACGACTAATGCTGGAGGTATGACATATATACTATTCATATATATACTGTATATACACACACATTGTTATTATTATTTTTATTTTTGAATGGTTTTAGGTTTAGCTACCTATAATAATCCTGCACACCGTCCAGCTCTACTATATCCACCTTCACGTCACTCTTTTGACAGGTTTGAAGACGGACTTTATTAAATATCTTGTGCATCCTATCCAGCTCAATAGATCTGTCGATACACAAGCAGGCTTTACCTGCAATCCAGCATTATTAAACTCACCCATTCTGTATTATCCAGAGGCTATACTTGATCCATAACAGGAAGATTTTTTGTGCATCTGTCTAGCTGTTTCTAATCTCCAGGCATGAGTTTTATTACCATAGCAGTGCCCTTTTGGGCCCCTTGGGAGGGCAGAGTTCCTGCTCTCTGCTTGCGTCCTGTTGTCTGTTAATGTCATATTTGCACTCAGTAATTCATCACTCTCTTATCAAGGTTCCTCATCGGTTCCCTGCCTCATTCATCAGGCCAACCGCCCCTGACCTTGCCGTATTCTCCCCTTTATAGATAATATTTCTGGGCAGCTCAACTATTTATGTGCTGTCAAATAGGCAATTTATTGAACAGCAGGCTAGAGAGTGTGAATGTTAATGCCAGTTGATCTAAGCAATCGATAATATCTCATTTAAGAAGATCATGTGAAATACTACATGTTGCTGTGGAGACTTTAAAACTAGTGTTGATTTGATGCACACTAAATGCCACACCAGTGATGTTGAGTGTAGAGAATAATGAGATTTGGATGGATTTGATTCTGTAAAAGTCCATTTTCTTCTATAAAACACCATCCATTCATTAGCTGCATTTGCTAAGGTTAACATCACTGTTATTACTGAAAAAAGGAGAGACCTTAGTCATATCTAGGGAACAGAATATGTGAGAGCTCTTTTGACATGAGCTAGTAATCAACGCCTTTGCAGTACCCTAGCAACTGCATAAGAACATGCTAAAAACTCAAGGTAGCATGTGTAGCGTGTGCTAGCGCCACGTTTTCTTCAGAAAATGTAAAAGAGTTTTTTCTTAATATATTGATAATTAAAAATCACAAACACATCCTCGTTGTTCTGTTTTTGATTCTTTGGTGAGAGTGTTGATATGGTGTGATTTTATGTTAGCAGCTTTCATAGCTAGTGCTGCTGTAAACACAACCTTTCAGTCAAAGGTGTTGAGCAGCATACACTGTTTTTTCTCTCTCTCTGGTCTTGTGTCTATTTCTTTTTCCTCCAAACTGCTGGAATGTAACATCCGCTTTTTGAAATGAAGTCCCGTCCTATTTTTTCTCTCTGAATATCCTGTTTTACTCACAAATGTGATGGAAAAACCTGTCCATCCCGTTTTCCCCAGGATTCTCACGTATTTTACCATTCTATCCCGCTATCATTCCATTTAAATATTTTCCCGTATTTCTCCCGTATTTTTAATCTTGCTATAAAAAATCCCACTGGGTGTATTTTATATGTTTGCTACATTCACCTCCGGTAAAACTCTCATAATTTGTATGGCCCAAACCTCATTATATGAATAATCACGACAACATATTCCAAAGTTGTCCGGTTGCCAGATCTTGTATGAAACGCATCCTTCTCACACAATCGACACATACAAAATTTCAACCTATTTGTCCCCTCAACTTGGCAACTTTACAACCCAGTGATGCTGTTGATATCTGCACAGTAGTGATGCGCGGATGGCGGTTATATCCGCGGGCGCTGTGGATAATCCGCGGGTCGGCAAGTAAAAAAATGCACTCTGATTATTTGCGGGTGGGTCACGGGTGGATATAAAAGATACCGGGGAAACGGCTATATTCCTGGCAAAAAGACTCCGCCCCCGCTTTCCCCATTGACCCCCCCGGGTCTCCCATATTGTGGTTCCCAAATGTTGACAGGTATGATGATGGGTGCTTTCGATACAACATTTCTGAATCTTTTGTTTTGAATCAGTGGTTTGTTTTGGTTTGAATCATATATTTTTTTTGAATCAGTGGTTTGTTTTGGTTTGAATCATATATTTTTTTTGAATCAGTGGTTTGTTTTGTTTTGAATCAGTGGTTTGTTTTGTTTTGAATCAGTGGTTTGTTTTGTTTTGAATCAGTGGTTTGTTTTTGTTCAAATCAGTGTTTTTTTTTTTTCTTTTGGTTAAAATCAGTGGTTTGTTTTGTTTCGAATCAGTGGTTAGTTTTGGTCTGAATCAGTGGTTTAACTTGGGGCTTTGTTACATCAAGCTGTATCAAACGTTTCAAAATTCTGTTTGTTCGCCACTGTATTGAATTGATCTAGTGAACCCATTAACAAGCGTGATGGTTTTTAACTGATATCGGGCCGATTTTTAGGCTATAATTTATAGAATTTTAATGAAATTAATTTGAATACTTGCACATGTATAATACAAAAAATTAAATAATACCTAATTGCTTCTAAATGACCTAGTTTGCCAAGCCCTGCCTATAAACACACAAAACAAATTTTACAAAACCTTCATATTCATATTCATTTATGCTCGCATAAAATTCAAGGCATTAATGTTTGCCTACAAAACCATCTCTGGCTCTGCACCCCTTTACCTAAATTCAGTACTTCAGACCTGTTAGAAGCTTGCGTTCTGCAAGTGAACGACGCATTATTGTGCCACCCCAAAGAGGCACAAAATCACTGACTTTTTCATTAACTGTTCCCACCTGGTGGAATGACCTGCCCAACTCAATCCGAGCAGCTGAATCCTATTTTATCTATCTGTCTTCTTTTTATTAAAAAAAAAAAAAAAAAACATACACACACACTTGACCCTCTATCAATTGCATATTTATTCTCTTTTCGCACATTAAAAAATAAATATGACCTCACGTTGTGTCAATCACGTTTACACACTGCCTCCGAAACTTTTGGCCGTCATAAAAAAATTCGGACCAGGTTCGATTGTCTGCGTTTTCTCATCCATAGCAAGCATTTTGATAGGAAAGGATGACGAATATGAAAAAAGAAAACAAAAACGGAAAAACGCCATACGAAAATTTCGGACTCAGTGTGCAAGGACCTTAAGGGGCTGTTTTTGTGAAAAACGGTGACAATGTGCAAGCACATGTGTTCGCGTGATGTTTCTTTACAAAGTGACATCACTATCTTCTGGCCTGGCAGGCATAGTACATAGTATTGTACTATGCGGATCCGTGTGACGGGAGATCAATTTTGGCATCTGTAGGCAAAACTTTTCAAAAATGCAAAGGAAAAACATTTCGATTTTTTTGTACAGTTGTACATTGTAAGTTGGAATACCATGCATAAAATGACTATATTATCTGTTTTGATGAACAATGGCAGATAGGGGGATTTGAGAGTGTTATTTTTTCAATTCTGTTTGGTGCATCTTGAGATACAGAAAGTCACTTACAGCAACTCCTCAGTATTTCAAGACTTTGTATTTCATTAGCATACTGTGTGTGATAAAAATCTTTGTGCCGTCAGTTGAAATCTGTTCAAGGATGTTCTCACCGACGGCTGTGTGTCTCCTGAGCCAAGTTTTTGCTAAATCAGTTTTGAAAGTTCATTTGTTTTCTATACAAGTATTGGTTTGCCGCCACAGTAACAGGCTGGCGAAATGTTTGAATCAATCGCTCCGGTTTGAAGGAAGCAATGCAAAACAAATGAGGCCATCGCGAGATTCATTATTCATGAGTGCTGCATTTATATATAAAATCTTTTCAATCTACGGAGGTACTGAAATATAAAAAAGCACATTGCTTTGATTAAATGTGGAAAACTGTAATTTTTAAATTGATGACAAAGCTGAATCTGTGAAAGATGTTCCCTTGCGATATCGGCTGCATGAAGTATGTGTGGTAAAGCAGCAAAATAATCACTCCTCTAATGCCGGTTGCTTGTTTTTATAAGAAGCATCTGTATTGATCAGAACATTATACGTTATTAGAACATTAGAACTGACTTCAGACTGCAAATAATGAGAGAAAATAGTAATTAAGGAGTGGAACCTGCAAATTACTGAAGCGGGAGCTATTTTAGATGGAACTTTAAGCATCATCCCTCTCTCGCTCTTCTCTTTGGATCATTCTTTTCATCTTATTGACTCGTTTTAATCAATAATATGAAGGTTATCATAAAGCTGCTCGGTATCCCATACGGTATCTCTGTTTCCGAGCAGACTGCAGTAGCAGCAGCGCAGGTTTGTGTGTTTCAGCAGTCGCTGTGAAAAGGAAATGAAAGCTGTGCTGTTAAGGTCAGTCATTTGACAAACACACGCGAGCTGTAGGCAGTCCTCATGCCATTTACACGCACAGCTGTAAGCTGCCACTCAAAACCAGCAAGAACATCATAGCAAGTGCTGTTTTCACTCACACATCCAACCATTATCAAATCTGCGTCAAAGGCATAACCATAGATGATGCTTTAGATATTATACTATATATATATATATGTATATACTGTTTGCAAGAAGTTTGGAATATTTAATCAAGATTAAATTTTTTTTTTTTTACAGTTTGTATTATTTATTTTTTTAAGATGCCATATGTCTTATGCTCACCCTGCATTCAACTGATTAAATTACAAAAATTAGTAACATATTATTACATATTAAAAAAAATATTAAAATTATTACACATTATTATTCCAATTTAAAATATATGTTTTCTATTTTTATATATTGTAAAATGTAATTTATTCCTTTGATGGCAAAGCTGTTTTTTTATGAATTTTGCTGCTCAAGAAACATTTCTTCTTATTATTAATGTTGTATTAATGTATTAATTATTATTATAATTAATAATAAAAGCAGTTGTGCTACTTAAAGTGTCCCTATTATGGATTTTTGAATATGGCCTTTCATGCAGTGTGTGTGTGACACAGCTTCAAGTGAATGAAAACATCCTGTAAAGTTTTAAATCTGAAAGTACACCATGCATAAAGTTATTGTCTCTCAAAAAAAAGAGCCGACTCTGAATCATTGAAACGAGTCGTTTTTTAAAACTAATTTACATTGAAACCAAGTAAAATCAGTAATAATAGCCTATAAATAATTTTTTTTAAATCTCATACCGTTAAAATGACCCACATATTATTGTGCATCCATATTTGATCCCTTTGTTACAGTTGGCTGATATAAAGTCTGGAAAACACTAATAAATATTTAACGCCTATACACAGGGCTTCAATATCTTTAAAAGGCAGGGTGCACGGCGCTTACCAAAAGCTCCTCCTCGTCCCTTGGGGGAAAAAAAATAACAGGAAACAGAGCAGTGCAGGCGGAAGAAATAATCAACGCGAATTAGCATACTGTCTTTGACTCCTGGATGACACTGACTATTCTTGGAAAGCCTGTTTTAATGCATAGATCCTCAGTGTGCTGAAAGCCGTTATTTCCACAGGGCAGGGGCTTTGAGACAGACGAAGATTCTAGATGTGAAAAGAGAGAAAAAAAATGTGTTGTTTATCATCTCAGCTTTCTCTCTTTTAGCACATATCATTATCTGCCAAAAAACATCTTGAGAAACCAAGTCATTTTGAGATGAAATGAGCTTTACGAAACAAAAAGCAAATATCTTACTACCTCAGTATCAAATTCTTGCTATATTTATCCATTCAGTTTTTAATCAAGACTCTTAATTCCTGTGTTTCAGGTATTTATGAACAGACGTTTCTTATATAACTGCAGTGCTCCAGTCCTGGATGTGAAGATTGCCTTTTGTCAGGTGTGTGTTCCATACAGGTAAATTAAAAGGTAGAGTATTCATTCACTTCCATTCTGTCAGTCATTCTTATGGATGTGTCATTGTCTGAAACAAATACTGGTGACAGCATGTCTGAGCCTTAAGGAAGATGTACAGCTTACAGGATCAATTCCTTGCCGCATTCCAAGCCATTCAGACTTGGGTTTCCCAAAATGCATTAAGGACATCTTAAGGTCACTTTAAATATGCATGCAAGTGTTTTCTAAAATCAATGTGGTCATACAGATGCATCATTTAAATTAAAAGCACTTTTAATGCTTTTAAAAAATATATTCTGAATCGTTTACTCAACCTTGTGTGTGTGTGTGTTTTGTTTTTGTTTTTCTCTGGAAAGTGACTTTCGTTCTTTATTGAATGATGACTTAAATTTCAGTATTTTTCTCATGCAAAGCTATTATGATATTGTTTCACTCTGAAATATATCACATTGTGGAAATAAAATGGGTTGTAAATGCCATTCCATGTTGGCTTTAAATGGAAAGTTCAGCCAAAAATGCCAAACCTTCATGTCGTTCCGTGACTTTCTTTCTTCTGTGGAACACAAAAGTCTAATTTCTATTTGTTGTTGTTTTGGACTCCATTAAGTTTCATTGAATAGACAAAAAACAGGTTTGGAATGACATAAGGGTGAGTAAATGGTGATTTTGAGTGAACTATCCCTTTAAGTTTAATTTATAGATGTACATCTTCCTTAAATTCTGGGCTCTAGATTGACTCACTTGTGACCTGATTTATATTGTAACATTTGTATTGTAACAAGGTTGCAAAAGATAATTGTGACTTTTTTCTCACAATTATGAACTAAACATAAACATAAAGAAAAAAAAAGTCTGAATATTCAGTTTTTTTCCTCATAATTCTGAGTTTACATCTTGCTAAAAGGGTAATTTCTGTGTAATTGTGAGTTTATATCTCACAATTCTGACTTTTCTTCTCTGGACGGTGGGAAAAAAGTTGCAGTTACCCCATTTGCTTTTTTATCCAATGGCCCTGCAAGCTTCCACAGACATTCATACTGTAGGCTATATCACAATATATTAATGATGCATGCTTTTACATAATGAAACTTCCTTCTGATTAATCTAAATATGAAGTAAAGCATCTCTTCCCTGAAGAAATCACAGTAGCACAGCAAAACACCTTATATGTCCCTTGGGGGGGTTGTCCTTCATTCTTTCTTTTGGGCTTTAAATTATCCTCAACACCTGTCAGAAAGTCCTTTGGTGAGACGTACAGTTCACAGGTCAAGAGGTCAGTAGGTGTAGTTGACTAGCAGATAAAAAATTCACTCTGTTAACAAAAGGTTGTAGGTTCATATCCCAGAATGATCGATCCATGAATCAACACAGTGTCCTTGAGCGAGACACTTAACCTCTGTGTACTCCACAGGGACTGTCACTGTAGTAAGTGTACTGGTGGTCACTTCAGATAAATGACTAAATGACAACTGACTCCTGAACCAAGTGTGTTTCATATTCCTAAAAGCTCAGTTGGGAAACAGGAGACTTGACTGTGATTTATTCAAGTAGATTTTGATGCTAGCATGTTGCTAAGCTAACAACAACAACATTAATATTGGGTAAAATAGTCTGTTTTTAACTTTTTTTAAAAGGAATTAATAAATCCAGTCTTCAGTGTCACATGATCCATCAGAAATCATTATAATATGCTGATGTGGTTTTTTCTTATTATTGTCAATGTTGAAAACATTTTTTGTGGAAACTGTCATACACTACTATTGTTTAGGGTAAGTAAGAAAATCAGCATATTAGAATGATTTCTGAAGGATCATGTGAGACTGAAGACTGGAGTAATGATGCTGAAAATTCAGCTTTACATCACAGTAATAAATTACATTTTTAAATTTCTATTAAAATAGAAAACAGTTATTATAAAATGTAATAATATTTTGCAATAATACTGGTTTTACTGTATTTTTAAGTGGGCTATATGCAGACATAAATAGGAATTATTCCAAACTTTTGACCTGTAGTGTACATATGTGTTAATTCATATAAAAAATTACATAATTATATTTTTATTGAGAAAAAAGCTCAACAGGTTTTGGAATGGAACTAGTTTCACCACAGTAATCAAACCAACCCAAAGCATTGTATGTGCTCAATCCTTAATAAAAGGCCACAATTACCATACAGCTAAGCTCATTAGCCTCAAATTATCCCAATCAGTTTAATAAGGGGCCACTGCAGTGAGAAGTGACTCCCATGATGAAGAAAGACTTTATGAAGCACGTACAGTACACACATGCATATATGCATTTTACTCTCTCTCTCACTAATTACCACTTAGCTTGTGAAATTATGTGGACAGCTTCCTCTCTTGGTATGGCCTCGAATATATTCACTATGTGACAGTTAGTACAATCGATTGACTAAATATCAATTGAAACTACAATGATATGGGTTTGTATATACACAATTTGTATCCCCTGCAACCTTATTTATATCTCAGTATATAAGCATTTAGTATATAATAACTAAAATAATTCAAATGGAAATAAAAACTGACTTAAAATATTATTAAAAACTGTAATAGTATCTTAGGTATATGCACAATACCCACAAAAGTCTGTTTTCTGTTTTAAACGCTTAATTCAGGCTTGTAGATACAGTATAAAGTCTTGCATCTTCTCAAATTGCTTATAGTAATAGATGCAATATTTGTCTTCACTCATTTGTCACACCTCATTTCATTTAATTATATTAATTTATTTGCGTAGTGTGTGGTTTGACCTAAAAAGAAAGCTGCAATATCACATTGCAATTGTTTATTTATCTACAAAGCATTTTAGCAAACTCATCTGTAGTTGGATAGTGTTGCCTGGGGTTTCATATCCTGAGCTGATGAAAAGAAGATAAACAGTTTTATCTATACCTCTTCACACTGTTTATTATATTACTATTGAGGTGAATGGTTTGAAGCTCAAACAGGTTTTTATGATTTTATGATTGTGCTTTTTTTGAAATAATAGCCTTACAAGTGCTTATATCAATTGTCTAAACCCAAGTTCTGTGATGTTCTCAGCTCATACAGCCATCTTTTTCTCCACATCCAGGGGTTTGGCAAACAAGTTGATGTTTCTTACATTGCCCAGCATTACAACATGAGCAAAAGCAAAGTGGACAACCAGTTCTACAGTGTGGAAGTAGGAGATTCCACCTTCACGGTTCTCAAACGGTACCAAAATCTAAAGCCCATCGGTTCTGGGGCTCAGGGAATAGTGTGGTGAGTACCCATAATGCATCGCTTTGTCTTTTTATTGTGAAATAAGTCCATATGGCATAATGCTTCTCAAACGTCTTCCTGATTGAGGCTTTGAATTTTAAGAGCGATATTTGGGAGTGTCTTGGCAGGTTGAATTGCAGTTCCCAGTAGACAGCAGCTAATTTGGATCCGAGTTGTGCTCGTTGCGCTCCCCAAAAACCAAACCCTGTGATTTTTATAATGAATTTTGAGTTGCAGACTTTTCGCCTATGGGATTATGGGAAATCTGGATCAAGGTGGCCCTCCCTTCTTTTTCCCCTCCCCCAGTCCTCTTTCCTTGCATCTCAGTTTCAGTGGCAGCGGTACGGTTGTGCAGAGAAGGCAGGACTGGACTGTTAATGACGTTGTTGATGTGTTCTGGCTGGTTTGCTGGCTGCAGTAATCCTGCCTGCTGGACGGACAACCCTGATCTAATTTAGCTTCCTCTCCTCAGCAGCAGTCACATGATCTAGCATGGCAGCTGTATTAGCCTAACAAACGCCACATCATTCTCCGGAGAAGAGAGAGAGAGAGGCAGAAGAGGGACAGTTTAAAAGGACTGCAAAGTCACATGTTTTCCACAGGGCCTGATTAAACTGGTGTAGTTAGGTTATATTGCTGTGATATTTTCAAAAATGTTATAAAAACTGTAAAAGCTTAGAGGCTAGAAATCTAAATATCAAACTAAACCGCACAATTAATGTTTTGCAGTTTATGTATTTTGATTACCAAAACTGCATTGACACTATAAAAGTGTTGTTTTGTAATTGTAAAAATTAAAGGAGTATGTTTTACATAAAAATACTATTTCGGTCTTTCAATTTACATGTTTAATTCAGTGTATTACTTGCTGATGTTTTGTAATAATTTGTGAAATTTACTAGCCTTCTGTGGGAGAAAACAGTTTTATTATTTTATTTTATTTTATTTTATTTTGAAAACAGTTTCATTTGACTAGCAAATCTATGCAACAGTCTGGCAATTTACCATCCAGGGGCAATTATTGTAATTAAATTGTGAAGATTCCTTTATGACAGCTGTGAATGGAAAATACTTTTTTAAATGGACTATTACATTTAATTCAAGTTTAATTCGATACAACTTATAAAACAGACTTTGAATTCAGAAAATAATTATGTATTATCAATAATATTACATTATTTACAAATTACATTTCTGCAAAAATACATAGCGGCCAAACTTTTAATAATTTTGTATATATTTGACAGTCTTTTAACATCACCAAGGCTGCATTTATTTGATAAAAAATAAAGTAAAAACAGTAATATTTTGAAATATTATTACAATTTAAAATAACAGTTTTCTATTTGAAAATATTTAAAAATGTAATTTATTCCTGTGATGGCAAAGTTGATTTTTTTTTAAGCAGTCATTGCTCCAGTGTCACATGATCCTTCAGAAATCATTCTTTCCCAAAAAAAAAGGTAGTGTACTGTATATATTTATCACATTAAATAAACAAAACATTGTCATATTATTAAGAATGTAGGTTAGGTTATTACAACCTTTTCATGACTTAAACCTTTTCACAGCATGATTTTTGCTATAGCTGGGTCTGTGGAGTTATTAAATGGATCCATCATATCATTCACAGTCTATGTTGAAAAGCTACATGCTGAATATTTAGATGACGCAGTGCTGCTTTCCTCTGAGTAATAGACAGAGCTATGAGCATCTGGCATTGTGCCGCTGCTAAATATTTGGCCGCTAATAATTTATCATACCACACGCTCGCACGCCAATCTCCTGACTGCGTATGCTGGAAAATTAGATTCTTACCTTGCAGAATTCTCTCCTATATTGGATGCTGGGTAAAAATATGTGTGCCAAGAAAGTAAACATACAAGTAAATACAAATATCTGTAAAACAAACAGAATGCCCAACAACATTATAAGCATGCATTCTGTATTATATAACCCATTATGCAGTACAAAGGCAATTTCTCAAGAAGCAAAAGGATGCTGTCAGACTCTTTGGGGATTTCTGGGACTATAGTGGAAGAAATAAGTTTTTGCCTTGTTTTTGTGTTTCTCTGAAGGTAGCTTTTGTTCTCACTCTACTTACTCAATCCATGTAGTAATTATATTGTGCTCTGTAGGTCAGTAGGGCAGTAGGGCAGTAGGTCAAGACATTTGTCCTATTATTAATCTCCCAATGAAATGTGCTCAGTTTGACCCTCCACTTTCAATCATGGTTTATAACATTTCCTTGGCTCATTAGTTGATGGGACACTCAAAAGACATTTTTTTTACATTATATAACTCAACACAATGCCCTGAAAAAAACATGCAATGTGGTTGTGAGTGTAAAATACCTGTTTTGAGCATTGTTGCGTATTGCATGCTTTATTCAGTAAGAATGCATTAAATTGATCAAAAGTGACAATAAAAACATTTATAATCTTATACATTTCCACAAAAATAGTAATCAGCACAACAACAACATTGATAATAATATGAATTATTTCTTGAGCAGCAAATCAACATATTAGATTGATTTCTGCAGGATCATGTGATACTGAAAACCGGAGTAATGATGCTGAAAATTCAGCTTTGCACCATAGAAATAAATTATATATAAAAATACATTCAAATGGAAAACAGTTATTTCAATTCAATTTAATTTTTTTATTTTGATATATATATATATATATATATATATATATATATATATATATATATATATATATTACAATATTGTTGTTTTACTGTTTTCACTTTTACTTTTTGATCAAATAAATGCAGCCTTAGCATAAGAGATTTCTTTCAAAAACCAAAAAATTGTACCTTCCCCAAACTTTAGAACAGTAGTGTACATATTGTATAAAAATATGCATACACAATGCATAAAATGAATATTTACTGTATTAGTTCTAATATGCAATGAGCAATACTCTAGTACTAATTTCTGAAAATAGCTTGACGATTATATAACCTCTCATAGCAAAAAAGCGCCTTTATTTACATGTCTTGTGCATGACAGGCCACAAAGACTCTTGTCATTTATGAGAGAAAAATAATGAGAACACAAACAAGTTGATAGGACGGTTCTGAGCCAAACGGTTGTGCAGCTGGCAGAGGGGCTGAAGACTGTGATGAACTTAGTGTCAAGTTAATTACACTAGGCTATGATTAATTTCACCTGGCTGTCACCAAACTCCACTACGGCTGTCAGCGACTTTGTCATTTTTTCTGCTTCTTCTAGAGCTGGGTTTGGGGTGTGAGATGTATTGTGCTTTGATTATAGTGCTTGAACATGATTTTTAATGTAATTAATTAAAAAATATTATTTTTAGTGGTGCAAAAATTGCTGGAGAGTTTTAATCGTTCTCTTTCATAGGTTCACTCAACCTGGGAACGCCCTGTGGGTGTGCTGATTGTCTGAAGCCCTTATAGAATCATGCCAATTTATTGGCTGATGGGGCGGATGCCGTAATTGATGGGCCTCGCCCTTTCTATCCCTCTCTTGCCTGAGCACGTGTGCACGCTTTCTCCGGTTGAATTCGCGCATGATTATTTATGTCCTAGTCTGGAGGCACGCAATGCAGTTTCCTTAGCTAGAGGACGTTTTATTCACCGCGGCGTCTGACTCTGAGGATTTCAGGCCTGCTTTAGCCGACGCTCTCCCGCCTAGTGGCCAGGATGCACGGCCTTCTGCGGCCTACTCTGAGCTTGTGGACGTGCTCTCGTGCGCCACTGAGAAGCTCTCTATTGATTGGCCTAATGAGCCCCGCGAATCTCAGTCATCCAGACTCGATGAGCGGTTCCTTAGAGGTCCAAATTCAAGGCCTGAAAGGAGGAAGCTACCATTTTTCAGTGATCTGCACCTCGAGATTGCCAGATCCTGGAAGCAGGCTTTCTCTTCCTGCCTCATGAACGTGGCAGCCGCTGACTTCACCAACCTAGTGGGTTCTGTGGAGCAGGGCTATACCGCAATTCTGGCGATTGAGGACCTGTTGGCCACACACCTCTAGCCATCTTCGGCGCCCTCTTGGAAGTCCCGGCCCTTCCTTCCAACTAAACCATGTAGGACCACTTCCGCTCTTATCGGGAAGTCCAACGTGGCAGCTGGCAGCAGGCAAGCGTGGCCCTTCATACTATGGCCATCCTCCAAGCCTACCAGGCGGATGTCCTGAAGGAGATGGACAAAGGTGGTAGTCTGACTCCAGAAGCAGTCAAGGAGCTTCGCAGAGCCACGGACTTGGCCCTGAGAGCCACTAAGCACACCGCACACGCTATATGGTGCTCTTGTCAGGAAGAGGAGAGTTTTCCCCCGAAACCTCACAAGGCTGGGCCAGACCATTCAAGCGTTTCTGCCCGCATCTAACACACTCTCCTCATTCAGTTCTGTCACATCCGCCCAGCGCGTTTCGTGTGCAGAAACCGTTCATCTTCTCTCTCTTTCAACGTGGCAGTTGGGAGACGCACCAGGCTCTCTCCCACTACCACCACTTTCTTCGTCACCTGCGGCTCGCGTGATAGGAGACACGTGCGGTTCTCTCCCACAGCTAACAGACCCAGTACAGGTCGCTTTCCAGACCCATTAATTAGTCCCTGTGGTCTCCCTCATCCTGCACAAGGATGCCAAAGGCTTTCCTTCTTGGTGGACGACATCGCCCCCTCCAGACCTTTTAGGCACCCTGACACAGGTATGTCCTCTAGACTGCAACACTCTGCTTCCTCTATCGCATTTCTTTCACGAATGGGAGCGTCTACCAGGGGTATTGCCTTGGGTTCTCCGTACAGTTCAGTTCGGTTACACACTACAATTTGGCCGCAACCCCCCCTGCTTCGACGGGGTCCACCTGACCGTAGTAGGCAGTGCCCCAAGGACATCTGTACTACAGCAGGAACTATCTTCCCTCCTCTTCAAGGGGGCAATAGAGGAGGTTCCTCCATCAGACCTAGAACGAGGCTTTTTCAGTTGCTATTTTCTCGTTCCAAAGAGGGACGGCGGCCTACACCCTATTCTAGACCTGCGTCGTCTGAACTTCTCCCTTTACAAAGGGAAGTTCAAGATGTTGACGCTTAAGGCTATTATATCACAGATTTGAGCGGGGGACTGGTTTGTCACTGTCGACCTGAAAGATGCCTATTTTCATATTCAGGTTGTTCAGCGGCAAGTTCCTTCGGTTTGCTTTTGGGGACAAAGCTTACCAGTACAAGGTCCGTCCATTTGGCCTGGCTTTGGCACAAAGTGCATGGATGCTGCTCTGGCCCCCTTGAGGCTCCAGGGCATTCGTGTACTCAACTACCTGGACGATTGACTCATTTTGGCCCACTCCAGGGAGTTAGTGAGCCACCATAGGGATGTCCTCCTCTGCCGATTGGCCCGTTTCAAGCTAGACCATCATGTCTCTGTGAGCACTTGTCGCAGGCTCCTAGGCCTCGTGGCCGCAGCCTCCCATGTGCTGCCCCTGGGGCTGCTTCACATGAGGCCGTTCCTTTGGTGGACAAAACTCTCAGGGATCTGTAGGACTCCCTGTAGGACCAGCCACTCGCCTAGTAAGGGTGTCGCGCAGTTGCTTTCACACCCTTTCAATTTGGCGGGATCCCCTCTTTCTTGAGAAGGGAGTCAGAATGGGCGCGGTTCACCGTCGCCAAATGATTACGAGCTGAGAGCCATTTTCCTGGCACTGATTCACTTTCTCCCCTCACTCAGGGGGTGTCACGTGATTCTCAGGATGCACAACATGGCGATAGTATCCCACATAAATCGCCAAGGGGGTTCGAGGTCGTGCAGCTTAAACAGGCATGCATGCCGTCTTCTCCTTTGGACTCAGGGCAAGCTCCTCTCTTTGAAAGCGGTTCACGTCTCAGGAGTCTTGAACCTCGCAGCCGACTTTCTGTTGAGGCAGAAGCTCAGGTCGGGGGGGTGGATGCTGAACCGCCAAACGGTAGCCTGTTCGGCAGGACAGAGGTGGCAAGATCTGGCATCCTCGACCCGAGATCTGGAAGCTATGGCTATGGCCCATCGAGGGCCACCAGTTTTGACTTCTGGTCTTCCTGCTGATGTTCAGGAGACTATCGCTAGTGCCAGAGCCTCTTCCACGAGGAGGCTGTATTCTTCCAAGTGGAAGGTCTTTGAATCATGGTGTTTAACCCATGCAACAGACCCAGTCAACTGCCCTATAGGTCCAGTGCTGGAGTTCCTGCAAGAGAAGCTTGCGGCAGGGGCAGCCGCTTCCACCTTAAGAGTTTATGAGCCGCTCGGAGAGAGCTGGATGAGATCTCCCTGGGGAGACATTGGTTGGTCTCTGTGTTTATGCGTGGAGTTCGGCGTCTGAGACCAGCACGCCCCTTGGGGTCCCTTCTTGGGATTTTTGAGCCTCTGGAGTCAGCTCCGGAACGGATTCTGACTCTCAAAGTTACTCTTTTGTTGGCACTAACGTCTTTGAAGCGAGTTGGGGATTTGCAAGCTCTCTCTGTCAGTGAAGTGTGTATGGACTTCGCCCCGGGTCTGGTCAAAGTAACCTTACGGCCTAGGCCTGGCTATGTTCCAAAGATTTTATGCACATCGTTTTGCTCTCAGGTGGTCACACTTAACTCTTTCCATCCTCCTCCTTTTGACTCATGAGCGTATGAGAGACTTCACATGCTCTGCCCTGTTTGATCTTTGAAGCTGTGTGTGGACCGCTCCAGCCGTTGGAGAAAATCTCCCCAGTTGTTGGTATGCTTTGGTGTTGGTCACCGTGGGCTTGCCGCATCTAAGCACAGAATTTCTCACTGGGTGAGGGATGCTATTTCGCTGACTTAAAAGGTGCGTGGTCTTTCTTCATCTCTCAGCGTTCAGGCGCATACTAGGGGTGTGGCTTCCTCTCAAGCTCTTTTTAGAGGGGTCCCCTAGAAGATTTTTGTGTAGCGGTATATCGTGTTTGGTATATCGTTCCCAATGAGGGCCTGCCCTCATAAGTCCTGGGCCATGGGTACCAGGACTGCCTCAGCCGAAGTCTCCTATTGAAGCGACTGTCCTCAGACCCGCGTCATCTTCTAGGAAAACTAGACTGGAAGAACCAGAGCCTGCAAGGCAGGACCCAATGAGACACAATTGACAGGGGCTCCCACACCGCCAGGTGCCTACTAAGGGAACCAGTCTCTGGAGACTGGCCTCTGGTGTAATCTGGTGTATCCTAGAACGGCACACCGGCAGGAGAAAGCCAAACAAGTTGCTCTAGAGCCCCCTGAAGGGGTGGCGAGCCTCCCAGCTCTACTACGTTTTTTGAACCTCGAACCGCGTAAACACATTACATTACACCAAATACATAAAAATAATGTTCTTTTTAGCAACCTCATATGACCCCTTTAACGTCTTATGAAGTAAAAAACTGCAGGTTTGTAAGAAACAAACCTATTACTCTGACGGCACCCATTCACTGCAGTGGATCCATTGGTGAGCAAGTAAAGTATAGTTAAGTTTCTCCCAATTTGTTAATTTTCAGCAAATTTAATTTTTTGGGTGAACTACTCCTATATAGTCCACCCAAAAATAAAAAATAAATTGCTAAAAATGTACTTACCATTATATTGTCCCAAACTTGTATGAGTTTCCTTCTTCTATGGAACAAACAAGAAGATATATTGAAGAATGTTGGTAACCAAACAGTTTAGGTTCTCATTGTGTTCCATTATATTGTTTGAAAATACAATGGAAGTCAATGGAAACCAAAACTTTAGTTTGGTTACCAACATTCCTCAAAATATCTTCTTTTGTGTTCCACAATATTCGTGTTTGTGTTTTCATTTTTGGGTGAACTGTTTTAAATTTCAATCTGTTTCTCATTTAAATGTAAATTTAAATGTATCAGACTTAAGTGGCTTTTGTGACAATTTTTGGAGCTTATCATTATGAATTACCAATTATCATTGGAAAAGAAGTTTTGACACTAATTTTTTTGTATTTCTTAGAAGAAAGAATAATACTTTTAGATATACATGAAAGAGAAAATGAATATTTATAGACAAGCAATTCCTTAGATATATCCCATTTTTACTAGTGTGATATGGTGTCTGTGGTTATATGTCAAGTCTATTCATACAAACTGTGTTTTTATGCTTTAGCATGAAATGTGGTGTTCAAGTAGTTAAAATGGTGTCTGGTTTGTGACAGCTGCCTGTAGGCAGGGCTCTTGAAGAGCAATGCTGCAATGCATTAACCACCTAGAGAGACAGCCGTGACATAATCTTTGACACAAATGGGTGTCTACGGCCGGCATTAGCCAAAAAAATCTCTCAAACTGCCGTTACCATGGACACATCAATTCTCATTTCCAAAAACGTGCTTTAGAAACTTTCCTGCTACAGCTCAGAGAATATCTTACTGGCATAAAATCACATGGTTTACTTTCTAGTGGACTGAAATAATTGTATAATTCAACTGCACTTGGTGTGAAAACAATTTCCACTCAGAAATTGCTAGTAAATTTCACAATTAATTATAAGAAACAGCAAGTAACATTGGTGAAAGTTGAAATTTTAAAGACTGAGAAAAAAAAAAACTTTTACAGCGTGGTTTATTGTCAATATTTACCATATTCATAGCATTTGCAATTTCTTTTGTAATGTCACTTTGAATTAGCTTATCGTGTAGGTTTTCTTTCACTGTGTGTGGCTCGTCTGCGTGTGTAAGGGTGTGTTTGTACCGCAGGGTTTTTCCTCACCCCTCCTAGAAAGCCTGTTTTGGTGTACCTCACCCCCTTCTGCTTTGACCATCTGCTGTACAACCAACTCTACAGCTTTGACTGTCTGCTCAAATAATCCATAGGTGTATCAAAGATCCATATGGACTTTGGAAATCTTGATTTCAGACTGTTATATAGAGGTAAACATATACAGCTTTGACTGCTGAGTTGTAGTCCTGTGTGGAGGTTTTAAAAAAGGTTGCATTGAAAACAGACAAGTGCCCAAGTACACACGTTTTATTCACCCAGAAGGCTTCTTAATAGGTTTTTATTGGGGATTGAAAGAGTGAAGGTCAGTTTTGACTGTAGAACATGGCACACATTCAACTTTTCAGTTTTTAGTTCCTGTCTGTGGCTCCATGGGGTGCTACAGGAGGAATTCATTTTTCAATCATTTCATTTCCTGGACCTGTGTGAGTCATGTTTTTTTTTTTAACAATGGCACTTCAACCTTTACCAGCACATGTCAACATGGTTAAAGAGCAGACTTTTTCAGTGCAGCCTTGTGGATTGAAGCATTCAGTCGTAAACCTCAGCAGCTTTCAGTACACAATGGCCTCTGGTAGCACTTCTTGTACCTGGTCCAGTTGTAAAAATATAGTGCTTTTAACCAACGGCTCTACTGCTGCATTAACCAGGTTTTCTTACTGCCACGCTGAGGGGAATATATTCATGTGTGTGTTTGTGTGTGTATTAATATATCATTTTATTTAGATTTTTTATATATATATATATATATATATATATATATATATATACACACACACACACAGTATATATAATTTATTTATTATGATAATATTAATATATTTGAATATAGTCATATTTTATAATATTAATATATTATTTATTATGAATGTAGTAATGTTAAAATGTATCATATTAAAATAATTGTAATATTATATATAAATATTATATAACATAGAATTATTTAAAAATCAAACACACACACACACACGCACACACATGCATGTATAATTATTACATATTTTTTGCTGATAGTTTTAATCATTTACATTAAACAATCATTCAAACACACTTATACTTCACACAAAAATAAATTTGACACATTCCTGTGCTACCACACAAAACCCAGGTGGCCAGAACTTTATGCCTGTCTGGTTTTAATATCGTCAAAGTAAAAGACAGGAAACAACTGAGACAGGCACCACCCACTGTGATTCATTAATGCTTTGTTGTGGTTAATTTAATATGAAAAATTAATTTATCGCCTCCATTTGGCCTCCAGGTATACTTGTTGATTGAAGAAACAATTTTATTTGTGAAATTGAATTGTGAATCATTCATTTTTCTGGGTTTAACTCTTTAAATACAATTTATATAAGCCTTCACTTATTAGAGAACACTAATGTGTTATATCACAATGAGCCATTGGTTGCCTTGTTTTCTGCAGTGCTTTGGGATTGAAGTTCCTTGGCCTCTCTAATCCTGTATTTTCCCGTGGAGAGCTGCGGCTCTTGCATAGTTAATGAGCATGGTTTTCCTGGGTGGTGAGGGAAAGCAGAGTGAAAGAGAAGGAGAGAGGACTCCAGGTTTAACCCTTTCCTCATATTGCTATTATAGAGTCATACTCTGCTTCTTTCCACAGATTGATCAGCAAAGGTTTTTCCTGAAGTCAACAACATTACTTGATTTCTCTCTGTCCCTGTTGTGATTGACACACATTTGTCTTTTTTACAGTACATGCAAGATATACACAAAATGTCCTGGGGCTCATTGATTGTGATTTTTGTTTACTTGGACGTTATATATTTAATACATGTATTTACTGTATATAATATTTGTAAAAAAAAAAAGTGAAAACATTGTTAACTCATGAATAGAATGTTTAATATACTGTAAATTCAAAAATATATATTTATAATATATATTTGCATACTGAATTGTGATTGGTCTTGTTTCTCAGATTTATTTGCATACTGAATTAGGATTGACTTTTCTTTCTTACATCTACACTGTAAAGAAAAGGTTTTTCGAAGCTGTAAATAAAACAAAGTTTATTGCAGTATGTTGGACAAGAAAATACTATTTCAATCTTCCTACTTCAAAATGTTACAGTACTTTTAATTTGTTACTTTGTTATTATCTTTGAATTAATTGTGAAAGTTACAAGCAATTTCTGAGTGAAAACTGTTTCAGCATAATTTTTTTCAGTGTATTAAACCATCTATAAACATTATAAAAACGTTAACACTGTTTATTTATTGATTGATTTATTGCAAACAATAATATTTCTTTGCGAAAATTCAAATCTAATTTATTTTATGGCTTTCATAATTTTAGATAATAAAAATTTTAATGAGCTACAAATAAAAAAAAAAAAACACTTTGTGTCCCTAAAATTGCTTTTTGGCCAATGGTTATGGTGTTATGTGTTGAATTCCATGAATGAATCATTTCAGTGAAATGATTTTCATTTTTCTCACTAACTCATTGTTTTCCCACAAATTAATATTACTTTCTTTATTTCTCTCTGGCAGTGCTGGGTATGATGCCGTCCTGGACAGAAATGTGGCCATTAAGAAACTCAGCAGACCTTTTCAGAACCAGACTCACGCCAAGAGAGCATACAGGGAGCTGGTGCTTATGAAATGTGTCAATCACAAAAACGTGAGTGCCAGATCACAATATCTGTCCCCCGTTGTCCCATTGGATGGCAAATGCTGCTAATAACTGTTTCCTTTGAGACAAAAAGTGAGACTTCTGTTCATATGGCTGCCATATTGAACATTATTGTATATATCTTGCACTGCATACAAACCTCAGACCGAGAGAGAGAGAGAGAGAGAGAGAGAGAGAGAGAGAGAGAGAGAGAGATCAGTAGCATTAGATGATGAATGACAAAGTAAGAGAGAAAGCGAGTAATATTGTTAAAAGACATAGAGGAAACACTTTTTTGGCAACTGAAGAGTTCACAATGCTGCTGCCAGATCTCCTGTCCTCCTCCTCGCTCTCTCTCTCTCTGTCTCGCTCTGAGACCGGGGTTATAAAGGACAGCTGGGACGTGACAGAAATACAAATGGGGTTTTTCTATCATCCTCACCTCTTATCGACTGTTGACAGTCCTTTTATGGATCTTCCAGCCTCTTTTTGAGGAAAAGAACATGGGCAAGGTTTACCCACACATTCTAAACAGGAATAGTTCATGGATAAGTAATGGTTCAATCAATAATGTTTTTTTGTTTGTTTGTTTTTTTATTATTTTATTTACTAGTTTTAGCTTATTTTGTTATTTTAGAACTTCAAAAAAGTAGATAGCTGAAATATGTTTTTTAAAGTTTTTTTTTTTCAGTTAACATTCATTTAGTTAACTAAATAATTGTACTGAAATAAAAATAAATACTTGTTTATATGTTTTATATTTTATGTATGTATTCATATACTTTTTAAGTTAAAAAATGTTATACAACAGCTCAAGAAGACTTTGGAAATTGTATTTTTTATTTTAATTAAATTTTTTGCTGAACTATTCCTTTCATTTTTAATCCAACGAAGCATTATAGTATAACTTCATTACTTACTAAAGTTCTTCTCTTCATTTCTCTTCCAGATCATCAGCTTATTAAATGTCTTCACACCACAGAAGTCTTTAGAGGAATTTCAAGATGTGTAAGTAACGTTTGAAGATTTTTCAGACATGAAGTCATCTGATTATATCATATAAAACATCTGAATATAAACTTATTGCAGCTAATGTTAGAACAACAGTCATAGGTCTGGCTCTGAAATCTGATTGGATAAGCACCTTTGAATCCAAATGTATGCTTGAAGCACACCTGTCACTGTATATATATGTAAGGAAAGAAATATATCATCAGAGAGAGAAGGGGACATTTATTGCTGAAAGTGCTTGCATATAAACATTATTAATAATGTAAATGTTGTTGATGTATTAAATGCAATACTTGTATAAATATTTACTGAAAAACAGTGCATAGTCTGCTACAGTAAGGTGATTTATGATATTTCAGGTTAATTACAGCATGCCCCGTGGTGTTTGAGCTTATGCAGGGTCCTGATACGAGCGCTGTGATGTTGATAGATCACCTGCAGTCGTTTATGCTCTGTCTCTCTGGTTGGTCCCTGACACTTGAATCTCGTGCCGCCCATGCCTTAATTTATTCTGCACGCTGTGTGGACTTAATCTAGAGCAGGATCAATACGTTGAGTATGAAATGTCTGCTCAGTCGCAGCCAGATCATTTGAGTGTTAAGATGGATGGGGCATGAGTTTATGCAGACTAAATGATTAGAAATCAGTAAACTAGCTTCAGAATTGTGGTCAGCCAAAATCTAAAACAATTTGTTTGTCATGTTAAAATTTTTGACCTTTGACAAATTTTGATCTTTAAATATATATATATATATATTGCTTATAAATAAATGTACACAGAAATAGGGATTTTATTCATTATAATAAAGTATTTTTGCCCCCAATTTTTAATAGTATAGAGTATAATAATAATAATAATAATAATAAATAAATAACTATAATTGTAATAAATACTTATATAAATAAACAATAAATGATTATATTATCTAAATTATTTTATATTATATTATATAAATATCTCTGATCTTTGATTTTCATAAAACAAAATAAATTACCATTTTTGCTTAGAATATACATATGAAACAGTTAATATTATAATAAATAATAACAGTAATAAGTATCTGTAAACAAATATGTCTGTGTGTGTTAATATTATAATAATAAATTAATTAACATATATATATATATACCGTCACGGAACGGGCGTCTCGGTTCGGTGCATGAGGCCTCACGACGAATACAGGCAATTCACCCCCAATCCAGAAGGAGGCGCCCGCAGTAATGCAGCGCTGTTTGATAACCGCCAGCAGAAGAACAGCGAATGCCAGGAGATGCGCGCTTGAAAACAAAGCCCCCGCCCCGAGACAGTGACCATGTGCTGATTCTGAACGCGTCTCTCACTGACAAGGAGTACTTTAAAGGCTTGCGCACTCAACTGTTTGCGAAATGGGGCTTTGTGCTCGTGTATCCTACCTCTCTCATTCGGCACAAATCCAGATATTACATAATATTTCCATATTTGCGATGTAACTTATCTGAATGCTAAACTATTATTTATTATGTAAATTATAGGCTTTGTACTACAGTTGCGTTCCAACGGTGACACAGAGGAAGGCGTGCTGATGTTTGGTTCACTGCATTTTATTTTGATAAAGTACCAACTGTGCTGTCAAGTTAGCAATGCTGGAACTGATGTGTGTGTGTGCGGCGCGATCACTTCAACTTTTACCAGCAGAATCAACTTTAAACACTTATTGTCTTATTAATAATCACTGTATACAGGTCTGCCTTTATTTGTGTACACTCACAATGAAAACAAAACAGATTTTATATATATATATAACGTAATAATATTTAGTATTTTCACATCTAGATGGAAAAAAATTGTAATTTGCACTACTGTCTGTTCAAAATAAATGAAAAGAAACTGAGCATAGTAGATTTATTTTTTTCCCCGTTGTTCCGAAATCATATCGAACCATGACCCCCGAACTGAGGAACGTACCGAACCGTGACATCTTAGTACCGTGCCACCCCTAATATATATATATATATATATATATATACACACACACACATCCATTTTTTTTTTACTGTATAACTGCTTTTATTTGATAAATTTTGCTTAAAATAAAACGCTTAATATTATAATAAATAATAACAATTATAAGTATATATATTTAAAAAAAAACTATTAGTATTTTAGTATCTTTTTTATTCTATAGTATTTTTACAGTTATTCCTAACCATTTTTAACATATATTTTGATATATATAGTGTACTTTCATTGAGTGTTGAGTGTTAACTCAAGTGTGTTTTGGATTTTCATGAGACAAAATAAATTTCAAATATGATGTTTAATCCATAAATCTGCAGCTATGGTTTTTGAGCACTCAGCAGAATGCAATTGACTAATATTCCATTCACAGACTTGCTGACTGTCATCAACTGACAAGTATTTTCTCTGTATAAGAGGTTGTAAAGATCCGCATCGATCCACAGCGGTCTCTTTTGTGCAATAAGCAAGAATGAATGAAGCCATGCCAATGTAATATGTCAGAACCACAGGGATAGTCACTGTAGCTTTTGTCCAGCCTGTGAAATTCACTGTCTCTTCCTTCCTTTTTCTCTCTTCTCAAGTTACCTGGTCATGGAGCTGATGGACGCAAACCTTTGCCAGGTGATTCAGATGGAACTGGACCACGAGAGGATGTCCTACCTGCTGTACCAGATGTTATGTGGAATCAAACACCTGCACTCAGCCGGCATCATCCACAGGGTGAGAAACATGAATACACACAGCAGGATTAATTGAAGTTTTTTAAATAATCAATAAAATCTGAACTCCTACACTAAAAAAATGCTGGGTTAAATACAACCCAGTGCTGGGTAAATATCGGACAGAACACATGCTGAGTTGTTTTCAACCAACAACCTTCTGGACAGTAACCCAACCGCTGAGTCTAAGCAGCCCAGTCGCTGGGTTCGTCCATATTTTACCCAGCGCTGGGTTGTATTTAACCCAGCATTTTTTAGAGTGTACCAAAACTCTTATCGTCATCTCACCATGACCCATATTTTTCCTTTAAGGATCTGAAACCTAGCAATATTGTGGTGAAATCCGACTGTACGCTGAAGATCTTGGACTTTGGGTTGGCGAGAACTGCTGGCACTAGCTTTATGATGACGCCCTACGTGGTGACGCGGTACTACAGGGCCCCGGAGGTCATCCTGGGCATGGGCTACAAGGAGAACGGTAAACCAATCACAGGGCTGCATGCAGATCGACCAACACTTTTAAATGACACTATAATCTTGGGTTTTATAGACTCTGTGAAAGCAAAAATTGGAGTTGAAGTGGAGTTTTGAGTATGTTTTTATACATTTAGTATGTAAAGCAGTATGTTTTATGCAACTGGTGGTATGCTATTGGTGGGTTCAAGTCCTCCTGGGAAGTTTTTATTTACAATTAAGGAAGTCATACTTACAATGCAAGTTGCGTTCAGGTCAAAAAATTCAGTAAGATTTCTTAACTCAACTTCTACGATATGTAGAATACAATATAAAAAAAATAATAGTGCTGGGTAACGATTAATCGCGATTAATTGCATCTAAAATAAAAGTTTTTGTTTATATAATATATGTGAGTGTACTGTATATATTTATTATGCATATATAAAGACACACACATACATTACATATTTTTGAAAATATTTACATGTATTTACATGTGTATATTTATATTCATAGAATTGATATTATATATAAATATATTTAATATGTAAACATAACATTATTTTTCTTAAATATATACATGTATGTGTGCGTATTTATATATACATACTAAATATACACAGTACACACAGATATATTATGTACACAAAAACCTTTATTTTGGATGCGATTAATCGCGATTAATCGTTGCCCAGCACAAAAAAAAAAAAAATGTGGTGGAATTTATGTGCATTCAACTCCTACATATGATCTTTCTGGGATGTCTTGAATGCATCATATATTGTGGTCACATGACCTTACTACATCGTATATTTAATTCAATGAATTTTCATTTTACAAGTAAAAATGGTTAATTTGCATTTTAATCAAATTCTGGGTAAAAATGTCTTTTTTGTCAGAATTATTCAAACAAGTCAAGAAAGAGATGTAGCTGATGTAGCCAGATACTATCATAGTACACATGCTATATACTTCAGAAATGACCAAATTTCTTATTGAACTATATTCTAATAACTGTATAAGCCTATATTCAAAATTTTGGGGTTGACATCAAATATTGGAGTTCTGTGGCTTTTAGTCTATGTCTACAAACTATTTTAGTATTTTAGTAGGTATGTGCCACAGCATGTTATATTGTGGTCACATGACCTTACTACATTGAATATTTAATTCAGTACATTTTTATTTTGTAATTAAATGTGGTTAATTTACATTTTTAATCCAATTTTTGATCAAATTATTCAAATGAGTCAAGAAAGAGATGTAGTTATTTAATATCGGCATACTAATCATAGTACGCATACTATATACACATGCTAAATTACCAAAACTTTAGTTAACCATATTCTACTAACTATATAAGACTATATTCAAAATTTTGCTTTTTATAGACCCAGTGACATCAAAATTGGAGTTCTGTGGCTTTTAGTCTATGTGTACAAACTATTTTAGTATTTTAGATGGTATGTGCAGCAGCATGTTTTATGCAACAAGTAAGATTTCAACTGGCAGCATGTTATATTGTGGTCACATGACCTTACTACACTGCATAGTTAATTCAGCGAGTTTTCGTTTTGATATTAAATTGTTTTACATTTTGACAGAACAGTATAATAATGAGTCTCGAAATATATAGTTGGTCAATATTTACATACTACTCATAGTACACATGTAATATACTTCAGAAATTAGTAAGGGCAGTATGCTATTCTGAACATCTCTTGGCTGTGGTTTTTTCAGCTGTAACACTTTTTTTTTTTTTTGCTATTTAAAAACAGAAGTGGTGTCAATGTCCTGTTTTTACAGGAAGGAAAATTGTGTTGAATGACAACATTTATGTATAGTTGATGCTACAAATGTATTAAAATAAGCTGCCTATGTTGTTTTTAGATTTTAGGTTGGGAAAATTAATTCAGTACTTAGATTTCTTGCTAACCTGCTGTTAATTTTCTAAACACTAACAGATTTCACTGCTTGAAAACACAAATAACACATTAATACCCTAAGGACCAAATATCAGTTTGTATATTTAGAGTATGGGGGAAGCAGAGAGAGGTCAGGCTATGGATTTCCTGCCACAAATGGTCCTCCCTGAGGTCTGTCCCCAGCTCTAACTTTGATCTGAGCAGTCGTGGAATAATCGTTCAGATACCGTAGATATAATTAGCTCACGCAGTTCTTTCTCTCTTCATCACTCATGACGGTTTGTGCTAACACTAACCTCTCTTTTTTCCTTCGCTCTCTTTTTCTCACTTCTGTGCCTGCAGTGGATATTTGGTCAGTTGGTTGCATCATGGGAGAAATGGTGCGCCACAAAATCCTATTCCCCGGCAGGGATTGTATCCTTCATGAATGCGTCTACAGTTTTATCAAGCAGAATAAATCTGTGTAATTCTTAATAATACATAAACTGCATAGCGTTATGTTATATTTTAGTCTCAAATTAGTCTACACAAAATAATAAGTTTTTTTTTTTATTTAATTGTATTTAATTGCAACTTCTTCTTATACTTTTTAGTGATATATGTAGTATATATATATATATATATATATATATATATATATATATATATATATAAAATCTTATGAGTACTATTTTATGTTTATTTTAGTGCTGTCAAACGATTAATCGCATGATATATATATATATATATGTGTGTGTGTGTGTACTATGTCTATTTATTATGTGTATATATAAATGCACGCATATGCATGTATATATTTAAGAAAAATATGTTGTTTATATATTAAATATAAAATAAGTACCAGTATATGAATATAAATATATACATGTATATCAAAATATATACTGTATGTGTGTGCATTTATTTATACATAATAAATATACACAGTACACCCACATATATCATGTACACAAAAACTTTTATTTTGGATGCGATTAATCATTTGACAGCACTAGTTTATTTATTTATTTTTAACGGTTTTCATGATTTTGTGGTCCACATCCACCTGACTGGACCAGTGTTCATCTGTGCAGGCATAACTAATCGACTAAGTCTGTAGTTCTCCTAACCTGCAGGTTTTCGTATTGTAGGTGTATAGCTTCAAGATCCATATGCTGTTTGAATCTCTTTTTCTCACTTTATAACACTCGCTCTCTCCCTCATTCCCTTCAGTCCTCTATGAATATTGAAGATTTTGTTCATTAGGATGCTGTGGGATCACTGTCTGATGTGTTTCTGAGTCAGATGTGGCGGCCTTGCACCTCTCCTCAGCGCACTGTAGTCATTCGTCCCTTAATGGAAAGCAGTTCTTGCTTAATTGGCATTTAGAGACAGTGGAACTAGTGAAATAATGATACAGTCTCCCTCTCCAGTCGCTCATTAGGTTGAACTTTATTCATTTATTTAGCGATTTTGCTTTCGGTTGCTGTTTTCAGCTGAATTCTGTAGAGAGTTTATTGTAGTTCTAGTTAAGTTAGTAGAAGAGCAGTGCTTGTTTTCAGCTCTCCAAACTGCGATTAAGGCATCGATCCTGTAGTGTAGACCAAGCTTGGCTTATTTGGGTCTTTTTAAAAACTCATCAACACATGCCTGAGTGAACTTCTTTGCTGTGCTGTTTCATCAATTCCTCTTACACAGGGTGTACTTTACCAAAGCCTGAAACACTATATTTTAATACAAACATTTAACATATTCACTTTGGTTGCATTTAACTTTGCACCTGATATGCACGTACGTTTTTGGCTTTGGCAAAAATTTGCCCTTGATTTTTTTCTCTATCACATTCTGCTAACCTCTTAGATTGTTAACATAGACGGCTCTAATCTCCTCGTTTAATAATAAATTAGAATACTTAATACTTGAAAATAGGATTGCATTATCTGTCTCTGCCAGAGTGAGTTCAAATCTTTTAAATATGTCACTTTGACTGTTCTCAGTCAGTACTCTTTATAAATCTGTTCACCTGCCTGCCTAGATGGCATTTGAAAGCATCGTATGTGAAAGCTCGTTCTGAAATGTAGACAGCAAAACATCTTTCTTATAAAAATTTCAGTGGCAGGTTTGTATGTATGCAGAGGATATTGTAGAGTGCGCTGCTTAGCAACATGCTAACGACAAACTCCGTTGGAATGAACTAAATCAAGCACCTGAGTTGCTTATGTAGTGTTCTAAATCAGGTTATTATATTGAAATATACAGTGCATGTGTGGTTTTATGTGGTATATTGAGTGTCTGATTGTATGTTGAATGCATGTTTTGTGTGCTGTAGTGGACATGTGGTCTGTAGGCTGTATCTTTGGGGAAGTTATAAGAGGAACAGTGCTGTTTCCAGGGACAGATCGTATCCTTCCCGTCTGTCTGTTCTCCAATCCTCACTGCTGTCTCCATTCATATTTTACTTGCCAAATATGACCTAATATTTTATATTTATATACACGATTGTTCAAAAGTTTGAGTCCGGTAAGATTTTTTTGTGTGTGTTTGTATCTTATGTAGGCCTATATTGTATCTTATGCTGAATTATTTGACAAAAAGAGTGAAGTAAAGTGAAAAAAAAAAAATCATATATTTAGATATTATTTTATATTATTATTTTATATTTTATATTTTAATATATTATAAAATGTAATTTATTCCTGTGATAGCAACTGTGAATTTTGGAAACCTTAATAATTCTTTTAGGTTTCTTTGATGGATTGAAAGGTCAGAAGAACAGTATTCATTTTGCTTGTTAAATATTACATTAAAAATGTTATATATGTATATATGTATGTATGTGTATATATACACACAGACATAAAGATTCAAAAGATCAGCATTGGTTTAAAATAGACTTTTTAACATTATAAATTCCACGGCTCTCACTTTTGATCAGTTTAATTTATCCTTAATGAATAATAACAATAATAATTACTGAATAAAATAATTACCACACACACACACACGTATATATAATAGCAATAGCAAATATTATATAATTCTTGAAAACTCCTCGAACACAGGAATCTGGTAGAAACAAACCTGTTTTTTTATTACACTCACCATTTAACCTGATTTTGGAAGGTATTTGTAGAATGAAAGCTGCCGGGCTGCTGTTAGTGTTTCTTTAGTGTGGCTTTCTCAGACGTGTGATGAGATAAGAGGGAGAGAGATACGGGCCAGGCTTTGTGTTTTGGGTGGGAGGTGGTGGGCCGTTCCTGCAGGATGATGTAATGTGGTCCTGGCTGCCCCGGCCCTTTGAACCAGAACCCCCCTTTGTGGGAATCATGGGAAGCCTGGGGAGCAAAAGCAGTCATGTGACTTCCCAGGGCCAACTGGGCTACCATGACAACATCCATTTCCCTCTCTGTTGCTAGGCACCCATAGAGACTTCTTCAGGATCCATTCACTCCGGCCGGCTCAGACCTATATGCCGTAAACCATTCCCTTAAACGCCAATAATCAAGAGCGCCGAATGCCAGCACTCTCTCTCTCTCTCTCTCTCTCTCTCTCTCTCTCTCTCTCTCTCTCTCTCTCTCTCTCTCTCTCTCTCTCTCTCTCTATATTCCCGCTCCTGCTCTAGCTGCCCTCATTTCCCACCGCTACACTTCTGTAATAATGACACCAATGAGGAGATTGCTGAGAGAAATGTCATTTCATAACGGAGATGCAGTTCAGATTTATTAAGACGTGTTTGATCTGGTGAATCAACTACCGCCTAAGATTCTTTAATGTTTTTGAAAGAAGTCTCTTATGCTCACCATTCTATATTTATGTAATGACAATACAATAAAAACTGTAATATTGTGAAATATTATTACAGTAATAACAACTGTTTTCTGTAATTTAGTGTCACGTGATCTCATCTTCAGAAATCAATCTAATATGCTGATTTGCTGCTCAAGAATTTATTATTATTATCAATATCAATATATATATATATATATATATTTTTTCATTATAGTACATTTATAAAGTTACAAAATTGAATTTCTATTCTAAATGTTGTCAAACAATCTTGGAGGGGGGGGGGGGTGTATTATGGTTTCCATAAATGTATTAAGCAGCAAAAACTGTTTCTAATATTGCTAATAATAAGAACCAGTATTAATGATCAGCATATTAGCATATTCAAATGATTTCTGAGGGATCATGTGACACTGAAGACTGGAGTTATGATGCTGAAAATTCAGCTTTGCATCACAGGAATAAATTACATTTTAAAATATATCCAAATGTTAACAATGTTCTTTTAAATTGTAATAATATTTCACAGTATTGCTCTTTTTACTGTATTTTGATCAAATAAATGCAGCCTTGATGAGCATAATAGACATCTTTCAAATAAAAATGTGACTAGATATAATATATATAAGTCAGGCAATCTGATTAGAATGGCTTTTGGGCCATTATGTGATAACAGACTCAGCAAGTGCTCAGACCTCAAGCGTGTGATTATAAATATATTAAAGCATGGTCAGTCATCTGTATGTCCATATCTGATCTTGTTTACACTGTCTAGAGTCTGCTAATTGATTTGTTTGAATGAGCATGTCTACAGTCTCTGGAAACACTTGCAAAGTCAGTGACACTTGACTAAAACCTTCACTGCTGAAATCACTTCCTCACTCACCAAGGACGAGGAAGCAGTGTTTGTTTTGCTAGATTGTTTGTTTGCAGCAATAGCCAATTAAGAATGCATGTGAATTATTAAAAAATAATAGCATGGACTTGAATAACAGTCAGGACTTGAATTTGAGACCCGTGAGCCAGCGCCGCTCTTTGCTTATGATGTACAGTAGCTTGGATATTATGTTTTACAACACAATTTAAGACAATCTGGACCCATCCAGACCAGGATCAGAAATTAAAAGGGACTTGTGGCAAAAAAATACCACCAAAATTGGCAAAAAATGACACCAGGTTTCAAAATGTTGGGGTAAAGAGTTCCTGTTTTTGTTGATTTAATCTTATGGATAAAAGGTAATACATTTTCATTCTAATTATTGAGAGTTTGTGTTAATTAAGTATTTGACATGAAATGATGACACAGTATATATTTTATATGGTCACAAAAAATATGCTATCGGAAAAGTTAAACAATACCCCTGAAAATCAACTCCAACGTGCAAATAGTGGCTCTTAATGGAAAAGTTAGTTTCCTGAAACTATTTAGATCAGTCTCGCTTCCATCTCATTGTGATTTTTAATGTGCTTTATGCTATTTTTGCCTCCAAAATGAACTCTTACAAGATTTCAGTGATAGTCTTATCTCAGAATGCAAACACATAATGAAAATGAGCATTGTAAAACTGGGTAATATTGGATCTTAGGGAGTCTAGTAGGAAGTAAAATTGGGATTCTCTTGATTGTAATGACTCAGCTGATCATTAACTTATGTTCTGATTTGGTTTCTTTTTGTTTACTTAGACAACAAATTCAGGCTGTTTCCCACTCCAGGCCTAATTAGGACCCCCTCCGAGTGTTTTAACCTTTACTGATTTAGCTTTAATTATCCTGGAGTGGAAGTGTAATCAAACTTTATTTCATTACCGAAGGCATTTTTAGGCTCACAGCACTTACTTTTATGTTTGTCTTGTGTAATCATGTTAGAATAACCACATTATGTCGTTATCTTCATTTTATACTCCATTTAAAAGAGAAATATCATACTTTGTATAATGCATAAGCAGCTAGCCTGAGAGCCGTACGTAGGTGGTTTTTCCGTGACTCCACCCACATTCAGACATCGACCAATGGAATAAGGTTATAGAGCAGCTTGGCACACCCTCTCCTGAGTTCATGAAGAAACTGCAGCCGACGGTGCGTAACTATGTGGAGAACAGGCCAAAATACGCCGGCCTGACCTTCCCCAAACTCTTCCCTGATTGCCTCTTCCCTGCAGACTCGGAGCACAACAAACTCAAAGGTAAGCCAGAGTTTATGCACTTTTAGTCATAAGCATGTTATTTGGCATACAAAGTCAAGTACTATCACACAAGTATATTGTGTGTGTGTGTGTGTGTGTGTAGCTTAAGTTTGAGGTTGAATCTCATGAAAAACTCTTTAAAAAAGTATATTTAATATTTAATTAAATAAAATAATGTATGTAAATAAATACATACACACATACATACTTTTTGTATATTTTGTGTAAAGAAAATAAATTTCCACCATTCTCAATCAAAATAAAGAAATAATAGAAAAAATCGAAATAAAATGTAAAAAATTTTTTCTTAAATTTAATTTTTTAATATTAATATAATGAAGCCTATTTTTATGACTATTAGAATTTCTTAATCAAAAAATTAAATACATTTAAAATAAATAAATATTATAATATAATATAAATGTATATATGCTAATATGTTTTGCGTAAAATCAAATTTTATATATTTTAAAATATATAAAAAATATTAAATAAATATATTTTACAATATGTATTTATTTTTATTTGCTTGTTTGTTTGTATTTATTTATTTGTTTAAATTTACACATTTATTAAATAATAATACATTTTATTATTCATTAAATATTATGTATTAAATCATGTAAATTATGTATTAGGTTACACCAATTAAAAAAATATATATATTGCATGCATTGCATGTTTTTTCCTCTATATTTATTCAGATCAAAATATTCATTTGTTTTTATTTAATTTACACAATACAAATATTGGATTGTGAATTAAACTCACCACATTAGGTTATACCAAATAAAAATAAAAATAAATTTAAATTGTATGCACTTCCACCAAGTCTCAATGTTTTTTTCCCCCCTATATTTATTTCCACCATTCTGAATCAAAATTAAGAAATAATAGAAAAAATCAAAATAAAATGTAAATAAATACATACATTTTTTTTTTATAAAATTGAATTTTTTAATATTACTATAATAAAGCCTATTTTTTATGACCATTAGAATTTCCTCCATTCTTAATCAAAAAAATAATTTAAAATAAATTAAAATAAATGTATATATGCTAATATGTTTTATGTAAAATCAACAAAGCTTATTTTGATGATCATTATCATGGGTGAGATATGATGGATACGAGTGTGATCGTGAAGCTGGACCTCCTGCCATCAGGTACAGCAGAGTGTGCTGGAGGAGAGCCAGCAACACATGTGCTTCTCAGTTTCAACCACTGCATTGCACACTTTTGATGACTTGCTGATTCGACTCATCAGCCTGTTAGTCGAGGCTCCATGAACTGTTCTGGGCGTGTGAGATAAACAAGACATCCAACATGAGAAGTGCTGTGGTCGACTTCCCTTTTGGTCTCTACTAAGACCAGACTAAGAAATATTTGATTTTGTCATTTTATTTTTGTACATTTTAACAGCAATTTTACTTAGTCTACAAAGACTTAGCTAATATAAATGTACAGTTTCTGTTATGCTTATCAAACACGTTCGCATGACAAATTGATATTGAAAGGCATAGAGGGGGAGCGAGTCAGAGAGAGAGAGAGAGAGATCTGCAGAAATCGGTGTCGGCCATTTTGAAGTGGTCCAGCCGGTGGCGGAGAGAAGGGAGAGATGGGATGATGCTGTAAGAGGAGAGAGAGAAAGGGCCTGACTTTACCCGGCTATTTATAGAGCAAGAAAGTGAGGGAATCAGAGAGCGTACAGAGGTGGAGAGGAAGAGAGGGAAGGAAAGGTGAGAGCGCGAGGAAAGACGAGCAGAATGTTTTCGGTGCACTTGCAAAGAGAAACAGAGGATGAAATGTGAAGATTGTGTGTCTGATTTGTGAGATTTTTGCACTGAATTCTTCAAACATCTGAAATCAACAATTCTGTTGAAGTTCCAATAAAAATATATGTATACAGTATATGCTTGCCAAGTCTGCATTTATATGAACAAAAACACAGTGAAAACTGTAATATTGTGAAATGCTGTTGATACCAGTTATTCATAACGATTATTAATTATTAGAATTGCTATATTAATAATGGTAATAATAATAATATGCTTTTCAACATTGATAATATTTCTTGATCAGCAAATCAGCATATTAAAATGATTATTTCTGTTTTTACTGTATTTTTGATCAAATAAATGCAGCCTCGGTGAGCTCAATAAAATGTGACTAGATATTTTATTAATTTTTGCAAAAGTTGAATAATTTAAAAATAATGTTATAATTACTTTATAATAATAATTGTATTGTTTTATAATTATTTTGTGATAATTATTTGATTATTTAATAATTAGAATCATTTTAAGCAGCCTTTATAAAAATGATACAGTTCTGTAAAATGCCTCCATTTAGCTGAAGTAAACGTTTCTAAGGTCTGTTGTGATGTGTTTTACAGCTAGTCAGGCCAGAGACCTGCTGTCTAAGATGTTGATCATTGATCCCGCTAAGCGGATATCAGTGGACGAGGCCCTGCAGCACCCCTACATCAACGTGTGGTACGACCCGGCCGAGGTGGAGGCAGTGAGTATCTATCTGCGGCCATCTGTCACTCTCAGCTGTGTCCACACTACCGCTAGCTAATTACAGACTGGCCACCGCATGTCTTTTATATACTGAAGCCTACTCTGTTAAAGTTTGCCCATATTCAGTATTTTGACTCATCTGTTCTGTTTTTTCTACATGATTGGAATTCTTTGACCAATCATGATATCCTCCATCACTCATAACTGATTGAATATGCGCGAGGAAAAAAAAAAGTTCTTATGCAATGCACAGCACTATAAATAACTACCAATCAATATGACATATTGCAGCTGTAAGGCTTGTTCACACCAAGTATGAATTTTCAGGGCAAAGAAAATGCATGGAAATATTTTTTTAAAAATTTATTAATTTGTTAAATGTATGTTTAATTTAATATAAAATATATAAAAATATTATATAAATATATTTTACAATAAATATGTATTTATTTTTATTTGATTGTTTGTTTGTATTTATTTATTTGTTTAAATTTACACATTTATTAAATAATAATACATTCTATTATTCATAAAATATTATGTATTAATTCACATTAGGTTACACCAATTTAAAAAAAAAAAAAAATATTGCATGCATTGCATGTTTTTTCCTCTATATTTATTCAGATCAATATATTCATTTTTTTTATTTAATTTACACAATACAAATATTGTATTGTTTATTATTTATTATTTATAGAAGATTGTGAATGAAACTCACCACATTAGGTTATACCAAATAAAATTATTTAAAAAAAAAATGTATGCACTTCCACCAAGTCTCAATGTTTTGTTTTTCCCTATATTTATTTAGATCAAAATGTTTTTTGTTTTTTTTAATTCACACAATGCAAATTTTGTGTTGTTTATTATTTATAAAAGATTGTGAATTAAACTCACCACATCAAGTTATGCCAATAAAATTATTTTTAAAAATTGCATGCACTTCCACCAAGTCTCAATGTTTTGTTTATTCCTACATTTATTCAGATCAAAATATTTATTTTTATTTAATTTACACAATACAAATTTTGTATTGTTTATTATTTATAGAATATTGTGAATTAAACTCACCACATTAGGTTATACCAATAAAATTATTTTTTTAACAACTGATGCATTTGAACCAAGTCTGAAATATCTAACAATTTTCCTTTTTTTTTTAAACAAAACAACATTTCATATATTTATATCATTTTAATTTTTTTTTTTTTTAGTTTATTTATTTTTTTTTTTAAGTTTTTGTGTGGTGAAATATGAATTCAGTCTGAAACAATTTTAGTAATTTTATTTAAATAATGACTAATATTTATTATCAGACTTGGATGCTTAGATGCAATTTATTATATTATATTATATTATATTATATTATTATATAGATCTAATAGAATATACTTAATAGTTTTAAATCTTTATCAGGGTTTATGTTGCATTTGTTCAGTTTGTAAATGTTTGTGGTTGATTCTGGGGACCTTCATCAGTTTGAGAGGACACAAGAAAGGAGTAAAAATAACAGAAAGTTGTCCTGTTCTTTGATGAAGATTTTTAAACATTCAATAAGCATTTGCCTCGGCTTCTGTTCACACGTCCCCTTTTGACAAACAGCTTGTTCTTGTCTAAAGTTTGTGTCTGTAATTTTTCAAAGGGGTTTCAAGGACGCAACAGGTCTGCTTTTCTTGTTCTAGAAAGTACAGAACACAAAGTACTGAACTACAGAGAAAAACATGTAACAACAAACCAGTTCGCATTTTTGTCTGTAAATATGTGTATAGCTGTTAGCAGATGTCATTTTATGTGAACATACACTTTTCTGTTGACCCAAATATGAAACAAAAATACTAATCTGATAGAAAATCTGACATTCAACAGCAAATAGTTTGTTTTAATAACCCATAAGCATCGTTATGATTAGTGTGATTCTTTTCTCCTTCTCTTTGGTGTTTCTCTTTCTCTGATGAAGGCCAGGAATCAGCAGATATCTATGGTAAATAAAGACCATTCCACACTTAGGAAACCTCCTCATCTCAAATCACTCACACACCGATCTCTTTGTAACACACACTGATGTCTAGAACTCAAAAACAGACGAAAATTGTCCTGAAATTTGCACAGTGTGTGAATATGTGTGTATTTGTGTGTGTTTGTATTGTGTACTAATCTAGTAGAATGTATGAAAGGAATAATACGATTAAATTCTGTTTTCAAATAAAATTTAGAGGCAATAGAATAGAATAGAATAGAATAGAATAGAATAGAATAGAATAGAATAGAATAGAATAGAATAGAATAGAATAGAATAGAATTCTGAGGAGGTTTAAAGTTTAAGGCACCATAAAACCTTGAATTCCAACAATGTCTGGTTGGTGGTTTTAGTTTTAAATATGCTATCAAACAATTAATCGCGATTAATCGCATCCAAAATAAAAGTTTTTGTTTATGTGTGTGTGTGTGTGTGTGTGTGTGTTTTGTATATTTATTATGTATATATAAATACACACACATACAGTATATGTTTTGAAAATATTTACATCTATTTACATGTATATATTTATATAATTTATATAAATATATTTAAAATACAAATATAACATTTTTCTTAAATATATACATGCATGTGCGTGTATTTATATATACATAATAAATATACACAGTACACACACATTATGTAAACAAAAACTTTTATTTTGAATGCGATTAATCGCGATTAATCGTTTGACAGCACTAGTTTTAAATGAATTTAATTAAGCAAATGGGAGCCCAAACTATAATCAAACCCTAAATTATACATTTTTATGATGATGTATAATATTACGACATTACTTAGGTTAACCAGTTAACAAAAGGCCACCCAATCACATCGAACAAACCGACAGAATCACTTATTCACTTTTAGATAGATTTACTCAGTCGATAGGCAGTAAAAATAACTCACCTGTGTGCTTTGTGAAATCAAATATAAAACTAATATTCTTCAAATTAATCTTGCAGATTCATTGTGCGTTAAAGAACCCCAGTTTTCATAATACTCCATTCAATGCCATTTAATCTCTCTTTTTGTTTATATCTCTTACTCTTATTCTCTCTGGCTTGTTACAAAACCTAGTGAGCTGCATATATAGACAATATTTGTGGCAGCAACACAGGAACATTTGAATCAAGCACAAAATGCTGCCAGTGTTCAGTTTGAACATTTGAAATGCTGCTGAGGTTTGATTTGATTGTGTTCATGATGCCCAAAAATGCAGTCTAGTTAGGCTGCTCACTAGGTTCTGAGACACAGCCTGTGTTTTTCATGTCTCTGTCTTAATCCAAAACCTAACGGCGGAATTTTCTCTGCTTTTCTGTCCTACTAATGGTGGTGTTTGGTCCTTATTTACTAAGTTCTAACTGTTGAACATGTCAACTGCATGTGCAAGTGGCCGTAACGCTTTACATTACAGTGTTTATGTTATTTTACATAAAAATATTATTAGTTATGAAAATGATTGTTAACAAAGTGTAATATGTAATTTACTCATATTGTAGAATGAACACTGTAATGTAACATATTAACCCAGATATTTTAACATTACAAGTCTGGCCCTCAAATGTAGTGCTGTGTTCTGATCATGATTTATGCAAGATGAAAAACATTACATCAAATAAGTGTCTCTGCAGGAGCAGATGTGCTATATTTAGACTTAATTAAACATTTTTAAGTATAACTACATATACTGCCTGATGTATAAATTATAGAAGCCTGTTTCTGCCATGGAATAAAATTTTTTAAAAAGGTAATTGCAATTTTTTTAACTCTCAATAATTTTTCCCTTGCAATTCTTAGTTTATATCTCACAATTCTGAGGAAAGAAAATATGTAAAGAGATCAGAGGAAAATCAGAATTATGAGATACAATTCCAAGGAAAAGGTAGAATTGTGACATTTTTAAAAAAAAATTATTCCATGGCGGAAACGAAAAACTTAATTCAGAGATGTAAACTCAGAATTCTGAGGGAAAAGGTTAGAATTGTGAGAGATAAATTCTGTAAAGCCTAAATTCTGAATTTAAATCTTACAATTCTGACTTCTTAGAACTGCAAGTTTATATTTCGAAAAAAAAAACTGCGTGATAAAAAATACAATTACTTTTTTATTTTGAATTCAGTAGTGGAAACAGGCTTCCATAATAAAGCATGTATTTTTAATAGTAAGAGGACTGTATTTATGATTAAGGACCAGCAATGAAATGTTTAAGACGTGTTTATCTAGAAGACACTCAGTGTTTATGATTATGTTGGGTAACGATTAAATATGTGTCTCTCTCTCTCTCTGTCTCAGCCTCCTCCACAGATCTATGATAAACAGCTAGATGAGAGGGAACACTCGATTGATGAATGGAAAGGTAGGCCTTCGTTGGGAGCTCTCTGCATGTGTACATGACATAACTCACAGCCCACAGACAGATGAAGAGATGAAGCTGTAAATCATTCACGCACAAAGTTGTTTTTCTATCATGGTGTCCACTTTCCATTGACTTCTGTTGCTACTGCGTTACTAGACTATTTATACTGAGATCATGCTAGTTTCTATCCTCAGATGCTAAAACTAGCTATCAAATATACCTTTTTGCATGTTTACATTTTAAAATAAAACTTGATGTAGTATATTTTGTTAACCTTGTGTTGTTTCAGTATTATTCGTATGTATTTTACGAGGTGACTAATTCGTACGACCTCACTTTTGTACGATTTGTCTAAACCCCAGTGACGGGTAGGTTTAGGGGCGGGGTTAGGTGTAGGTCATTCGTACAAATTCATACGAATTGTGCAACTCGTAAAATACGTACGATTTAGCAAAAATCGTATGGATTTGTACGAGTGAAGTCGTACGAATTCATACGAATTAGCCACCTCGTAAAATATGTACGAATTGCCGTGAGATAGCGTTGTAATATTATATAAATAATACTAAAACAACACAAGGTAAAAAAAATATACTACATCAAGTTTTATTTTTGTAGTATATTACAGTAGTTTAGCTGAATATTACAGTAGTTTTTTTAATACTGTATATATACTATATGAATACTATATTAATTATCTTCTATTTTAATTTATTTTAAGTTTTAGTATTTTTATCTGTTCTTGTCATGTTTATTAGGTTATATTTTGCATCTAGTTTTAATTAACATAATTTAAGTCATTTTAGTACTTATATATATATACATACACAAATTTTGTCCCCACAAAATAGGGTCCTAAATGAAGACATAGTGAAGTAAAATGCTATTAATAAAATACAATTAACAGACTCAAACCCAACCCTTGAAAGAAAATATATATTTTTAAATTTTTAGAATTAAATAAATGTTATAATTCAACTACTAGTAATTTGTTAATTTAGTTTTTGTTGGTTTTTAATGAACCTAAAGTAGTTTGATTGGATTAGATCTAAATGTGCTCTTTCTCTCTGTTTTTGTCTCTCTGGCTCAGAGCTCATCTATAAAGAGGTGATGAACTTCGAGGAGAGAACAAAGAATGGTGTGGTGAAGGGACAGCCCTCTCCCTCAGGTACTCTCTGTGCATAAGCTATGCTTCTGTAAGTCAATTTAAAGTGATTTCAGCTGTTTATGAGAAACCCTCCCATTGTGACTGCTCCATTTGTCCCTGTCCCCCTCTCATCTCGTCCGTGTGACTCAAACAGAGCACGCCCTGAGTGTGATTACGTGCTAGTTGTTCAGTATGTAATTGACAGTGTCGTTGTCTGTTGTGGTCTTTGCTGAAATTAAGAAAAGGTGCTGTAAGTGATTGCATCCAATACTTTCTGCTACAAAACAAAACACCACCCCTAAAGACATTCCAACGAAAGTGCAGTGATTGACAGGCAGAAAGTGTTTCTAAAAAAATGAGGGTCTCTCCAAGAGGTTGTGAATTCTTGAACTCTTTCAATTTGTCAGATTGAGGATATACCAAACAAAAAACAAAAAAATACACGCTTACAGCATCTTTAGGAAAATGACTTTATTACACAGTATTTATTTTAGCCTATTTTTCACTTAAAGAGCTACAGTTGATCTTTCACTAAGCCCTGCCTTAAAAACGTTAATGACCAATCCTATTTAGCAGCTGTTGCCATTCACTATTTTTTCAAACAAGATGTTATAATGCAGTTCAAGGGAAGATCTGTTTGGAGTTTTTTTTTTTTTCATGAAAATCGGAATGAAAACCTGTAATAACTTCCAAATTATTTTATTTTATTTTTTCAGTTGATTCTGGTAAGTTTCTGCACTTTTTAGTGTGTTACTCTGTAATTCAACATTTTGTTATTATAACGAATGCCAGATAAAACTGCTTTGCATTGTCACAATTTACTTTAGCACACATAAAAATAATATCCGTCCAATTTTTACCTGCATATATTTTTACATTGTGTGAAGTTAGCAAGAATAACCTAAGGGGCAGAGCTTAGTGAAGGGGAATTTTTGTGTGTTTTTTCTTTCTTTCCTTTGAACCATTATGGAAATAAATTCTACAGCAATGTAAAAATATCCAAGTAATGCTATATATATAAAAAAAGCACATTAATTCTTAAGTTTAAACCTAAAAGGTTGGGAACTGACATGTCAATGTTTAAAATGTATTTGTGATTTTATAATGTATTGTATATTTGCCACTGTATATGTATACATGTTTCATAATTAAGGTTGGAGTCCATGGTGTCTGATTTCATCATTTTACAATAATAACAGTTCAAACAAGTCTGAACTATTTGTAGGATTCAGTGTGCTAATTGACTTTTTCTTTGAGGTTTGTGGGATGTTGAGTTGCAGTGTGTGTGTATGACCTGTAGAGGGCAGCACATGTGTGTGATTGTATTATTAGTGCGGTGTTGCATATCTGCAGTCCTGCCGCACTGAGAAGGTGACAGACAGTGACACCAGCTGCAGAGATTCCTGTTTGTTGTCATCTTATTTGCTTATTAACGTCTAAAGATGTTAAGAATGATAGCTGCTTAGGTTTTTTTTTATATTGCTGGGGTGTTTGATTTTTTTTTTTTTTTTTGCTTGTGTTGTCCATCCTTTTCTGGCCTCATTTTCTCTCTCTCTCTCTCTCTCAGTCGGTCTCCCCGCTTTGTAATTAAGTGCTTGTGCTGAAGAAAGCAGTCGCAATGCAGCTCTGTATTTCACAGCAGTGTGGGTTAGTGTGTTGAATCGTGTCGAATTCAGTTTGCTTTTCTTAAACGCACATATGTCGTTTTAAAACAGCTTTACAAATTGTAGTGAGTGTGTTTTATGAAAAGTATTATATTTGTATTTTTCTGACAGCTACAGAACAAATTTGAAAAACCGGCAGGTTATTTTCACCATACATTGATCACATGACTATAAAGATGCTTGATGGTGTTTATAGATGTCCTGCGCCAGCAGTGGGGGGGTTGCTGATGTGGCGTCCCGTACTAAACAGTGATTCAGTGTGTTTAGTTAAACCTGCAGAACTGGACTGGGGTTAAAATCAATGCTGGCTATAAATCCTCATTCCCTTCCTGTTTTATTAAGGATCTGGGAGTCTGAGATGCTGCACTGTAAGAAGCTCCATACTGCAGTATAGGCGGGAGATTTATGGAGGTCTCTGGGACGCTGGAGGTGTCCTTTGTGGGGGATGACTGGAGGATTCTGTTAAATGAGAGAAGAGTGATGTAGCTAA